>OY998243.1:36629691-37229691 GCA_963922005.1 Cornus suecica
CTAGGCTTAATATTATGCTGAAGAAGTAGTTGCCTACCCATAACCAGTAACAATTGTAGTCCTTCTTAAGGCCATTCCATAATATTATATTCCTTTTGTAAGACTTCCAATTACGCAAGCCCTTCTAAATGTAGCAAAAGGATAAGACCCCTTTCCTAATTCCTTGCTTGTTGATCCAAGTGAGCAACTACTTTTATATGATTGAATTTTTTATAGGTTTCTTTTGTTTTTCTTACCCCAGCCTCCTAGTTTTTGTCTTTTCAATGTGCCATTTCCTAAGATGTCTCTCTCCTTTCTTATTGATTAGTCGTCTAGCAACTCCGTCCCTTTCTGTGGGACAAGCTTTTTAAAATGCTTATAGAAATCTAGTTTTCATTTTAGGCAAGGTTAGAGATCAAGCCTGGTTACAGTTATTATTCAAGGGAGTGGGAGTCATATTTATCGCCAGTGATGCTTCAGGCAATTCTACATTTGATCTACAAACCCTTAATCTAACGAGCCTGTTGCAGTCCTTAGGTGAGCAAGTCAGTTTGAAAGCTAGATTCCTTACTCAAGAAAGCCTGGGATAGACACAAAAGTAAAGGATCTTAGGTAAACCACTATTTCTACTTCTTTTTTAAACAAGCAAGAGAGGACTAAGGTAAGGGCTAGAGCCTGTTCAATTTTTTATCATATATCATAAGGGATTACCCATCCCATATCCATTCCCTGAGTAAATTGATAAAATATCTCATATTACTTAGTGCTTATAAATATCTATTTCTAGGTCTCCCTATGTTTGGAGGGAGGGTTTCGTTCTAATTCTTCACCTTCTGACGTCGAAGGTGCTTGGGTAAGCTAGAAAGCAAAGTAAGCCAAAACCTGTGGAAGTATCTCATACCTCACCCCCTCTTTGGAAAGGCAATAGTAATAACTCTCTGGGCTAGGTCTCTCAGTCTATTCAATAGTGATCATGGGAAAGTGTTTCAAGATTTGAAATTACTCCCTTACTAATCCATGAAAACCTCATTTAGGATTTTGAGGGATAATTTTCATTTTGTAAGTGATCTTTTCTGTTCTTTTTCGGTATGCCGGCCCATACTTTCCAAACGGTTCGTGGGGGTCAATTAAATTGATTTAATATTGATATATGTTTCCAATTGTGAAAAACTTGTATTCCCATTTTAGTTCACCATCTAATACTTCTACGTTTCCGAATGCTTCTAATAACTCGACACCTCCTTCTTCCCATAGTTTAAAATAGTTAATAAGTCTTGGAGTGTTGAATCTAGCAATCCTATGCTTGGTCGAGTTAATAAAGAAGGAATCAATATCGGATATACATTTCCTCCTTTACTATCTTATGCAAGAATTAGAGCAGAGCAAGCCATGAACGAGCATAAGAAATGGGTGGAACAGATGCGGGAAAGGGTGGAACTGTTACGTGAAAAAGTAGATGTGATACAGTCAGTAGATCTAGAGGTTGGTTTACGAAATTCCATTAAGGGAACTTATAGAATAATAGAGTATATTGTTAGCCAAACAACTACCTATGCAAACAGTTTAGTAGATATTAATACTAAACTTATCTTCCTTAGTTGCTTGTTAGTTGTCTTTTCAGCCTGGTATTTGAGTCTCCCGACTCCATTAATTAAATTGCCAAACCTACCATTGACCTCTACAGATCACGGGGAGCTTCTTCGGGTTGCAAGGGATACGTTTGAGAATCATGTATGCTCCACTCATCAAATACCCAGCCCCTATGAATGTGGGGAAGCTATAAATAACACCATTAAATAGGTAGTTGAGTAAGAGGAGCTTAAATTTGACCCCCTAATTATAGGTCTTGAGGCAAAAGCTTCAGGGTTCGCTTTATGCGTAGGAAGCATTCTATTAACTAGTATCTTACTATCTGGGTCTGTAAAGCATATCGATGTAAGTATGCTATAAATTTAACATCATATAGGATATGAAAGGGTTATGAAAAAACCACACGTAGGATGTCACTTGATTAATAACCAAAAGAGAGGGTTAATCCCCAAAAATGCCTTCTCTGAGGATAGATTCATTTCTAGTTGGGGCTAAAAATCATCTTTTATATCCTTGAGAAGATATTAAAGTTGGTGATGACCTGTGTTAGGTCTGCTATGCTCTCTATAAATGTCAATGGGCTAGTTGAAGGCTATTTTCTTAGTAGCAAAGGTTTGATGCAAGGCCTCAACGGGTTATACCTCTATATCCTAGGCTCAATTGAGACAGGCTAATGGTAACAGACTACCGAGATGCTTTAAGTAAGGAATGGTCCCTAATGAGCACAAGGGAAACCACGAATTGAGAGATAGATTGTACAATGTTCGAAGGGGAGAACTGCGAAGACTATCCTTTATCCCAATACTAAGCTCACAAAAATGTTTATCGACTAATGACAGATAGATTGGAGAATGGATAAGGTAAATAAAAGAGCTAGACCAGAAACCTACGAATTCATCGATAAACAATGCTTCCATCGGACTTTCGGATATCCCCATGGAGGCTCCCGACCCCTGTAGTAGCCAGTGCCTAATTAAGGGGCTCGACCTCATCTAGGACAACCAACTTAAAGAGGACAACCTGAAGACAGGTTTGGCTGCCTTTAGTTGCTAGTCTTATCCTTTGTTGATGCTCTATAACCTTGTAATCCATAACCTCCCAGAAAAGGTGGGGATCCAATACACAATTAGTGCGCCCATAGACAACTGCTTGAACACTGGCTAGGAGTTTCGTGATTTCACGGCCAGAGAAAGCTTACGTCTTTTTAAGAGCCTCTCGGAGAACATCGTCTAAGAAATATTTTATCGTTATCTTCTGCGATTTCTTCTTAAGGAAAAAGCCCTTCTTAGAATCTTTCTTACAATCACCCGCGAGATATTTATCCAAATAAAGCTTCAGGAGTTTGAAAAATCTCTTCTTCTTGAGGAATGGGGAACTCGATCAATTCGTCAATATGGTCAGTTATAGCACTGTCAAGATCACCTGGTCTATTTGTGGCAAGAACGAGAACTACATATCTTGATTAGTCTCCAGTTCAGAACAACAATGCATTTAGAGCACTTCGCCAAGCTTCACTCATGTTTATACTATTACGCTCGCATAAAAAATCATCAGCTTCATCAATAAAAGCAACAAACCTTTCTTTGACTTCTTGGACCAATCAAATATTTCATGAATTTTGGTAACATCCTGAGGACCAGGTGGTGCAACATCCCCTCCCATCATCATGGCATAATCCAAACCTGATTTTAGCACAATCTCCCTTGCAACCATGGTTTTACCGGTGCCAGGAGGCCCTTCAGAAAAACATGTTACGAAAGGGTGCTTAATGACACTTGGTGTTTGCAGTAGCTCGAGCAAGATGATGTATTCTTTTCTACAACGAAGGATGAAGAACCACATTTTCGAAGCTCGTTTTATTTACCACAGGCTCAGTAGCCCCAGCTTTACTACTTAAGTTTAACACCTTATTTGCACCATGAGAAACTATTCCTAACCATAGAAACTTTGCAATGGATGATTCTCGAATAAGCGATGGTTGATATATCCCCAAGTAACTCTGGCACCTTCTCTGGTTATGTAAATTCCAGCTGCTAATACAGTTGCTCCTCCAATAGTTATAACCAACTTAGTCCTATCAGTCAACAAAACCAACTTCAATATGAGTAAAAGTTGTATTGATTACAGCAAGCCAGTTCTCTCTTTAACCATTTTATTCATTCTATAAGCATTCTCCTGTATAGTCCTCCGTCAGTTTTGCTTCATTAGGCCCGACCTTCGGCCTCAGCCATGGCTTTTACTCGAATAGTTTCCCTTTCTATTTCGGATCTCCCTTTCTCCGTCAGTCTTTTCTTCTTCAGTTTTCCGTCTTACTTGTTCTTTTCTTATGGAAGACTCCTCTTGTATCTTGTCCAATGATATATTTTCTCGTCTCTTAGCTCAATGATCTGTCGGCATTCTTTTCCTAGATAATTAATCCTCAAATTATAACATTTATGTTTGTTCTTGTATTAAATCCCTTTGTTCTTCGGCCATTTTTCATTGCTTTTCTATATAACGGTGTTTTTGAAATGCTTCAAAATGTGTATTATCGGTATCCAATTCAGCCGAGTTTGTTCCTGCTTCCTCATAATCTCAAATACATGTTTAGCATAGGGAGAACTATTAATTTATCACTTTGGCACCTCTCTCCAACGAGTCTGGATCGAAACAGCCTTTCGCCTCTTTAGCCAGAGCCTCTGACTTACTATCCAAGTAATGAAGAAGATTTACCTAAGTTTAGATGGGGAATTAACCTATACTTTATATATGAAATTAGAAATAATCTGATATCGATATCAGCTAGTTAAGGGAGAACCTCTTCTTACTATAGGATTGAAAACCTAGCTTATGCTAACCTTATACGCAAGTAGAAAGAAAGAGTCCATTCATCATTAGCACTAGAGTACTTTGAAAAACTTTCCCTTGTCATTCTTTTTTTGCGTGACTAACGCCCATCTCTTTTGACCAACAGGTGGTATAGTTGGAGTTTTCTTGCTTGGCTATGGTTGTCTTTAGCTCTATCTCCAACTAAATTCCTTTTATATGGTGGAAGCGCCATATGTCCCATCGCAAAGGGTTCGCCTATTGGCGTAAGCAAGCATTTACTCGATAGCTGGGATAGAAAATCAAGTCATAGCCTCAGATTTAGCTCAGTAACTTAGTAGGTCAGTACCTCTATCATAAGTAATAAATGATGTTATAGATAAGCTAGTGTTTTCCTTTTGAGCACATGTTATTTCTTCGTTAGTGACATTCACTGCTCCTTTAGAGCAAGGAAAGAAGCGGGGCTATAACTGGATAGTTGGAAACCTTCGTTAATCAAAGTGTAGAAGAATCAACATAATAAAATAAAGAAGAAATAGCAAAAGTAATGTCAAAAAATTTAACCAAATCGAATGGGTCAGCTCGAAGATGACTAAATTACTTCTTTTGGAAATTATAAATGCCTCCACGTCACCAGTCTTACACATAGCATAGTCATCCTCACCCATCTCTGGCAAAGTTTCATTATGCCCTTATCCCAAATCGCCTCTACCTCCTCCCCGGTATCTGGTTTGCTAGATTTAGTATCGCATCAAGCCTTCCATAAACTAAAATTGCTACACGATACCACCGTCAACCAGTATGTCAATTAAGGGATCTTATGGATCCATCTACTGAGCTCTGTAGTGCCTCACTTGGCTCCTCGGATCACTTCGATGCCAACGCTACTATACAAATTAAAGCACGTAGTTGTGTTGTAAGTAAGACTTGTTTGTATGAGCCTAAAAACAGGATCATGTCTGAAATTCTTTCTGCAATGTGGTCAAGCGGAAACAAACTCTTTCTCAAGTTTTATTGAACTAAGAAACGTACCTTCTTTCTGTGTAATTCGCTACTACTTATTCTTAGCTCTTAGCTTGGGTAATACTCATAATAAGGCTAGAGTTTCGCATCCCAGATGAACATTTACGGCAAAAGTGACCACCGGGTTTGACGCCTGATTTGTCACTGGCTCAGTTCATTCACAACCTATCACAAGCTTTTTTAACGGGGTTTGAAGAGTTGAAACTTGTATGTGTCTATGTTTTAGGGTTAGATTAGAATAAGAGAAGAGGGAGGAGAGAAAGAAGAGGCGTGTAGTCAAAACCCTACACCTCTCACTCTTATATATTAAGATGAGTATAAGTACAAGAGTACCCCTATAATAACATCTAACACTCCCCCTCAAGCTTCTGCATACAGATTAAACATGCCAAGTTTGAAGCATAACCGCTGAAATGCACCACGAGCCAAAACTGCTTCGTAATAATATCACCTAGTTGGTCGTCAGAACAAACATAAGGAGCAACAATCTATTTCCGCATCAATAAATCACAAATAAAATGGCAATCCAGTTATATATGTTTGGCGCGCTCATGAAAAATGGGATTGTTAGCAATAAAAATAGCAGTTTGATTATCACAATGAATCAACATAGGAGTAGGAACATGAATACCCATCTCATGAAGAAAAGAGCGAACCCATAACATTTCAGAGGTAGTGTGAGCCATAACACGATACTCAGCCCCAGCACTGGAGAAAGTGAAGTTTGCTTTTTACAATGGCAAGTAACAACATTACCACCAACAAAGGTACAATAACCAGATGTAGATCATTGATCAAAGCTGAACCCCATCACAAAAAGGGAAGAAGGATTATACAACAAGCCAGTCCCAGAGGCACCCTTCAAATAGGGCAAAATATGACAACACCAATAACAAAAGTAATATCAGGATGAGTAAGTGTAAGATAAATCCATTTTCCAAGCTAAGATAAAACTGAAGATTTACTTTGAACCTTGTTATTGATCGTTGCAGGGTCAGTTGGTGAGTCACCCAAAAAAAGCATCGGGAAAGGTCAAGCATATATGTTTTATGAAATGATCAACGGTCTCATTTATGTTATGCCTTGCATCATGGTCGTGTATGTTTATTAAGCTTTCTTTACTTCAGCGCCATGCACTTTACTTCACTTTATAGCACAGAGAGACCATTGTCTTGAGATTGAAAGCAAGCGCAAGCGATAGAAAGGATAGTCCCTCGGGCATTTCCGCGAACTACTACAAAATGGTGAGATCATTAGTGATAGAAGGACCAAAGATGATCCTATCCTAAAGGAGAAGGAGGAGTAGGAGGATTTAGTTTTCCGTGAAGATCTAGGAATAAATTGGACAATTATGCCATTCGAAAGAATTTTTCTTCAGAAGGAAAGGGTGTTATGAGTAAGTGGAGAGGAAAGATCTCCAAAGATTCTTATCTCATTCCATTCCAGTGGCTCGACCAGTAGCCAATAGCAAAAACTCAAAAATCCATGGTTTCCCGGTAGAACCCTATTACGTCCAAGTTGTTGCGGAATCAGAAAAAAAAAACGGTTTTTCGCACTGCTTGCTCATAGTGTAGGTCCCACTTTTATATCATATTTAGCCGAAAAAGCATTGGATAGGTTGGAATTCTTACCTGCTTGGGAGTCCATGGACCAAGATTTTCTTTCATTATATGGGCAATACCGATATATTTTAGTAGATCATATGAATGTAGAAAAAGCTTTATAATTTTAATGAATTGGAAACATCTGTTTTCCATTTATATTTACCCAATTCATATCTTTATTTCGTGTGTTCCCGGGACGAATTCGATCTCTTCAATCTTGGGATACCCCCTAAATAACTGCGACCAGAGAATCAAATAGGTTGGGAAGAAAGAGTCTGAGGTCGAGTCGGACGACATACATCTTGGTTGGTCCCACAACCACTAGAGATTTGACATATATATAATATTTCTTCTAAATAAAAAATGGAAAGGAAATATAAATCTAATTTTTATATATATTATTATTATTTATATTGCTGTAAGACCAAAAAAATAGGGTGTAAAAAACAAAAAACACATCTTTTAAGTTCCTCCCAGATACACGACTTACATACCCCACTCAACATTCTTGGAAACAATCGAATCGAGGGTTCGAAGGAGAATTGGCCATTCAATCTTGTGAACTAATTGAGACCGAGATACAAATGGAGAGGAATAACCAATCGATGAAAGAACATGAAACCATTCTGTTTCAATAGAGGTACGAGAAACGGTTAGGGGCAATGAAGTAGGTGAAGTGGTTGGATTTTGCGAGCTATTCCAACCACTGCTAGATGTGATTTATAGTGCTGAACGAGAATGAATACCACACAGAAGAGTCAAGACCAGACTCCCAAATGGAATGTTTAACCTATCCATTCCGGATCGACCGAATTGGTATGAAAGTTGTAACATGGGAAAACCACATAAAACACGACTTATTTGAATAACCCGGTGACCTACTAAATGTAGAAGTATGATCTTGGCAAGTAATAAGCACTTAAATAATACAATTCAAGTGTACCATCTTCTTTCTCATATCGAGGAAAAGGTACGGAAGGAAAAGGAAACAACGGAAGGATCCGAATTGGACCTAAATGGGAATGACATGAAAAGTCTTTTCCAAAACCTAGCATTAAGGGCGTTACGACGATATACGAGAGGAATGGAGAAAAACTCATGATTGGTGTGGAGGGGAAGATCTGTTTATGATATAGTTTACGAAAGAGTCATCTCATTTCCTTACTTCTTTGTTATTTCTAATTCATTCACTTTAAGAGTGGTTCTGAACGCCACGTAATATCATCTTCAACAAACCTCCACTGTACATCCCTTTCGGTGCGGCCACTAAAGAATTGCTTATACACTAAACAACTGCTTGTATATGGTTACTATAAGACTTACTTTCATTCATGAGGCCAGCATGAAACTAAGAAAGAGAGATGTGCTGAAGATGGCATGCAAGCAAACTACGCACACTAAGAGAAGATGAGAGATGTTAGCAATTACTGCCACAAGAAAGCTGCCCCTATCTCATGAAGGTACGAAAGTGCTCGACGGGAGAGGGGTAATAGCACTTGTTTCATACCTTCTTGGCTTAGGCTTCCAATTAAAGTTACTTTATGGCTTTGTCGCCCCGCCGCTAGCAGAAGCTAAGCGCATGAAAAGAGCATTGCTTTTGTTGGCCTTTTTATACAACAACCCACCAGTAGGGGAAGAGAAGGTTACCGTACATACAAGAGTCTTCTAGTTCTTACGGAAGCTCTTTCTTACCAGTCAAGTACTATAACAGTTGTATCTTATCTTATAGCCCGACCTTTAGCTGGTTTGAATAGGGGTCGCCTTTTGAATTCAGTAGATAAAAGAAACTATTATATAGATAAGGAGTAGGTGAGTGAGTGAGTCCTAACCAACCTGAGTGATTTCGATCACCAAGCAGGCCTTTTATTTGGTAGGTAATAATCGCCAAAGCGTATCATCAGATTTTACGATAAAGGAACGAACTCGAAGTGAAAGGGCCCCGACTTATTTCCAGAATTAGAGTTCAACCTCAGCTGCACCCCTTTTCTTTAGGAGAGATCCAATTTCTTGCCAACTATCAACCCTGATCTCTTTTTATTTGTTTTGGGTATTACTAAACCTAGCCCAGCCTTCGTCAATCACACTAAAGCAAAGCACCCAACTATGGTTTGGCCCCCTTAAGGGTTAGGTTGGGGCTTCATAATATGTTGACGAAGACCTCCAAACTAAGGGTTCGGTCTGTAGAAGGGATGACTTTGTCTCCCCGAAAGAAGAAGAGCCCCACTCTCTAGCCAACTGATTCCGTTGATCATATAACTGGGAGGGAATGTGTCACATTAGAGATGAACGATCAGAGGTGTCCTCTAATCACCATAATGAGGCTGGTCCTTCTTTAATAGACTCAACTATGAATATGAATGGAGAAATGAATGTCGGGCTCTTTCTTTCACTACGAACCCTATTTTCTTAATGCTGATACTTTCTGTTTCGTCTAGCCCCGAGCTTGTTATCCTTTTTTCAGTGTGGGTTCAATTGGATGAATTTGTCAAGTCAAGGTCAACGTACATAGCAGCAAGGATGGTGCATCGCTTATTTCTCGTTCTCTACATACTGTATCAGACCTTCGACTATGCATTCTACCTTTGTCAAATTGGAACCAACCACCACTGCCTTGCACTTGAACTGTTGAGCAGCTGCCAGCCAGCAACTTCTGTTCACAGATATAGATTCATTCTTCGTACCTGGTCCAGCCTTACAACCCTTTGGGAGTTTGTAAGATGGAATTGGATAAAGAAAATAAAGTGCTCGACCGGATTAACAGCTAACAAAGACAGTAATTACATAGATAATTGCTCCTTCCCTTCTTCATCTTTAACTCTTTAAGGTAAACCGTATGGCGGCTGGAAAGAAAGACGACCTCACCTTCTCATAGATGGTGTCAGTGAGGGCAATTTGAATATCCCCTATTGACCCTCTTTTATAGATAGAATCTTTAATGAGTGGAAACAAGAAACCTTACTAATAAAGGTTTTTGTTGAGTAAGACCGGCTTTCAAGCCTTCTACTCCTGAGCGAATCTTTCTGATATCGATCAAAGCTTTCCTTAAGTTTTCAATAAGGGGCAAGACGCAATGGATTGAGCTTTAGAAAGCCCCGTACTCTAGATAGGACGTTAGCAACACGCATCCATTTTCCTGCTCATTAGCTAGGCCGTTGTTTTTTTGTAGGAGTGCTAACGCACGCCCTTACATTTTCTTCGCGCTTGCTCTGCAGTACGAGCCTCATACAAAGCTGCACCCTTTTAATATGATGAGAATAAGAGAGGCCGCCCTCTATTCTTTTCTACACCAATCCTTATTTACTACTACATCTTTTTTGGGTGTAGAGCTCAGTTTGTAGAGCATTGTGCCTTTAACCTAATAGTAGTAGGTTCAAGTCCTTCTATACCCAAATCTACCTTACACTCTACTATGAGTAAGGATGTGTAGTAGTGTTTAAAGATAACTCTTTGGCCTTTAGACTCGCTTCGGTGACTTCACCCTTTAAGTAACAGGGGGGATGAGCGAAGCAGCTCAGTAACAGGGAGGAACTTGGTAGCGACGATCAAATGATGATAACAAATATGCCCAGCCTTTTCATGTGAAAGGGTCATACTCGGTACAACGCATGGGAGCTATACCTCCGCTTCAATTTACAGATTCACTTACTATTCAGAAGCATGTAGCTAATATATCTCTTCGTTAAAGAGCCACAAGTCAAAGGGATGGAACCAAAGTGTCCTAGCAAGACTATAGTAGATTGATAGCACCTATGCCCGAAAACTATACTACTAAAAAGAGCCCGTAATTGGCTTACAATAAAGAGTGAAAGTTCATAATGGATCTAAGAGCTCTAGTGATCATCGTAAGTGACTCAATAGAGATAGGGATCCTAATAGATCATGTTGTGCGGGCTCTTAAAAGGCCATAGGATTCATTTTAGATGTAGGGAAAAAGCACTTTACTTCCCTACCTTTAGTTATATTTATAGTGTTTGCTGAGGAAGAAGCCTTTCGGGGAGAATTACGTTAAATAATGAATATTATTATTCGATTGATCTACCATATTTATATAGGTTGTATGGTTATATTCTTTATCTATAGGGAATGCTTGTTTTCTTTTGTTGGGCACTTACCTTGCAGATACTGGCCTTATTCATGAGCTTTCGGTCCTTTAATAGAGATTGGGTGGGTGTTCAGTGTATTATGGTACAATATGAGATCTAATTAAATTATCGAATGGATGATTCACTAAAATCACTCGCATGCGATTGAAGTTGACATCTGAGATACGTACTTTCGGCCCCGATATTAGACCGGGTGATTTGACCGCTTAGGAATTCTTGGTCAAACAAATATCACATGATTCTAGTTAGCTTTTCTCACTCATTCGCCGTGTTTGACATTCAGGTACTAACAGTGCGGGAGAGAAAGTGTGTTTGACTAAGCACGTTTCCCTTATTTAATGCTAAGAAGGTACGAGGCACAAGAGAATGTACCGGACCAAGCATGACCGTTTTCGAGTAGCTTTTTCCTACATAAATAGAGGTTCCTAATCTCCTCATTGGCCAATGTCGACATTCTGTAACGCCGTTCTTAGGTATGAAAGCTCCCTGTGTGAGCTGAATCGAGTGTGGTCCAAGCTACTATAGGCTTTCCATCTAAATTAGGTACAGCTAAATGAAATCAAAAGCAAAGCTCAATTCCTAGGTCCAAAGTAGCTAATTGAGCATCGCGACAGTTATAGGAGTAGGGGAGAATTCATCCGGAATGGAAAATGATCCGACACATTTTCTGTAAGCCGCAGCTAGTAGCTTTTGCCGCAACTAATTCATCTTTGTAAATAGGTTGGGTTTCAGAGATTTCAAGAAAGAGGCTGGCTTCTTCTTCATTTGAAATCAAGTTGGGGGCAAATGATTTAATTCTTGAGGGTATATCGAGCAGATCGTCTTCAATAACCTTGTCAAGCTCTACCTGGGAATCCCCTTTCTGTCCCGAAACGTGAGATTCTCTCGATAAATAAGTTGTTTCGAGGCGAAAACCTTACTATCATACCATTACCACCAAATTATCTTTCAAACAAATCTTTTTCTATGATCAAATCAAGTAGTGGATCTTCTTCCCCACCTCAAGAGTGGTCGAAATGGTGGCTTTACTAATAATAAGGGGATAAGGATTCAGTCCAAAGCTGGGAAGAATTGGAAAGGTCAGGTCTAGATGCCTCCCAAAGTGCCAAGAGGGAAAGGTGGGAAGAGTGGTAGCCAAGTTCAAGTCCTGAGTCAGGCGAAAGGAATGAGAGATTCAAAAGGTTGTAAAAAGCAAAGTAACTCCTTTTTCCTTAGGTCTTGTGTGAGTATGCCGCCTCTTGACCTTGTTTATTATTTTAGCTTTCAAGAGTGGATTCTTTCGCATGGGACTACTACTGCTCTGAGATGCCCGGCTTGGCTAGAATGGGAGCACAAGCTACCCATCAAGCCTGAGTTTAGACCATTCAAGCAAACTCCTAGAAGAATGCCCAATGAGGCAATCCTAAAGTAAAGCGGTAAATCTCCTATTCAAGAGCTACCTTAAATGAAAATAAATTAGTTGCGGCAAAAGAGCAACACAAGAAATAAGTGTTTTCGTGACTGGTTTGGTTTCCCCCTATCCTTTAAAGAGCCAGTTCCAATTCATATTAGTCAATTGTGGGGTTCATGTTTTGAAATGATAAGTAAAGTAATGCAATTAAAGCTGAGTCCATTCAATAACATCTTTGACATCTTTTTTCGGTTTGCGTACGTCCTCCCACGCTACTTTAACTGCCCCTCCCCAACTCACTCCCTTTCGATCATTTTGCTAACTGCTTTGGGGAAAATGAAGAGGATCGCCCAATAGGCCTGTATGGAAAAAAGATTGGTTTTCACTAATTGGAGCCCATCAGCGTAAGATAAATAGATGCTAGTCAAGCTCTTAGCTTTCTTAACTATGCATTACATAAGTACTCTACAGTCACCCTTCTTCAATCATGTGTAAATAAGAGGGACACCCAGGTAGAGAATGGGTAAGGACCATTCACTAAACCCTAGAGTGCTCATTATATTATTTTTGACCTCGGGCAAGACAACACAGGTAAAAACCTAGCTCTTCTCAGGGTTCGGCTGCAGCCCAGATAACTCACCAAACTTCCTGATGCATTGGTTAAGTAGGTTAACCGAGTTACTTTCCCCCCTATACAAGACCATCAAGTCATCCGTAAAACAAATATGTGTGATTCTCTCCTTTTTACATCTCCAATTCTTCTTCCTTGCATAAAAGTTGTCTATTGATAGCCAACAAGAGTAGGAAGAACCATGCGCCTAGCTCTAGCTAAGGGATTATAATTCAGGGTAGAAAGATAACAATAAAAAGACAATAGGCATAGAAAGATAACTGTAAGCAAACGATAAAGAAAGATACCGAACGATAGAGAGACATATACATATACTCATACAGAGGCCAAAGCTGAGTAAGGAAAAACTCATAGAGTGATTGATCACTCAACGATGAGTGAGACAACATTGGTAGCTGCTGGTGAGACAACCTAATCTATTACTTTCTATCATTCTCTTCTCTTACATAAGCTTGAGAGTGCTAGATAGAAGGGCTTATCATTGGCTTTATCTTGTTATAAACCTACCAATAGGAGGACTATCTAACGAAGGAATAGATTCCGATATCTCATAGGAATTATAGCAAATATAAGAAAGGAAGCTATTCAAATTGATCATATAAAACTAGAAGCTTTAACGAGAATTCCCTATACTAGAGGAGGGGAATCGTCCTGGTTGTAAGAGAGACTTCAAGATGGGCATAGAAATTAAATGACCCATCTTCTTGATCCCCTTTTTTTCCATTATCCTACCCGCACTCACTGGTCTAACTCTCTATACTACATTCGACTAGCTACCATGGAGAGATATAATTAGTTCTGTCAAAATAACTTCTGCAGCGTTCTTTAGTTCATTTTTTTGTCTTGTAGGTACTACCGATTTTAGTATCGTATGTAATGAAGTATATAAGGGTTTTTACCCTACCGCATACAATTCCTACTATGTTACACCCGTAGATTACAACACCAATATCTCGAGCTAGATCGTTCAAAATGAAATTTCCGTAGAGTTGGGAAAACTCCTATTTATCGGGATCGATTTCAACTCGGGTATAGCCTGGTATTTCTCACCTTTTTCTACTATGCCTTTCATCGTGAACTACTAAATCGACTCCTCTTGTTGGCAGAGGTAAATCTAGCCTTTTTGATTTCTCTTCTCTTTTGCCTACGCTTTCAGCAAGACAGGTGTTTTATTGGCTTTGTTTTCTCCACCATTGTAATCATAGCAGAAGTTCCAACCTTACCATTCTTCCATTATTCACAAGGGACTAAGAGTTCAGGCTTGTTCTCGATTTCTATTTTAAAGAATCTTGAGGAAGAGGGTAGCCATCTTTCTTCAATTTGACTGGTATACGAAATAGGGGATTTCACTAAGTTGTGGGCACCGAAGTAAGTCGAGGACTTGCTCAATTGGATGTATTTTTTTCTTATCAATTTTTATAGTTGTCACAAGGGAATTGATTGATCAAAACTGAAGACCAATTGGCTGACATCTTTGCTCCAGCCTTGCCAACCCCTTACTTTTCTAATAGGGGGCCCATCCCTTTTATTGCATACTTAGAGTATACCTTTGATTGCATAATTACCCGTATCTCTTTATTATAGTTTAAATGTGAAAGCCAATTCATGTAACATGGGTGCGCGTAAGATGACTGCTAACTTTCAAGATGATCAATAAATTGTTTTTGAGAAGAAACAAATAAAATACCTCAAGTTCGGCTACCCCATCCATACTCACATTCTAAAACATAGTTTTCGATCGATCACCCCAACATTGGTCGATACTTCATTGAGATGGAATCTAGGGAGTGAACCTTTCATTCCTTATTCACTTATCGGGCATATCTTAGCACCGAACTTACCTCGTGTCTTGAATTCCATATCGAATTAGGTGTTAGTACAAGTTGGGTTGCTTCCCTCACGGTACTTGGGCACGGCGTTCCTAGAGGAATGGAATTCCCTTAGCACCCTAATCGCAGATCACCTAGAACCAATCACTGAAGGATAAGACTTAATTGTTCTCCTGGTTCTTAAAATTGCTTAGTGGGGAAGATGCCTTTCAATGAAAGGAAGGATTGCCTCACCTAATTAGTTCATTCAATCCTTATTGCCTTGACTCATTATCTTGATCCCTACCGCTCACACCTCTTCGGGAATCCATCTATTCCATCTATACACTAACTACCAGGATCGAATAAAGCTCAAATCATGCCTTGTTCTAGTAGAGGGGAATACAAGCTTTACTAATAGGGGCAAGACGAAGCCCAAGCTAGTTGTCAGTCTAAGTAAGAAAGGATGATCGAAAGCAGAATGCGAGCCTGGCTAAGAAAGAAAGAAATCCAGTATCGAAAGAAGTACTCTTTGCTCGAACTAGTGTTTTGATATTGGATCCCTGTCATCCCCTTTCTTTTTGTGCCTATGGGGAATTTCATAAAGAATTCAAGTGAAGTGGTGGATATCATTCATTACAGGTATCATACGTTGAATTGATCTGACAAGGCTGGCTCCTGTGGTTTCTCTTTTTCTGGTTGCTATGAGGGTTTATCTAACACACATAGACTTTCATGCATGAGACACGGAAAGCCTTTCTCGCTCGTATTGAAGAAAGGACCCATTCTATCGCTAGTCACCTTAGACACCAAAAAGGTTCAATCTGAAAGAGAATAGAAAAGTGGGGGCCCAGCTCATCTGTGCAGAAGAAATAGGTTCCTAAAGAAAGGAAAGCCTGAAAGCCACCTTCAATCGAGCTTTCTTATGCTTATGACTGGCATTCTTGGGGAACTCTTAAGACACCTACAAAAACTACTTTATTTGGGAGATCCTGTCAGAAAGACTTATTGGATTGGTTATTCGCCCACGTATTTAAAGAAGAGCCTTATAAATTACTATATTACGTGGGAGTGAGGAGTTTCCCAAAACAAATACTGTGATTTCTTGAACCAGAGGAGGATTAAATGAAAGAAAGATTAGGATAATTTCTGTAACTAGAGGAGATCACAGTTACCAGAAGCAGGTCTAAAGGAGGAAGAGGATAGTAAGGATATACTAAACTGGAAGGTCTTGTACCTCCTTAGAGATGGAGAGCACTAAAGCATCATTGAAGTCGAGAAAGGGTACTTACCCGCAGTCCAATCCGTACTGGGAGTCAGTCTCCAAGAATGGAAGAACATCCTGAAGCAAATACACACCAAGCCATAAGCACGGAAATGCGGCAAATGAAAGAGAAAATAAGTGAACTCAGTCATATGATAGCAATTCTAACAACAATGCGAACACCTCAAGTTCCAGCTTAGCCGCCTAGGGCAGTCCTGACAGGGGCATCAACGTCACAAATAACGAGGAATGTAACCAACCCCGCTTCAAGAATAGTTGTCAGCACGACCACTGAAATCCCAGAAAGCAAGCAAGAAAGATCAGCTGGAGAAAGAAACCAAGATAGACATAAAGATAGAGAGTCTAGAAGAAAAATTCAGGGGACTTTACGGAATTGACACCTATGGCAGCACTAACTTTGCCAACCTTTCTTTCTTCCCGAATCGCAAACCTCCACCCAAGTTTTGAACCCCAGACTTTGTCAAAGTGTTTACTACTTAGAGCCGTAGACACCTTATCTAAGGAAGATATTGCAGCGTATTAATAATAAGTCATAATCTGACTATTCATATTCTGCTAACCCTTTATCCCTGAACTTAAAAAAGGAAAAGAATGAATCGACCAAGGGATGAGTGAGCGTACTCCAATAAGGGAAAGGATTCCTCATCAAACAACTTTGATGGGTCATTTCTTTTCTTAGCTAAGAAGGGGCTGGCCATAGAGCTACACTACTATGGGAAAAGCCAGGAATCCAATCTATATTAGAAGCATTGGTCTAATGATCGTAGGTATTTACAACAAGAATGTCCTACAGGAAGCGCGGTGGGTAATAGACGCTCAGAATACAAAAAAGAAGGAAAAGCACTAGCGTATACCTTTACACCTTAGCTTTCTTATGCAAGAAGTAGAGTGCAGCTGGCATCGAAAGTGCCTAATCAAAGTTGAGATAAAGGTACCCAAAGCCCAAATCTATTAATAAAAGAGCTCGGCTAAGAGGGTCTCGCCCCAGGACTACCTAATTTAGTTTATTGAGAGACCACACCCTACGCTTTCTTTCTCCAACAGCTAATGAAAAAGGTCGGTGAACTAGTCAAGAACGAGAGTTCGTAATACTCTTCAGATAGTCTGAAATACTGGTGAAAAATTATTTAGGTATTGCAATTACTCTATAAGCGGGTAGTAATCACGGCTCAGGGCTAAGTGCGAAAGTAAGGTGCCACGCCAAGGAAAGACAATTCCTTTCAACCAAACAGACAACGGAACAAAAATAGATAAAAGGTATGGCGGGAGGATAAACTTCAATGATAGGAGGGGAAAGGTAACTACGAGAAGTATATGAAAGTAAGGTTGTTAGCAGGTGAAGTAGTGGAAAGATGAAGTAGTGAGCCACTCACATAACGGTGTTAGTTGTTCTAAGTTCATACTTAGTAGCTCATTAGATAGTCCATAGCGAACACTAGGATAAAACTCAAGAACGGGGTTTCTAGCAACTTCAGTAGTTCAAATATCTATCTACTAGTGAGGAAGTTAAGCTCAAAGAAAGAAAGTATTAGTGAGAAGCTCAAGGAAAGCACTTAAAGGTACGTTCAGGATAACCCGAGCAGTGAAACAGAAGTACGGTTCAGGCCAATCGATCCAATTTCAATTATATGGCTGGGTTTTAAACCAAAAAAGCCATTTGATAAAAAAAAATTCTGGTATTGCATATAGAAGAAATTATAATTCTTACCATGCAATTATAAACAGGGGTTTAGTCAACTAAGTATACCTCATCACTGCACACTTTCGATATCTCTGTCTCCCATTGTAGGCCTGCCAATAATAGTCTTGTCAACCATTCCTTTTACATAGCTCTTGAGCAAAAATAGATATAGGAAATAGTAGCTGAAGTCTCAAAAATCGTTCCCAATCTTATCCAGGAAGAAAAAGAATAGCATACTACGGTGTTTAATATATCCATGTAGGAAAGTAAGTACTCCTAATCGGCTGTTGCTAGCTGGCAAGGCGGCTAGTAAACAAGTTTACTCAGGTAGGAAGAGAGTCTATTGAGCTCCAGGTTTGCCTTCGATAAAGTAAGATCCTCACGATCCGGCATTCATAAGGGCAGAGGTATAGGTGAGAGGGCTTAAGAGCGCCTTTTGTTTTACTTTTATATTTTCATAGGCAAAACAAAACCAAAGAAAGGGCATAGGTAGCTCTGTACGATCGGTTCACATCCTCCGCAGCCACAACTCTCATAAATAACTTATACATATAGAAATAAGTTGCTCGAAAGATTGCCTTTCCTTC
Organism: Cornus suecica; assembly: GCA_963922005.1. Taxonomy (NCBI): domain Eukaryota; kingdom Viridiplantae; phylum Streptophyta; class Magnoliopsida; order Cornales; family Cornaceae; genus Cornus; species Cornus suecica. The sequence goes on from OY998243.1 coordinate 36,648,178, forward strand.
GTCACACTGGGCATTATCCGCTAGTTATCGATTTTGTCAGGAAAAGGCTCGCAATGTATCTTGATTAGTGAAAACGTGAGCCAATCCCCAGATTTTAGAACGGGATTCTGGTTCCAATTCTGATAGAATAGCGAAGACGGGACCATCTTGCTTGGGATCCAACATCCTCAATCCGGGCTAGATTAAAGGTATTCTTCATATACCGGTGGATTTATTTTGATTTAGGATTAGCTTCTAGTCCAAAGGGATTGGGTTTGTGTGGAGTGTACTGGTTACAAGAAAGAAAGTCTAAGCACAGAATGAGGCGAGAAAGAACGATTGTTTTATAGTAGGGTTAAACTGCCTCTCTTATTAATCCACAGCTGGGGAGAAGTCTGTGGTTAAACTTGAAGAATCTCTTTCCACCCTATCTGTCTTGCCTTTCTTCTTTAGTGTGGTCTTCCCGAGGGAACACGGTCCAAGGGTAGTAGCGCGGGGCAGAAGGAAAAATCAAAGACTGACCTTGCCCCTTAACTTGAATGAACTACATAAGCCTATATCTAATACTTAGTAAAGCTCTTCCCTACCATTATAGTAGGTATCTAGGAACATCAATAGGGATAGCAAGAAGCCTTAGAGAGTTTCTTGCCCAACTCGACAAACTCCCATTACCTTGGTTCCAGTCTTATTGTTCCGTAACTCTTCTTACTTCTTTTTTACTTCCAGCATAGGAAAAGCAAAGAAAGTCACTAGTTGAATGTTCGAGGGTTTCCACACCCAACAATAGAATTAGATGAACTTAAGGATATAATAGACGACGAATCCGAATCGTACCTAGAAAAGAATATTTGAACGTAATAATTTGTGGCTGAGTAAGCCCCTTCATCTAGTTGGAGGATCTCGATGAACCAAGTCAAAGAGCCAGTGGGCATTCATGTTTGATCTCCATATATTCAGATTACCATGACTTCGCACAAAGTAAAGTAGTTTTATGAATTCCATCACATTCGCGCTGGATGACTTATTGAAGAACTCTTTTTCTGCGATCTCATGCAGTGGCCTTAAAATAATGAAAATTTGTTCGGTGCGGCCTTTAGATTCAAATTTACCTCAGAAGCCCATGCCATTGCAGTAATGATCACAATACTTTTTCAGAAGTCGAACAAAGGCTTTACCAATCCGTTTTCTTTCACGAATAGAGTCATGCGAATTAAAGTTTCTGTTTCTATCCACCACGTTAAACAATCAAAACCCTAGTTGTCACACTCTGAACAAATTAGGGTTTCTATTTCTATCAACCATTTCCTACCTACCACACCCTAGTTCTCTCACTCTATGCGAATTACGATTTCTGTTTCTGTCCACGACGTTCAACCAATAAAACCCTAGTTCTCACACTCTAAGTGAATTAACGTTTCCATTTATGTCAATCATTCTTTCTGAATTATGGTTTCTGTTTATGTCAACAACGTTAAACCAAAAAAACCCTTGTTCTCACACTCTAGCCGAATTAGGGTTTCTATTTCTATAAACCATTTCCTTACTTCCGAACCCTACTTCCCTCACTCTATGCGAATTACGGTTTCTGTTTCTCACCACGACATTCAATCAATAAAACCCTAGTTCTCACACTCTAAGTGAATTAAGGTTTCCATTTATGTCAACCATTTCCCACCTACCAAATTCTAGTTCTCTCACTTTGTGCGAATATGGCTTTTTGTTTTTGTCCATCACGTTAAACCAACAAAACCCTAGTTCTCAGACTTTTAAGCGAATAAGGGTTTCTTTTTCTGTTAACCATTTCCAACCTACCAAACCCTAGTTCTCTCATTCTGAGAATTAGGGTTTTTTTTTCTGTCCACCACATTGATCTAAGAAAACCTTAGTTCTCACACACAGAGCGAATTAGAGTTTCTATTTATGTCAACCATTTCCAACCTACTAGACTCTACATCTATCATTCTATGCGAATTAGGGTTTCTGTTTATGTCCACCACGTTAAACCCATAAAACCCTAGTTCTTAGACTTTGAGCGAATTATGGTTTCTTTTTCTATCATCCATTTCCAACCAACAAAACCCTAGTTCTCCCACTCTGTGCAAATTAGGGTTTCTATTTTTGTCCACCACGTTCAACCAATAAAACCCTAGTTCTCACACATCTAGTGAATTAGGGTTAGTATTTATGTTAACCATTTCCTACCAACCAAACCCCAGGTCTCTCACTTTGTGCAAATTAGGGTTTCTGTTTTAGTTCACCCCGTTAAACAAATAAAACCCTAGTTCTGACACTCTGCGCGAATTAGAGTTTCTATTTATATCAACCATTTCCTACCTACCAAACCCTAGTTCTCCCACTTTATGCCAATTACTGTTTTTCTTTCTAACCACGACGTTCAACTAATAAAACCCTAGTTCCCATTTATGTCAACCATTTCCAACCTACCACACTCTAGTTTTCTCATTCTGTGCGAATAAGGGTATCTATTTCTGTACACCACGTTAAACATACAAAACCTTAGTTCTCAGACTTTCAGTGAATTTGGGTTTCTTTTTCTGTAAACCATTTCCAACCTACCAAACCCTAGTTCTTTCACACTGTGTGAATTAGGGTTTAAGTTTCTGTCGACCACGTTAAACAAACAAAAATTTACTTCTCGTACTCTGAGCGAATTAGGGTTTTTATTTATGTCAACCATTCCAAATCTAAAAAATCCTAGTTCTCTAACTTTGTGGAAAATAGGGTTTCTCTTTCTGTCCACCATGTTCAACGAAGAAAACACTAATTCTCATACTCTAAGCACATTAGGATTTCTATATATATCAAACATTTTGAACCCACTGGATTGTAGTTGTAAATGCATAAAAATGTTCAACACCTTTCAGAATTTCTTTATTAATTTTTGGATTCTCTTTATATACATTTTCTAAATGGGCTTCATTACTGGGCTCATAAAAATCTTGTTGGGCCAGAAACTTGATGGGCCTGATGCCAGATGGGCTCAGTTGGGCTGGACATTTCCACTCTTACAGTAGTTCTCTCACTCTGTACGAATTATGGTTTTTGTTTCTATCTAACACGCTGAACTAATAAACCCTAGTTCTCACACTCTAAGTGAATTACGCAGTCTATTTCTGTGAATCATTTCAAACCTAAAAAACACTAGTTCTCTCACTCTATGCGAATTAGGTTTTCAGTTTCTGTCCACCAAGTTGAACCAATAAAACCCTAGTTCTCACACCCCTAGCGAATTAGGGTTTCAATTTATGACAACCATTTCCTACCAACCAAACTCTAGTTCTCTCACTCTGTGTGAATTGTGGTTTCTGTTTCTGTCCACGACGTTAAACAATGAAAACCCTAGTTCTCACACTGAGTGAATTAGTGTTTCTATTTTTATCAACAATTTCCTACCTACCACACCCTTGTTCTATCACTCTATGCGAATTACGGTTTCAGTTTTTGTCCACGACGTGCAAGAAATAAAACCCTAGTTCTCACACACTAAGTGAATTAGGGTTTCCATTTAAGTCAACCATTTAAAACCTACCAAACTCGAATTCTCTCATTCTGTGTGAATTATGGTTTCTGTTTCTATCCCCCACGTTAAACCAGAAAAAACCTAGTTCTCACACTTTTGGCAAATTAGGGTTTTGATTTCAATCTACCATTTCCTACCTACCAAACCCTAGTTCTCTCACTCTATTCGTATTATAGTTTCTATTTTTGACCACGACTTTCAACCAAGTATACCCTAGTTCTCACAGTCCAAGTGAATTATGGTTTCCATTTATGTCAACCATTTCAAACCTACCAAACTGTAGTTCTCTCACTCTTAACGAATTAAGGTTTCTCTTTTAATCAATTGCAATAAACCAACAAATCCCTAGTTCTCAGACATTTGAGTGAATTAGGGTTTCTTTTTCTATCAATCATTTCCAACCTACCAAACCCTAGTTCTCTCACTCTGTGCGAATTAGTGTTTTTGTTTCTGTCCACCATGTTGAACTAACAAAACCTTAGTTCTGACACTCTTAGTGAATTAGGGTTTCTAATTATGTCAACCATTTCCATCCTACCAAACTTTAGTTCTCTCACTCTGTGCGAACTAGGGTTTCTATTTCTGTCCACGATGTTAAAGCAACAATACCCTAGTTCTTAGACTTTCAGCGAATTGGGGTTTCTGTTTCTGTCCACCATGTTGAAGTAACAAAACCGTAGTTCTAACACTCTGAGGGAATTAGGGTTTCTATTTTATCAACCTATTCCAACCTACCATACTTTTGTTCTCTAACTCTGTGGTAATTAGGGTTTTTGTTTCTGTCCACAACGTTAAACCAACAAAACCTAGTTCTTCGACTTTGAGCGAATTAGGGTTTATTTTTTTGTCAACCATTTATAAGCTAACAAACCCTAGTTCTCTCACTCTGTGTGAATTTGAGTTTTTTTATCTGTCCACCACATTAAACTAACAAAACCTTAGTTCTCACACTCTGAGCGAATTAGGGTTTCTATTTATGTTAACCATTTCCAACTTACCAAACTCTCGTTCTCTCGTCTCTGCAAATTAGGGTTTCGGTTTCTGTCCCCCATGTTAAACAAACAGAATCCTAGTTCATAGACTTTTAGCGACTTAGGGTTTCTTTTTCTGTGAACCATTTCCATCCTACCAAACCATAGTTCTCTCACTCTATGCGAATTAAGGTGTTTGATTCTGTCCACAACGTTGAACTATGAAAACTCTAGTTCTCACACTCTAAGGGTGCGTTTGGAAAGCCTGTTTTTTGTATTTGTTTTCTATCTTCAAATATAAAAACTGTTTTTGTATTTGCCTTTGTTTTTTTCAGCAAAAAACTAGAAACAAAAAAGCGTTTGGATGAAGGTGTTTTCACCACTTTTATTTGGTGAAAGTTGTATTTTATGGATTTGGTGTTTTCACTGTTTTTACCACCTAAACAATGAAAAAACTCAAAAAACAACTAAAAGTTGTATTTGGTGTTTTCACCACTTTTACACAATATTCACAGAAAACAATTTTCTTGGGGAAAAAAAAGTGAACAGTAAACGCGTTTGCCAAACGTGTTTTTTTTTTGTCTGGTGAACAGTAAAATAACAAAAACGGAAAACAAGGTATCCAAACGGACCCTAAGAGAATTACGATTTCTATTTCTGTCAACCATTTTCAACCTACCAAACCCTGGTTTCTCACTCTTGACGAATTAGGGTTTGTATTTATCTTAACCATTTCTAACCAACGAAACTCTAGTTCTCTCACACTGTGCAAATTAGAGTTTCTATTTCTATCCATCACGTTAAACCAATAAAACCCTAGTTTTTAGACTTTGAGTGAATTAAAGTTTATTTTTCTGTCAACTATTTACAACCTACCAAACCCTAGTTCTCTCACTCTGTGCGAATTAGGGTTTCTATTTCTTTCCTCCACATTAAACCAATAAAACCCTTGTTCTCACACTTTGATCGAATCAGGGTTTCTTTTTCTATCAACCATTTCCAACCTCTAAAACCCTAGTTCTCTCACTCTGTGCGATTAGGGTTTCTTTTTCTGTCCACCACATTGAACCATAGTTCTCACTCATTGAGCGAATTAGGGTTTCTAATTATGTCAACCATTAATAACAAACTAAACTCTAGTTTTCTCACTCTATGTGAATTAGGGTTTCTATTTCAGTCCACCTAGTTAAATAAACAAAACCCTAGTTCTCAGACTCTAGACGAATTAGGTTTTCTATTTCTGTCAACCATTTCCTACCTACCAATCCCTAGTTCTCTCACTCTTTGCGAATTACGATTTATTTTTATTACCACGACGTTAAACCAATAAAACCCTAGTTCTCACTCTTCAAGTGGATTAGGGTTTCCATTTATGTCAATCATTTGCAATCTACCAAACTCAAGTTCTCTCACTCTATGCGAATTAGGGTTTCTGTTTCTGTACACCACGTTAAACCAACATAACTCTAGTTCTCAGATTTTGAGCGAAATAGGGTTTCTTTTTCTGTCAACCACTTCCAATCTACCAAACCCTAGTTCTCTCATTCTATGTGAATTAGGTTTTTTGTTTTTATCCACCAAGTTGAACTAACAAAACCTTAGTTCTCACACTCTGACCGAATTAGGGTTTCTATTTATGTCAATCATTTCCGACCAACCAAACCCTCGTTCTCTCACTCTATATGAATTAGGGTTTTTGTTTCGGTCCACCACGTTGAACTAATAAAACCCTAGTTCCCACACACTGAGCGAATTAGTGTTTATATTTCTGACAACAATTTCCATCCTACCAAACCCAAGTTTTCTGACTCTGTGCAAATTAGGGTTTCTATTTTTGTCCACCACGTTCAACCAAGAAAACCCTAGTTCTCACACTCTGAACGAATTAGGGTTTCTATATATGTCAAACATTTTCATCCTAGTAAACCATAGTTCTCTCACTCTATGCAAATTATGGTTTTTGTTTTTATCTACCTTGTTGAACTAACAATCCCTTACTTTCACACTCTGAACAAATTAGGCTGTCTCTTTCTGTCAACCATTTCAAACCTCAAACAGCCTAGTTCTCTCACTCTATGTGAATTAGGTTTTCTTATTCTGTCCACCACATTGAAACAATAAAACCCTAGTTCTCACACTCTGTACGAATTTGGGTTTCTATTTATGTCAACCATATCCAACCTACCAAACTCTAGTTCTCTCACTCTGTTCGAAGTAAGGTTTATGTTTCTCTCCACCACGTTGAACTAACAAAACCCTAGTTCTCACACTCTTAGCGAATTAGGGTTTCTATGTATGTCAAACATTTCCAACCTACCCATACCCTAGTTCTCTCACGCTGTGTGAATTAAGGTTTTTGTTTCTGTCAACCACGTTGATCTAACAAAACCCAGTTCTTAAACTTGAAGCGAATTAGGCTATCTATTTCTGTCAACCATTCCATCCCTACAAAACCCTAGTTCTCACTCCCTGAGCGAATTAGGGTTTCAATTTATATCAACCATTTCCAACCAAATAAAGTCTACATCCCTCACTCTGTGAGAATTAGAGTTTATGTTTTTTTCCACCACGTTAAGCAAAAAAAACCCTAGTTTTCACACTCTGAGCAAATTAGGGTATCTATTGCTAACAACCATTTCCTCCCAACCAAACCCTAGTTCTCTCACTTTTTGCGAATTAGGGTTTTTGTTTCTGTCCATCATGTTCAACCAAGAAAACCCTAGTTCTCACACACTGAGCAAATTAGAGTTTCTATATATGTCAAATATTTTTAACTTACTAGACCCTAGTTCTCACACTTTGTGCAAATTAGGGTTTCTATTTCTGTCCACCATGTTGAACCAATAAAACCGTTGTTCTCACACCCTGAGCAAAGTAGGGATTCAATTTTTGTCAACAATTTCCAACCAACCAAACTCTAGTTCTCTGACTCTGTGCGAATTAGGGTTTCTGTTGCTATCTACCACGTTAAACAAATAAATCCTTAGTTCTCACATTCTATGTGAATTATGGTTTCCCTTTATGTCAGCCATTTTCAACCTACCAAACTCTAGTTCTCTCATTCTGTATGAATTATGTTTTCTATTTTTGTCTACCAAGTAAAATAAATAAAAAAATTGTTCTCACACTCTTGGCAAATTAGGGTTTCTATTTCTATGTACCATTTCCTACCTACCAAACCCTAGTTTCCTCACTCTATGCAAATTACAGTTTATGTTTCTGACCAGGAAGTTCAACCAATAAAACCCTAATTCTCACACTCTATGTGAATTAGAGTTCTTATTTATGTTAACCATTTCCAACCTACCAAACTCTAGTTATCTCAATATGTCTGATTTATGGGTCCACCACGTTAAACCAGCAAAACCCTAGTTCTTAGATTTTTGAGCGAATTAGGGTTTCTTTTTATGTCAACCTTTTCCAACCTACCAAACCCTAGTTCTCTCACTCTGTGCCAATTAGGATTTTTCTTTCTGTGCACCATATTGAACTAATAAAACCTTAGTTCTCAAACTCTTAGTGAATTAGGGTCTGTATTTAAGTCAACAATTTCCAATAACCAAACTTTAGTTCTCTCACTCTGCGCGAATTAGGGTTTTTGTTTCTGTCCACCACGTTAAACCAGCAAATCCCTAGTTCTCAGACTTTGAGAGAATTAGGGTTTCTATTTCTTTCGACCATGTAAAACAAACGAAACCCTAGTTCTCACTCTCTAAGTGAATTAGGGTTCCGATTTAAGTCAACCATTTCCAACCTACAAAACTCTAGTTCTCTCACTCTGTGTTAATTTGGGTTTTTGTTTCTGTCCACCACGTTAAACTAATAAAACCCTAGTTTCTAGACTTGGAGCGAATTAAGGTTTATTTTTCTATCAATCATTTATAACATACCAAACCCTTGTTCTCTCACTTTGTGCGAATAAGAGTTTTTTATTTGTCCACCACGTTGAACTAAGAAAACCTTAGCTGTCACATAGTGAATTAGGGTTTCTATTTATGTCAACCATTTTGAAACCTACCAAACCCTAGTTTCTCACTCTATGTGAATTAGGGTTTCTATTTATGTTAACCATTTCAAACCAACCAAACTCTAGTTCTCTCACTCTATGCGAATTAGGGTTTCTGTTTCTATACACCACGTTAAACAAACAAAACCCTAGTTCTCTCACTTTGTGCGAATTTTGGTTTTTGTTTATGTCATTCACGTTGAATTAACAAAACCCTAGTTCTCACACTCTGAGTGAATTAGGGTTTCTATTTCTGTCAACCATTGCCAACCTACCCAATCCCTAGTTTCTCACTCTGTGCGAATTAGGGTTTCTTTTTACGTTAACCATTCCAACCTACCAAACACTAGTTCTCTCAATATGTGCAAATTAGGGTTTCTGTTTCTATACACCACGCTAAACGAACAAAACCCTAGTTCTTAGACTTTGATAGAATTAGGGTTTATTTTTCAATCAACCATTTACAACCTACAAAATATAGTTCTCTCACTCTGTGCGAATTAGGGTTTCTGTTCCAGTCCACTACGTTAAAACAATAAAACTCTAGTTCTCAGATTTATGAGCGAATTATGGTTTCTTTTTTTCTTGACAATTTCCAACCTACCAAATCCTAGTTCTCTCAATCTGTGCGAATTAGGGTTTTTTTTTCCACCACGTTGAGCTATCAAAACTTTAGTTCTCACACTCTAAGTGAATTAGGGTTTCTATTTATGTCAACCATTTCAAAACTACCAAACTTTAGTTCTCTCACTCTGTACGAATTAGGGTTTCTGTTTCTGTCAACCACATTAAACCAACAAAACCCTAGTTCTCAGTCATTGAGCTAATTAGGGTTTCTGTTTCTGTCCACCATGTTGAACTAACTAAAACTTAGTTCTCGCACTCTAAGCGAATTAGGGTTTCTATTTATGTCAACTATTTCCAACCTACAAAACTCTAGTTCTCTCACTCTCTGCTAATTAGAGTTTATGTTTTTGTCCACCACGTTAAACAAATAAAACCCTAGTTGTTAGACTTTGAGCGAATAATGGTATATTTTTCTATCAACCATTTCCAACCTACCAAATCATAGTTCTCTCACTCTGTGCGAATTAGGATTTTTGTTTCTGTCCACTATGTTGAACTAACAAAGTCTTAGTTCTCACAGTCTGAGCGAATTAGGGTTTCTATGTATGTCAACCATTTCCAACCTACCAAACTCTAGTTCTCTCACTCTATGCCAATTAGGATTTTTGTTTTTGTCCAACACGTTAAACTATCAAAACCTTAGTTCTCACACTCTTAGTGAATTAGGGTTTCAAATTATGTCAACCATTTCCAACCTACAAAACTCTACTTCTCTCACTCTATGCTAATTAGGGTTTCTGTTTCCGTCCACCACGTTAAATCAACAAAAGCCTAGTTCTTAGACTTTGAGCGAATAAAGGTTAATTTTTCTGTCAACCGTTTACAACCTACCAAACCCTTGTTCTCTAACTCTGTGCGAGTTAGAGTTTTATTTTTTATGTCCACCACGTTGAACTGAGAAAACCCTAGTTCTCACACTTTGAGTGAACTAGGGTTTCTATTTATGTCAACCATTTTCAACCTATCAAACCCTAGTTTTTCCAACATAACGAACTCTAGTTCTCACACTCTATGCGAATAAGGGTGTCTATTTATGTTAACCATTTCCAACATACCGAACTCTAGTTCTCACACTTTATGCGAATAAGGGTTTCTGTTTCTTTCCACCACATTAAAACAACAATACCCTAGTTCGAACAAACTAGGGTTTCTCACACTCTTTGCGAATAAGGGTTTCTGTTTGACCAAATTAGGCTTACTATTTTTCTCAACCATTTCGAACCAACCAAACCCTAGTTATCTCACTCTGTGCGAATTAGGGTTTTGTTTCAGTCCACCACATTGAACTAACAAAACCCTAGTTCTTACACTCTGAGAGAATTTGTGTTTCAATTTCTGACAACTATTTCAAACATACCAAACCCTAGTTCTCTCATTCTTTAAGAATTAGGGTTTCTGTTTCAGTCCACCACGTTCAACCAATAAAACCCTAGTTATCATAGTCTGAGAGAATTATGGTTTTTACATATGTCAAACATTTTCAATCTACTAAACCCTAGTTCTCTCACTCTGTGCGATTTAAGGATTTTGTTTCTTTCTACCACGTTGAACTAACAAACACTTGTTCTCACACTCTGAACGAATAAGGTTTCTCTTTTTGTCAACCATTTCAAGCCTACAAAACCCTACTTCTTTCACTGTATGTGAATTTGGGTTTCTGTTTTGGTCCACAACGTTGAACCAATAAAACACTAGTTCACACACTCATAGCGAATTAGAGTTTCTATTTCTGTTTACCATTTCTTTCAAAACAAACTCTAGTACTCTTACTTTACGCGAATTAGGGTTTTTGTTCAGTCCACCCAGTTAAACAAGTAAAAGCCTAGTTCTCACACTCTATGCGATTTAATGTTTCTATTTCTATCAACCATTTCCTACCTACCAAACCCTAGTTCTCCCTCACTTTGTGAATTATGGTTTCTGTTTCTGACCACGATGTTCAACCAATAAAACCCTAGTTCTCACACTCTAAGTGTAATGGGGTTTCCATTTATGTCAACCATTTTCAACCTACCAAACTCTAGTTCTCTTACTCTGTGCGAAGTAAGGATTATGTTTCAGTCCACGACGTTGAACTAACAAAACCCTAGTTCTCACACTCTAAGCAAATTAGGGTTTCTATTTATGTGAACCATTTCCAACCTACCAAAATCTAGTTCTCTCACTCTCTGCTAATTAAGGTTTCTGTTTTTGTCCACCATGTTAAAACAATAAAACCCTAGTTATCACACTCTAAGTGAATTAGGGTTTCCATTTATGTAAACCATTTCCAACCTACCAAACTTTAGTTCTCTCACTCGGAGCGAAGTAAGTGTTATGTTTCTGTCCACTACGTTGAACTAACAAAACCATAGTTCTTACACTCTAAGCGAATTAGAGATTCTTTTTCTGTCAACCATTTCCAATCTACAATACCCTAGTTATCTCTCTCTGCGCGAATTATGGTTTTTGTTTCTGTCCACCACGTTGAATTAACAAAATCGTAGTTCTTACACTCTGAGCGAATTAGGGTTTCTATTTATGAAAACCATTTCAATCCTACCAAACACTAGTTCTCTCACTCTAAGCGAATTAAGGTTTCTGTTTCTGTCCACCACGTTAAAATAATAAAATCCTAGTTTTAAGACTTTTGAGCGAATTAGGGTTTCTTTTTTGGTCAACCATTTCCAACCTATCAAACCCTAGTTCTCTCACTCTCTGCAAATTAGGGTTTTCTTTTTATCCACCACGTTGACCTAACAAAACCTTAGTGCACACACTCTTAGTGAATTATGGTTCCTATTTATGTTAATCATTTCCATCCTACCAAATTTAGTTATCTCACTCTATGTGAATTAGGGTTTCTGTTTCTGTCCACCACGTTAAACCAATAAAACCCTAGTTCTCAGACTTTTGAGCTAATTAGGGTTTTTATTTCTTTCCACCATGTTGACCTAACTAAACATTAGTTATCACACTTTGAGCGAATTAGGGTTTCTATTTATCTCAACCATTTCCAACCTACAAAACTCTAGTTATCTCACTCTATGCTAATTAGGATTTTTGTTTTTGTCCACCATGTTGAACTAACAAAATCCTAGTTCTCACACTCTGAGCGAATTAGGGTTTTTATTTATGACAGCCATTCCCAACCTACTAAACACTAGTTTTCTCACTTTGTGCAAATTAAGGTTTCTATTTTTGTCCACCACGTTCAACCAAGAAATCCTTAGTTCTCACACTCTGAGGGAATTAGGGTTTTTATATATGTCAAACATTTTCAACCTACTAAACCCTAGTTCTCTCACTCTGTGAGAATTAAGGTCTTTTTTTGTCTAACACGTTGAACTAACAAACCCGTGTTCTCACACTCATAGCGAATTAGTGTTTCTGTTTCATTCCACCATGTTGAACCAATAAAACCCTAGTTCTCACATTGATAGCGAATTTGGGTTTCTATTTATGTCAACCATTTCCAACAAATTAAATTCTAGTTCTCTCACTCTACGCGAATTAGGGTTTCTGTTTTAGTCCATCCCGTTAAACAAATAAAACCCTAGTTGAATCACTCTAGGCAAATTAGGGTTTCTATTTCTATCAAACATTTCCTACCTACCAAACCCTAGTCTCTCACTCTATGCGAATTATGGTTTCTGTTTCTAACCACGACGTTCAACTAATAAAACCCTAGTTCTCACACTTTATTTGAATTAGGGTTTGCATTTATGTTAACCATTTCCAACCTACCTAACTCTAGTTCTCTCACTCTGTGCGAAGTAAGGATAATGTTTCTGTTTACTACGTTGAACTAACAAAACCCTAGTTCTCACACTCTGAGCGAATTAGGGTTTCTATTTATCTCAACCATTTCCAATCTACCAAACTCTAGTTCTCTCACTAAGTGAGAATCAGTGTTTCTATTTCTATCCACCAGGTTAAGCAAACAAAATCCTAGTTCTCACCCTTTGAGTGAATTAGGGTTTCTTTTTCTATCAATCATTTCCAACCTACCAAAACCTAGTTCTCTCACTCTGTGTGAATTTCATTTTTATTTCTGTCCACCATGTTCAACTAATAAAATCCTAGTTCTCACACATTAAGTGAATTAGGGTTTTTATTTATGTCAACCATTTTCAATCACCCAACCTCTCGTTCTCTCACTATGTGAGAATTAGGTTTTATGTTTCAGTCCACCCCATTAAACAAACAAAACCCTAGTTATTACATTTTAGGGTTTTAGGGTTTCTATTTCTATTAACCATTTCCTATCTACCAAACCCTAGTTCCCTCACTCTATGCGAATTATGGTTTCTGTTTCTAACCACGATGCTCAACTAATAAAACCCTTATTCTCAACCTCTAAGTGAATTAGGATTTCGATGTATGTTAGCCATTTCCACCTACCAAATTATAGTTCTCTCTTTGTGTGTGAATTAGTGTTTCTTTTTGTCCACCACATTAAACCAATAAAACGCTATTTCTCAGACTTTTAGCGAATTAGGGTTTCTATTTCTGTCAACCATTTCCGACCTACCGAACCCTAGTTCTCTCACTCTGAGCTAATTTGGGTTTCTATTTTTGTCAACCATTTCCAACCTACTAAACTCTAGTTCTCTCACTCCATGCGAATTTGGGGTTCTGTTTCTACACACCACGTTAAACAAATAAAAGCCTAGTTAACAAACTTTGAGAGAATTAGGGTTACTTTTTCTGAAAATTATTTCCAACCTACCAAACCCTAGTTCTCCCAATCTGTGCGAATTAAGGTTTTTGCTTCTGTCTACCATGTTGAAGTAATAAAATCCTAGTTCTCACACTCTGAGTGAATTAGGGTTTCTATTTATGTCAACCATTTCTAACTTACCAAACCCTAGTTCCCTTACTCTGTGCGAATTAGGGTTTCTATTTCTATCCACAAGGTTAACCCAACCATGCCCTAGTTCTCACACTTTGATTGAATGAGGCTTTTTGTTTCTATCCACCGTTTCTTATGAAACAAAACCAATTTCTCTCAATCTGTGCGAATTAGGTTTCTATTTCTATCCACAACGTTCAGCTAATGAAACCCTAGTTCTCACACATTAAGCGAATTAGGGTCTCTATTTATGTCAATAATTTCCAACCAACCAAACTCTAGTTCTCTCACTTTGTGCGAACTAGGGTTTCTGTTCTAGTCCACCCCGTTAAACAAACAAAACCCTAGTTATTACACTCTCGGCGAATTAGGGTTTCTATTTCTATGAACCATTTCCTACCTACTAAACCCTAGTTCGCTCACTCTATGTGAATTACGGTTTTTGTTTCTGCCACGATGTTCAACCAATAAAACCCAAGTTCTTATACTTTGGGCGAATTAGGGTTTCCATTTATGTCAAACATTTCTAGCCTACCCAACTCTGGTTCTCTCACTCCGTGGGAATTAGGATTTCTATTTCTATCCACCACGTTAAACCAACAAAACCCTATTTCTCAGACTTTGAACGAATTAAGATTTTTATTTATGTCAACCATTTCCGACCTACCGAACCCTAGTTCTCTCACTCTGGGAAAATTAGGGCTTTTGTTTCAATCCACCAAGTTGAACTAAAAAAACCTTAGTTCTCACACTTTGAGCGAATTAGGGTGTCTATTTATGTTAACCATTTCCAACCTACCAATGTCTAGTTCTCTCACTCTGTGCGATTTAGGGTTTCTGTTTGTACCCACCACGTTAAACCATCAAAACCCTATTTAATAGACTTTGAGAGAATTAGGGTTACTATATATCTGTAAAGCATTTCCAATCTACCAAACCCTAGCTCTCTCACTCTTTGCCAATTAGGGTTTTGCTTTTGTCTATCATGTTGAAGTAACAAAACCCTACTTCTCTCAGTATGAGCGAATTAGGGTTTCTATTTCTGTCAACCATTTCTAACCTACCAAACCCTAGTTCTCTTACTCTGTGGGAATTAGGGTTTCTATTTCTGTCCACTAGGTTAAACTAACAAAACCCTAGTTCTCACACTTTTAGCGAATGAGTGTTTCTTTTTCTGTGAACCATTTCTAACCTACCAAACCCCTGTTCTCTCACTCTATGGGAATTAGGTTTCTATTTCTACTCACCAGGTTCAACCAATAAAACCCTAGTTCTCACACATTGGGCGAATTAGGGTTTCTGTTTATCTTAACCATATCCAACCAACTACACTCTAGTTCTCTCACACTTTGCGAATTAGGCTTTCTATTTCAGTCCACCAAGATAAACAAATAAAACCCTAGTTATTACACTATGGACGAATTAGGGTTTTTATTTCTATCAACCATTTCCTACCAACCAAACCCTACTTCCCTCACTCTATGCGAATTACAGTTTATGTTTCTGACCACGACGTTCAACCAATAAAATCCTAGTTCTTATACACTAAGTGAATTAGAGTTTCCATTTATGTCAAACATTTCGAACCTACCAAACTCTAGTTCTGTCACTCCATGCGAATTAGGGTTTCTGTTTTTGTCGACCACGTTAAACCAATAAAACCCTATTCCTCAAGCTTTGAGCGAATTAAGGTTTCTATTTCTGTCAACCATTTCTGACCTACCGAATCCTAGTTCTCTCACTCTGGGTAAATTAAGGCTTTTGTTTCTATCTACCAAGTTGAACTAAAAAACACATTAGTTCTCACACTCTAAGTTCTTGTTTGGTCGGTTTTGGAGTGAAATATATGGTTTTGGGATTAAATTTGTGGCCCAATCCATTTTTGGCAATTTGGTGTTGGTGCAATAGTGTTGCACCATTGGTTTGGTTTGGTTTTCTCACACCAAAACTATTCTTTAACCCAAACAAATTCAATTTGGTGTACCATTGTTTAACACAAACCAATTCATTTATAATATTATATATATATATATAAATTCAAAAAATAAAATATTTCTGAAAAAATAAAATATTTCAAAAAAATCAAACGAAAAAATATATTTCATAAAAAATAAAATATTTCGGAAAAACAAATATTTCTATAAAAAATTAAATATAATAAAAATATATTTATTATTTTTTAAAACAATATACAAATAATATGTATTTTTACTAAAATCTTTTATTTTTTCAAAATATTTTATTTTTTTGAAATATCTTATATAAAATATTTTATCTATAAAAATTTCAAAAAAATTAAATATTAATGAAAAATTAAATATTTCGAACAAATTAAATATTTATTTATTTTATTTTTTAAAACATATATATTTACAAACTATTATTTTAAAGAAATAAAAGTTCAAACTATTCAAAGTTACCAAATATGATTGATTTCAGAATTACAGCTCACACCAACTCTACCAAACATGGTTCGGTTTTTCAGTTTCACTTTTTCTCACACCAAAACCATCTGCACCAAACATTGTTTCAGTTCAGAATAAAACCAGACCCAACCCAATCCAACCCAACTGCAACCAAACCAAAACCAAAAACCAACACCACACCGGTGCCAAACAAGCACTAAGTGAATTAGGTTTCTATTTATGTCAACCATTTCCAACCTAGTAAACTCTAGTTCTCTCACTCTGTGCGAATTAAGATTTTTCTTTCTACACACTACGTTAAACCAACAAATCCCTAGTTAATAAACTTTGAGAGAATTAGGGTTACTAGTTCTGTAAAGCATTTCCAACCTACCAAACCCTAGTTCTCTCACTCTGTGCGAATTAGGGTTTTTGCTTCTGTCTACCACATTGAAGTAGCAAAACCCTAGTTCAGACACTCTGAGCGAATTAGGGTTTTGTATTTATGTCAACCTTTTCCAACCTACCAAACCCTAGTTCTCTCACTCTTTGAGAATTAGGGTTTCTATTTATGTCCAACAACTTAAACTAACAACACCCAAGTTCTAACACTTTTAGGGTGCGTTTGGAAAACCTGTTTTTTGTATTTGTTTTCTGTTTTCAAATATAAAAACTGTTTTTGTATTTGTCTTTGTTTTCTTCAGCAAAAAACTAAAAACAAAAAAACGTTTGGATGAAGGTGTTTTCACCACTTTTATTTGGTGAAAGTTGTATTTTACGGATTTGGTGTTTTCACTATTTTTATCACCTAAACAGTGAAAAAATTCAAAAAACAACTAAAAGTTGTATTTAGTGTTTTCACCACTTTTACACACTATTCACAAAAAACAGTTTTCTTGGGGAAAAAAAAGTGAACAGTAAACGCGTTTGTCAAACGTGTTTTTTTTTTTGATCTGATGAACAGTAAAAAAACAAAAACAGAAAATAGGGTATCCACACGGACCCTTAGCGAATGAGGGATTCTTTTTCTGTCAACCATTTCCAACCTACCAAAGCCTATTTCTCTCACTCTGTGCGAATTAGGTTTCTATTTATGTCAACCATTTGCGTCCAACCAAAGTCTAGTACTCTCACTCTGTGTGAATTAGGGTTTCTATTTCAGTCCACCCCTTAAAAAAAAAAACCCTAGTTAATACACTCTTGGCGAATTTGGGTTTCCATTTCTATTAACCATTTCCTACCTACCAAACCCTAGTTCCCTCACTCTATGCGAATTACAGTTTCTCTTTCTAACCACGACGTTCAACCAATAAAACCGTAGTTCTCATACTCTATGTGAATTAGGGTTTCTATTTATATCAACCATTTCCAACATACCAAACTCTAGTTCTCTCACTCTGTGCGAATTAGGGTTTCTATTTCTGTCCGCCACATTAGACCTACAAAACCCTATTTCTCAGACTTTGTGCGAATTAGGGTTTCTATTTTTGTTAACCATTTCTGACCTACCGAACTCTAGTTCTCTCACTCTGGGTGAATTAGGGCTTTTGTTTCTATCCACCAAGTTGAACTAAAAAAACTTTAGTTCTCACACTCTTAGCGAATCAGGGTTTCTATTTATGTCTATCATTTCCAACCTACCAAACTCTTGTTCTCTCACACTGTGCGAATTATGATTTATGTTTCTTCCCACCTCGTTAAACCAACAAAACCCTAGTTTATAGGCTTCTAGAGAATTAGAATTACTATTTTTGTAAAGCATTTCCAACCTACCAAACTCTAGTTCTCTAACTCCGTGCGAATTAAGTTTCCCTTTCTGTTCACAACGTTAAACCAAGAAAACCCTATTTCTCAGACTTTGAGCGAATTAAGGTTTCTATTTCTCTTAACCTTTTCCGACCAACCAAACCCTAGTTCTCTCCCTCTGGGCGAATTAGGGCTTTTATTTCTATCCACCTGGTTAAACTAAAAAAACCTTAGTTCTCAAACTTTGAGCGAATGAGGTTTTGTTTTTCTATCAACCATTTCGAACCTACCAAACCCTATTTCTCTCACACTGTACAAAATAGGTTTCTATTTATGTCAACTATTCGTAACCAACCAAAGTCTAGTTCTCTCACTCTATGCGAATTAGGGTTTCTGTTTCAGTCCACCCTGTTAAACAAATAGAAACCTAGTTATTACGCTTTGAAAGAATTAGGGTTACTATTTCTATCAACCATTTCTTACCTACGAAACCCTAAGTTCCTCACTCTATGCGAACTACGGTTTCTATTTCAGACCACGACGTTCAACCAATAAAACCCTAGTTCTTATACTCATAGTGAATTAGGGAATCCATTTATGTTAAGCATTTCCAACCTACCAAACCCAAGTTCTCTCACTCGATGCGAATTAGGGTTTTGGCTTCTGTCTACCACATTGAACTAACAGACCCTAGTTCTCACACTGTGAGCGAATTAGGGTTTTTATTTCTGTCAACCATTTCTAACCTACCAAACCCTAGTTCCCTCACTCTTTACGAATTAAGGTTTCTATTTCTGTCCACCAGGTTAAATCAACAACACCCTAGTTCTCACACTTTGAGCGAATGAGGGTTTCTTTTACTGTCAACCATTTCCAACCTAGCAAACCCTAGTTCTCTCACTCTGTGCGAATTAGGTATCTATTTATGTCCAACACGTTCAACAAATAAAACCCTTGTTCTCACACATTAAGCGAATTAGGGTTTCTATTTCTGTCAACCATTTCTAACCTACAAGATCCAGTTCTCAAACTCTGTGCGACTTAAGGTTTTGTTTCTGTCTATCACGTTGAACTAACAAAACCCTAGTTCTCATGCTCTAAGCGAATTAGGGTTTCAATTTATGTGAACCATTTCCAACCCACCAAAGACTCACTCTATGCGAATTAGGCTTTCTGTTTCTGTCCACTATATTTATCAAAGAAATCTTTAGTTCTCACACTCTAAGCGAACTAGGATTTTAATATATGTCCAAGATTTCCATCGTACTAGACATTAGTTCTCTCACTCTGTGTGAATTAAGGTTTTTGTTTCTGTCCACCACGTTCAACCAATAAAACCCTTGTTAACACACTCATAGTGAATTAGGGTTTCCATATATGTAAAGAATTTCCAACCTACTAAACCTTAGTTCCTTGACTCTTTGGTAATTAAGGATTTTCATTCTGTCAACCGTGTTGAACTACCAAAACCTTAGTTCTCACACGCTGAGCGAATTAGTGTTTTTATTTATGTCAATCACTTCCGGCCTACAAAACTCTAGTTCTTTCACTCTATGCGAATTAGGGTTTCTATTTCTATCCACAACATTAAGCCAACAAAACCCAAGTTCTTAGTCTTGAGCAAATTAATATTTCTTTTTCTGTCAACCATTCCCAACCTACCAAACCATAGTTCCCTCACTCTATGTAAATTAAGGTCTTTGTTTTTGTCAACCACGTTGAACTGACAAAACTCTAGTTCTCACACTCTGAGTGTATCAGACTTTCTATTTCTGTCAACCATTTTCAACCTACCAAATCCTAGTTCTCTCTTTCTATTCGAATTAGGGTTTCCATTTATGGCCACAACGTTCAAAAAAGAAAACCCCAGTTCTCAAAGCCTAAGCGAACGAGGGTTTCTATATATGTCAAACATTTCCAACCTACTAGACCCTAGTTTCTATCCACCACGTAGAACTTCTAAAATCCTAGTTCTCATACTCTAAGCAAATTTAGGTTTCTATTTCTATCAACCATTTCCAACCTACCAAACCCTAATTCTCTAACTCTGTGCGAATTAGGGTTTCTGTTTATGTCCATGACTTTCAACAAGGAATACCTAATTTCTCACACCCTGAGCAAATTAGGGTTTCTATTTATGTCAACCATATCCAACCAACCAAACTCTAGTTCTCTCACTCTGTGCTAATTAGGGTATCTGTTTCTGTCCACCACGTTCAACGAAGAAATCCCTAGTTCTCACACTCTGAGCGAATGAGGGTTTCTATATATGTTAAACATTTTTGACATACTAGACCCTAGTTCTCTCATATAGTGCGAATTAATGGTTTTTCTTTCTGTTTACCACGTTGAACTCACAAAACCTTATTTCTCACCCTCTGAGCAAATTATGCTGTCTATCTCTGTCAACCATTTCAAACCTACCGAACCCTATTTCTCTCACTCTGTGCGAAATAGGATATATGTTTATGTCCAACACGTCCGACCAATAAACCCTAGTTCTCACAGCCTGAGTGAATGAGGGTTTCAATTTATGTCAACCATTTCCAACTAACCAATCTCTAGTTCTCTCACTCAGTGCAAATTAGGGTTTATCTCTCTCTCAACCATGTTAAACAAACAAAACCCTAGTTCTTCCACTTTTTGCGAATTAGTGATTCTATTTCTATAAAACATTTCCTACGTACCAAACCGTAGTTCTCTCACTCCATGCGAATTACAATTTTTGTTTCTCTCCACGACGTTCAACAAATAAATCCCTAGTTCTCACACTCTAAGTGGATTGGGATTTCCATTTTTGTCATCCATTTTAAACCTATCAAAATCTAGTTCTCTAATTCTATATAAATTACGGTTTCTGTTTCTGTCCAAAACATTAAACCCACAAAACCCTAGTTCTCTCCATTTGAGCGAATTAGGGTTTCTATTTCTGTTAACAATTTCCAACCTACAAAACCCTAGTTCTCTCACTCTGTGCGAATTAGGGTTTCTATTTCTGTCCACCACGTTCAACAAATAAAACCCTATTCTCACACTCTAAGTGAATTAAGGTTTCTATATATATCAAATATTTTTGACCTACTAAACCCTACTTCTCTCACTCTGTGCGAATTAGGGTTTCTATTTTTGTCCATGACGTTAAACTAACTTATCCATAGTTCTCACACATTGAGCAAATAAGTGATTCTTGTTCTGTCAACCATTTCCATCCTACCAAACCCAAGTTCTCTCATTTTTGTGTGGAATAGGGTTTAAAAATATGTCAAACATTTCCATCCTACTAAACCCCAGTTCTCTCACTCTATGCAAATTAGGATTTATTTTTCCTAGCCACCACGGTGAACTACCGAAACCCTACTTCTCACACTCTGAGAGAATTAAAGTTTCTATTTCTATCAACCATTTCAAACCTTGCAAAGCCAAGTTTTCTCACTCTGCGGGAATTTGAGTTTTTGTTTCTGTCCTCCACATTCAACCAAGACAATTCTAGTTCTCACAACCTTAGTGAACTAGGGTTTCTATATATTTCAAACATTCCCAACCTACTATACCCTAGTTCTCCCACTCTGTCCGAATTAAGGTTTTTATTTTGTCCACCATGTTGAACTACCAAAATCCTAGTTCTCACACTCAAAGAGAATTAGGTTGTCAATTTCGGTCAACCATTTCCAACCTACAAAACTCTAGTTCCCTCACTTTGTGCGAATTAGGGTTTCTGTTTCTGTCCACCACGTTAAACCAATAAAACCCTAGTTCTCTTACTCTGAGCAAATAAGGGTATATATTTCTACCAACCATTTCCTACCTACAAAACCATAGTTCTCGCATAATGTGCAAATTATGGTTTCTATTTATGTCCACGATGTTCAATCCACAAAACCGTAGTTCTCATATATTGAGCGAATTAAGGAATTAATTTATGTCAAACACTTCCAACCTACTAAACCCTAGTTCACTCACTCAGTGTGAATAGGGTTTTTGTTTTATTCCACCACGTTGAACTAACAAAACCTTAGTTCTCACCCTCTTAGCAAATTAGGGTGTCTATTTTTGTCAACCTTTTCTAACCTACCAAATGCTAGTTCTCTCGCTCTATACGAATTAAGGTTTCTAGTTCTGTCTACCACGTTCAACCAATAAAACAATAGTACTCACACTCTGAGCGAATTAGGCTTTCTATATAAGTCAAACAATTCCAACCTATGAAACCCTAGTTCTCTCACACTGTGCGAATAAAGGTTTTTGTTTCTGTCCCACATGTTGAACTAAAAAAACCCTAGTTCTTATACTCAGAGTCAATTAGGGTGTCTAATTTTGTCAACCATTTCCAACCTCCCAAACCCTAGTTCTCTCACTTTGTGCGAATTAGGGTTTATCTTTCTAACCACCACGTTTAATCTATAAAACCCTAGTTCTCACACTTTTAGGGAATTAAGGTTTTTATTTCTGTCAACCATTTTCAACCTATCAAACCCTAGTTCTCTAAATCTGTGCGAATTAGGGTTTCTATTTTGTCCACCACGTTCAACAAAACAATCCTAGTTCTCACACTCTAAGCGAATTAGGGTTTCTATATATATCAAACATTTCCATCCTACTAAACCCTACTTCTCTCACTCGCGAATTAGGGTTTTCATTTCTGTCCACCTTGTTGAACTAATACAACCTTTGTTCTCACACTCTGTGTGAATTAGGGTTTCTGTTTATGTCAACCATTTCTATACTACCAAACTTTAGTTCTTTAACTCTGTGCGAATTAGGGTTTCTCTTTCTGTCCACGTCATTAAACTAACTTAATCCTAGTTCTCACACTTTAAGCGAATTAATATTATGTCCAAAATTTCTAACCTACTAGATCCAGTTCTCTAACTCTGTATGACTTAAGGTTGTTTTTTCATGTCTACCACATTGAACTAACAAAACCCTAGTTCTCATGCTCTGAGCGAATTAGGATTCAATTTATGTCAACCATTTCCAGCCAACCAAATCCTAATTCTATCGCTCTGTGCGAACTAGGTTTTCTGTTTCTATCCACCACGTTCAACAAAGAAAATCATAGTTCTCACACTCTGAGCGAACTAGGATTTCAATATATGTCAACGATTCGCAACCTACTAAACACTATTTTTCTCACTCTATGCAAATTAAGGTTTTTTATTCTGTCTACCACGTTGAACTAACAAAACCCTTGTTCTCTCACTCTTTGCAAATTAGGGTATCTATTTATGTCAACCATTTCCAACCGACAAAACCCTAGTTGTCTCATTCTTTGTGAATTAGGGTTTCTATTTCTGTCCACCACGTTCAACTAATAATGCCGTTGTTCACACACACGAAGCGAATTAGGGTTTCTATATGTGTCAACTATTTCATACCTACTAAACCCTAGTTCCCTCACTCTTCGCTAATTAGGGTTTTTGTTTCTGTCCACTACGTTGATATACCAAAACCTTAGTTTTCACAGTTTGATAGAATTAGGGTTTTTATTTATGTCAATCTCTTCAAGCCCGAACAAACTATAGGTCTCTCAGTCTGTGCGAATTAGGGTTCTATCCACAATGTTAAACCACCAAAACCCTAGTTCTTAGACTTGAGCGAATTAGGGTTTTTTTTTTTTTTTTTATCATTTGTAACCAACCAAACCATAGTTTTCTCACTCTTTGCAAATTATGGTCTTTCTTTTTGTCCAATATGTTGAACTAACAAAAGTCTAGTTCTCACACTTTGAGCGTATTAGGGTTTCTATTTCTGTCAACCATTTCCAACCTTCCAGACCCTAGTTCTCTCATTCTGTGTGAATTAAGGTTTCTATTTTTATCCAACACCTCCAACAAAGAAAACCCTAGTTCTCATAGTCTGAGCAAACGAGGGTTTCTATATATGTCAAACATTTCCAACCCACTAGACCCTAGTTATCTGACTCTATACGAATTAAGGTTTTTGTTTTTCTGTACCACGTGGAACTATCAAAACCCTAATTCTCACATTCTTAGCGAATTAGGGTTTCTAGATTTGTCAACCATTTCCAACCTACCAAACACTTGTTTTCTAACTCTGTGTCAATTAGGGTTTCTAGTTTTGTCCACCACGTTCAAACATGAAAACCTTTGTTCCCACACTCTGAGCGAACTAGGGTTTCTATATATGTCCAAAATTTCTAACCTACTAGATCTAGTTCTCTAACTCAGTACGACTTAAGGTTTTTTTTTTTCATGTCTACCACATTGAACTAAAAAAAAACATAGTTCTCATGCTCTTAGCGAATTAGGTTTCAATTTATGTCAACCATTTCCACCAAACCAAACCCTCGTTCTATCGCTCTGTGCGAATTAGGTTTTCTGTTTCTATCCACCACGTTCAACAACGAAAATCATAGTTATCACACTATGAACGAACTAGGATTTCCATATATGTCAAAGATTTGCAACCTATTAAACACTATTTCTCTCAATCTATGCAAATTAAGGTTTTTTGTTCTGTCTACCACGTTGAACTAACAAAACCCTAGTTCTCTCACTCTTTGCGAATTAGGGTATCTATTTCTGTCAACCATTTCCAACCTACCAAACACTAGTTCTCTCACTCTTTGCGAATTAGGGTTTCTGTTTCTGTCCCCCACGTTCAACTAATAATGTCGTTGTTCACACACTCTAAGCGAAATAGGGTTTCTATATGTGTCAACCATTTCATACCTACCAAACCGTAGTTCCCTCACTCTTTACTAATTAGGGTTTTTGTTTATGTCAATCACTTCCAGCCCACCAAACTCTAGTTCTCTCACTCTGTGCGAATTAGGGTTTCTGTTTTTATCCACCATGTTAAACGAACAAAACCCTAGTTCTTAGACTTGAGCGAATTAGGGTTTCTTTTTCTGTCAACCATTTCTAACCTACCAAACCACAGTTCTCTCACTCTTTGCAAATTATGGTCTTTGTTTTTGTCTAACATGTTGAACTAACAAAACCCTAGTTCTCATACTCTTAGCGAATTAGGGTTTCTATTTTTGTCAACCATTTCCAAACTACCAAAAACTAGTTCTCTAACTCTGTGTCAATTAGGATTTCTATTTATGTCCACCGTTTTGAAACAAGAAAACCCTTATTCCCACACTCTAAGTGAACTAGGGTTTCAATATATGTCAAACATTTCTAACCTACTAGACCATGTTGAACTAATAAAACCCTAGTTCTCATACTCTAAGCGAATTAGGGTTTCAATTTATGTGAAACATTTCCAACCCACCAAACCCTAACTCTATGCGAATTAGGGTTTCTGTTTGTATCCACTATATTTATCAAAGAAATCCGTAGTTCTCACACTCTAAGCGAACTAGGATTTTAATATATGTCCAAGATTTCCATCCTACTAGACATTAGTTCTCTCACTCTGTGAGAATTAAGGTTTTTGTTTCTGTCTACCACGTTGAAATAAAAAAACCCTAGTTCTCTCACTCTTTCCAAATTAGGGTATCTATTTATATCAACGATTTCCAACCTACCAAACATTAGTTCTCTCACTCCTTGCGAATTAGGGTTTCTGTTTCTATCCACCACGTTCAACCAATAAAACCCTTGTTAACACACGCATTACGAATTAGGGTTTCTATATATGTTAAGCATTTCCAACCTACTAAACCTTAGTTCCTTGACTCTTTGGTAATTAAGGCTTTTGTTTTTGTCAACCACGTTGAACTACTAAAACCTAAGTTCTCACACGCTGAGCGAATTAGGGTTTTTATTTATGTCAATCACTTCTAGCCTATAAAACTCTAGTTCTTTCACTCTATGCGAATTAGGGTTTCTATTTTTATCCACAACATTAAGCCAACAAAACCCAAGTTCTTAGACTTGAACAAATTAGAGATTCTTTTTCTGTCAACCATTTCCAACCTACCAAACCATAGTTCCCCCAGTCTGTGTAAATTAAGGTATTTGTTTTTGTCAACCACGTTGAACTAACATAACTCTAGTTCTCACACTCTAAGCGTATTAGGCTTTCTATTTCTGTCAACCATTTTCAACCTACCTAACCTCAGTTCTCCCTTTCTATTCCAATTAGGGATTATATTTATGTCCACCGCGTTCAAGAAAGGAAACCCTAGTTCTCAAAGCCTAAGCGAATGAGGGTTTCTATATATGTCAAACATTTCCAACCTACTAGACCCTAGTTTTTATCCACCACGTAGAACTTATAAAATCCTAGTTCTCACACTCTAAGCAAATTTGGGCTTCTATTTCTATCAACCATTTCCAACCTACCAAACTGTAGTTCTCTCACTCTGTGCGAATTAGGGTTTATGTTTCTATCCATGACTTTCAACAAGGAATACCCAATTTCTCACACCTAGAGCGAATTAAGGTTTTTATTTATGTCAACCACATCCAACCAACCAAACTCTAGTTCTCTCACTCTGGGCTAATTACGGTATATGTTTTTGTCCAACACATTCAACGAAGAAAATCCTAGTTCTCACACTCTGAGCGAATGAGGGTTTCTATATATGTCAAACATTTTTAACATACTAGACCCTAGTTCTCTCACTTAGTGTGAATTAATGGTTTTTGTTTCTGTTTACCACGTTGAACTCACAAAACCTTAGTTCTCACACTTTGAGCAAATTATACTGGTTATCTCTGTCAACCATTTCAAACCTGCCAAACCCTAGTTCTATCACTCTGTACGAAATAGGATTTATGTTTATGTCCAACACGTCCGACCAATAAACCCTAGTTCTCACAGCCTGAGTGAATGAGGGCTTCAATTTATGTCAACCATTTCCAACTAACCAAGCTCTAGTTCTCTCACTCAATGTAAATTAGGGTTTCTCTTTCTCTCAACCATGTTAAATAAAAAAAACCCTAGTTCTTTCACTTTGAGCGAATTAGTGATTCTATTTCTATAAAACATTTCCTACCTACCAAACCCTAGTTCTCTCACTCCATGTGAATTAAGGTTTTTGTTTCTTTCCACGACGTTCAACAAATAAATCCCTAGTTCTCACACTCTAAGTTAATTGGGATTTCCATTTTTTTAAACCATTTTAAACCTACCAAACACTGGTTCTCTCACTCTCTATTAATTAAGGTTTCTGTTTCTGTCCATAACATTATACCCACAAAACCCTAGTTCTCTCAATTTGAGCGAACTAGGGTTTCTATTTCTGTTAACAATTTCCAACCTATAAAACCTTAGTTCTCTCACTCTATGCCAATTAGGATTTCTGTTTCTGTCCACCACGTTCAACAAATAAAACCCTATTTTTACACTCTAAGCGAATTAAGGTTTCTATATATATCAAATATTTTTGACCTACTAAACCCTAGTTCTCTCACCCTATGTGATTTAAGGTTTCTGTTTTTTTCCATGACGTTAAACCAATTTAACCATAGTTCTCACACTTTGAGCAAATTAGTGATTCTTTTCTGTCAACCATTTCCATCCTACCAAGTTCTCTCATTTTGTGTGAAATATGGTTTCTAAATATGCCAAACATTTCCATCCTACTAAACCCCAGTTCTCTCACTCTATGTAAATTAGGATTTATTTTCTAGCCACCACGGGGAACTAACGAAACCCTACTCCTCACAATCTGAGCGAATTAAAGTTTCTATTTCTATCAACAATTTCAAACCTTGCAAAGCAAAGTTTTCTCACTCTACGGGAATTTAGGTTTTTGTTTCTGTCCTCCACATTCAACCAAGAAAATTCTAGTTCTCCCAGCCTTAGTGAACTAGGGTTTCTATATATTTCAAACATTCCCAACCTATTATACCCTAGTTCTCCCACTCTGTCCGAATTAAGGTTTTTATTTTGTCCACCATGTTGAACTCACAAAATCCTAGTTCTCACACTCAGAGAGAATTAGGTTGTCAATTTCTGTCAACCATTTCCAACCTACAAAACTCTAGTTCCCTCACTCTATGCGAATTAAGGTTTATATTTCTATCCACCACGTTAAACTAATAAAACCCTAGTTTTCTCACTCTGAGCGAATAAGGGTTTATATTTCTATCAACCATTTCCTACCTACAAAACAATAGTTCTCTCATTCTGTGCGAATTATGGTTTCTATTTCTTTCCACGATGTTCAACCAACAAAACCGTAGTTCTCATACATTGAGTGAATTAAAGAATCAATTTATGTCAAACACTTCTAACCTACTAAACCCTAGTTCACAAACTTAGTGTGAATAGGGTTTTTGTTTTATTCCACCACGTTGAACTAACAAAACCTTAGTTCTCACCCTCTCAGCAAATTAGGGTGTCTATTTTTGTCAACCATTTCTAACCTACCAAATGCTAGTTCTCTCGCTCTATACGAATTATGGTTTCTAGTTCTGTCTACCACGTTCAACCAATAAAACCATAGTTCTCACACTCTGAGTGAATTAGGGTTTCTATATATGTCAAACATTTCCAACCTACTAAACCCTAGTTCTCTCACTTTGTGCGAATAAAGGTTTTTGTTTCTGTCCCACATGTTGAACTAAAAATACCCTAGTTCTTATACTCAGAATGAATTAGGGTGTCTAATTTTATCAAGCATTTCCAACCTACCAAACCCTAGTTCTCTCACTTTGTGCGAATTAGGGATTATCTTTCTATCCACCACGTTCAATCCATAAAACCCTAGTTCTCACACTTTGAGCGAATTAAGGTTTCTATTTCTGTCAACCATTATCAACCTATCAAACCCTAGTTCTCTAACTCTATCCGAATTAGGGTTTCTATTTTGTCCACCACGTTCAATAAAACAAATCCTAGTTCTCACACTCTAAGCGAATTAGAGTTTCTATATATGTCAAACATTTACAACCTACTAAACCCTACTTCTCTCACTCGCGAATTAGGGTTTTCGTTTCTGTCCACCTTGTTGAACTAATAAAACCTTAGTTCTCACAGTCTGAGTGAATTAGGGTTTCGGTTTATGTTAACCATTTCCAACCTACCAAACTTTAGTTCTTTCACTCTGTGCGAATTAGGGTTTCTCTTTCTGTCCACGTCATTAAACCAACTTAATCCTAGTTCTCACACTTTGAGTGAATGAAGGATTCTATTTCTATCAACCATTTCCATCCTACCAAACCCAAGTTTTCTCATTCTGTGTTAATTAGGGTTTTTGTTTCTATCCACCATATTCAACAAATAAAACCCTAGATTTCACACTTTGCGAATTTGGATTTCTATATATGTCAAACATTTCCATCCTTCAAAACATTTGTTCTCTCAGTCTATGCAAATTAGGGTTTTTGTTTCTATCCAAGACGTTCAACCAATAAATCCCTAGTTCCCACACTCTTAGTGAATTAGGGTTTCCATTTATGTCAACCATTTCAAACCTACCATACTCTAGTTCTCCCACTCTGTGTGAATTAGTGTTTCTGTTTCTGTCCACCACATTAAACCCACAAAACCTTAGTTCTCATACTTTTAGAGAATTAAGGTTTCTTTTTTCTATCAACCATTTCTAACCTACCAAACCCTAGTTCTCTCACTCTGTATGAATTACGGTTTTTATTTCTGTCCACCACGTCCAACCAATAAAATCCTAGTTCTGACACTCTAAGCAAATTAGGGTTTCTATATATGTCAAACATTTCCAGCCTACTAAATCCTAGTTCTCTCACTTTGTGTGAATTAGGGTTTTTGTTTCTGTCCACCACGTTCAAATAACAAAACCCTAGTTCTCACACTTTGAGTGAATTAGGGTTTCTATTTATGTCAACCATTTCAACCTACCAAAACTCTAGTTTATTTGCATTATGTCGTTTACGTCAATATATTGAAGAGCTTCATCGTCTGGAAAATGAAGCAATGGCTGACCAAAGAGCTTATGAAGAAAGGGCACCAGAGACATCACTGAAAGGATATTACGTGCCCGATGCGTATGATTCCTATGCTGATTTTTTGGTGGAAGAAGGAAGGAAGCACTTCGAGATTAATACAAGCATGATTAATATGGTACCAAAAAATTTAGGCCTTAGAATAGAGGACTCATACCAGCAAATCAATGATTTCCTAGAGGCATGTACTGTTAGGTATGATGATTTGCCTAAAAATGAGTTGCAAGTGAGATTATTCCCTTGGTCATTGAAAGAGAGTCCAATGATGTTACAACAAATTAGCAAAATAAATTAAAATTGATTAGGAAGCCCTTAAGAGAGAATTCATAGAAAAACATTATCCCATATGAAAGACCTCAGAAACACAAGATGCAATAAAAAGCTTTAGGCAATTATCTGGTGAGCATTTTCAGGATGTATGGGAAAAGTTTAATGAAATTTTGTATAAGTGTCCACATCATAGGTTTTCTGAACAAAATATTAATAAAAATTTCTAAATGGGACTTAGAAATTTCTAAATTTCTAAGACTTTGATAGATACGGCCACATAATGTCAGTTTATCTTGAAGCCAGCTAAAGAACTTTTAGCGATAATCAATAATATCAGTAAAAACACAATTCAATATCAATCTGAGTTGAGGTCTAGAAGTGGACAACAGGATAGGAGATCTGAGAAATCTTATGTTGTAGAGCATGATGATGTGGGAGAATTTAAAAGTTTATGCAGCGAAGTCATTCCCTTTCTAGAGAGACATTTGAAGTCGAAGCTTAGTATTCCCAAAATGAGTGTCAGGAGATAATAGTTGTCGATGCCAACGCATCATGGAAATATTCCAATAATGTTCCTTTCAGCAATTCATACACCTCCAATGCCAGAAATCACCCACTCATGTCTTAGAAATCTACTAATGTACAGAATCCACCACCAAAATTCCAACAAGGGCAATCATCCAATTAACAACCAAGATTCACAGACAGACAACAGTCATATAACCCACAACCAAGGTTCACTGAGAGACAATAATCATATAACCAACAACCAAGATTCCAACAGAGTCAACAATCATTCGACTCACAACCAACAATCATGGCTATAAATTCTCAGTCCAATTACCAACCTAGAACATCCAATAAATTCCAAGCTCTCCAATCATTCAATAATTCCCAAGATCTTCAGTCTTTAATTAACAATCAAGTTGTGCAGCCATATAATTACCAGACCCATCCTCCAAGAAACCAAACTCCTCAATCTGGTTTCCAGACTAATAGGTTAGAATAAGTTATACTAGACATACATAACAAGCTAGGTCTTCATACCCAATCATTGAAAGAACTACATATGAACATGGGCCAAATGGTTAATGAGAGGAATGTAAGAGAGCCAGGGAGATTACCTAGTCAGCCGGTTGCTAACCCAATGCCACAACAAGCACTGAAGCTCTGATAATTTGTCAATGAACCTAATGAAATGGTTCATGCAATCATGACTCTAAGAAGTGGAAGGGAAATGGAGACCAGTTGAGGCGGAGCATAAAAAGAGGTTACAAAGAAGAAAGGAGGCAGAACAAGAGCTAAGAAAGAAAGCTGAAGAAAAGCAGAGGAAGGAAGTTGCGAGGAAAGAGGTTGAAAGAGTACGAAAAGACCAACCATCAGTAGAAGACAATGTTTATCAGACATTACATGAAGAGCCAGACATGTCAAGTTATGAGGAGGTAGCGCCATTTCCTTAAAGTCTTAAAGAGCAGACAAAGTACGGAAAGCGGAAAGAATCTGATATGCTGGAAACATTTTGATAAATCAAGATCAATTTACCTCTCTTAGATGTAATCACCCAAATACTGCCTTACGCTAAGTTTTTCAAGGATCTATGCACCTAGAAGCGAAAGAGCAAAGCGAAGAATCGAATAAAAATACTCTTGACTGAGAAAGTGAGTTCATTACTTTTAAGCGATACTCCATATAATAGGAAAGATCCTGGTGCTCCCACTATTCTATGTGTCATCGGTTACCAGGAATTTGGTAGAGCACTTCTTGATCTAGGTGCGAGTATTAACTATTTCCTTATTCAGTCTACCAATAGTTAGGATTAGATGAGTTGAGTCCCACGGAGGTCGTATTTCAATTTGTTGATCGATCAGTCAAACAGGTAAGAGGAGTGATTGAAGATGTAATTGTTCAAGTGGGCAAGTTTTATTTTCCGGTTGATTTTGTAGTCCTGGATACAGAACCCATCCTTGACTCGAAGAAGCACATTCCAGTAATACTGGGAAGACCATTCTTAGCTACAACAAATGTATGCATCAATTGTAGAACCGGAGCCATGGATCTGACCTTTAGAAATATGAAGGGCAAGATGAATGTGTTCGAAGAAAGCCACCAATTACCTGAATCTAGGGATTGTTTCCAGATTAATGAATGCGATGAACTGGATGATATTATAGCTAATTTTTCAACTCAAATCCTGGAGAAGGATGAACTAGAGTCATTTACAACTAAAGAATGGCCGGATGAGGAAGTTGCTGATTGGGAGACATACTGGAAGTTGCAAAATGAAGATCCGGATCCGATGGAGATTGTTTTATATACTCAACCATGGCAGGAGCCGGTTCAACCGGAACTGACTCCCTATAGTTTCAAATATTCCACCAATTCCATCATTAACTACTTCTCCTACCTTGGAACTCAAGGCACTGCCTGAAAAATTGAAATATTTTTTCTTAGGACCCGGTGAGACTCTTCCGATTATCATATCTTCAAAATTGACAAAAAAATAGGAATCGAGTCTAGTCGTGGTTTTGAGTGAGAACAAAGAGGCAATAGGATGGAGCGTTGTTGATTTGAAAAGCTTAGACCCCTCGATTTGCATGCAGCACATACATCTTGAGGATGATGCAATGAAGGCTGAATCCAAATATGAAAGAGGTGGTGATGAAAGAAGTAGTAAAATTGCTAGATGCGGGTATCATCTACCCCATTTCTGATAGCACATGGGTAGGTCCCACTCAGGTGGTACCGAAGAAGTCGGGCATCACAGTGGTGTCAAACTCAAAAGGTGAGCTAATTCCATAACGCATGACCACAGGGTGGCATGTGTGTATTGATTAAAGAAAGCTCAATCTAAACACCAAGAATGATCATTTTCCGTTACCATTTATTGATCAAATCCTGGAGAGTTTAGCCGGGCAGAGCTATGACTACAATCTGGTGGCGATTGATCATGTTGATCTGGATAAAACCACTTTTACTTGTCCATATGCCACATTTTCTTATGACGGATGCGGTTTGGTTTGTGTAATGCGTTAGCAACATTCCAATAGTGTATGATGTCTATCTTCTCTGACATGGAAGAGAAATTTCTTGAGGTGTTCATGGATGACTTCTCAGTTTTTGGGGAATCCTTTGAAGACTGTTTAAAACATCTAGAACTAGTACTTAAAAGATGTAAGGAGACAAATCTGATCCTAAGTTGGGAATGAACCATTTTATGGTTCAAGAGGGGATAGTATTAGGCCATATTATATATAGGCAAAGGATAGAGGTAGAAAAATAAAAAGTTTAATTAATTTGAAAAATGCCTCCTCCCACATTTGTTAAGCAGTTTCGCTCTTTTTTGGACCACGCCGGGTTTTACCGAAAGTTTATTAAAGATTTCAACAAAATAGCCCAGCCGTTATGCAACCTATTGGCTAAGTATGCTACTTTTGTATTTGATAAAGAGTGCCTCCATGCTTTTGAGGAATTGCGTACTCAACTTTTATCCGCCCCGATTATTCGTCCGCCAGATTGGTCTCTACCATTTGAGCTCATGTATGATGCTTCTGACTATGCCATAGGAGCTATGTTGGGTCAGAGAAAAGATAAGTTGTTGTATGCTATCTACTATGTAAGTAGGACTCTGAATGATGCTCAAATGCACTACACAACTATCAAGAAGAAGTTGTTGGCAGTTATCTTCGCCTTGGATAAATTCCAATCATATCTATTAGGCACTAAGGTCATTGTTAACTTGGATCATGCTGCTCTGAGGCATTTCCTAACGAAGAAAGACTATAATCCTAGAATGATTCAGTGGATTCTGTTGCTACAGGAATTCAACCTGGAAATCAAAGATAAAAAGGGTTCAAAGAATGTTGTTGCGGATCATTTGTCAAGGATTATTGTCGAATCCATAAAGGAAATTATTCCTCTTAAGGATTCTTTTCCAGATGAACATCTGTTCAATGTGGCTATGGTGGAACAAATACCGTGGTATGCTGATATTGTCAATTATAAAGCTATAGGTCGAATCCCAAAAGGATGGTCTAAGAATAAGAATGACCGATTCTTCAGCGAAGTCAAATTTTATATCTGGGATAATCCGCATTTGTACAAGTGTTGCTCTGATCAGATTATCATAAAATATATCCCAGAGAGTGAGGTGCAAAGCATACTGACATTTTGTCACACGTTGGAGTGTGGAGAGCATTTCGGAGTTCAGAAGACAGCCCACAAGGTGTTGCGGATTGGATTTTACTGGCCTTCCATATTTAAAGATGCTTTCGAGTTTTACAAGGCATGTATGCGATATTAAAAGCTTGGATCAATATCTCGATGAGACATGATGCCTTTAACACCGATTTTGATTGTAGAATTATTTGATGTGTGGGGTATTAATTTTATGGGACCATTTCTGAAAGTAGATAAGGAGTCTATACTTATGGGGTTTGATTATGTTTCAAAATGGGTAGAAGCTATAGCCACCAAACATGCTGACCATAACGTGATGGAAGAATTTGTAAAGTTGAACATTTGCTCACGATTTGGTATGCCAAGAGTTTTGATCAGTGATGGTGGAAGCCATTTTGACAACCAGTTTCTTCCTACTCTATGTAAGAAATATGGTGTTACTCATAGAATTGGTACGCCATATCAACCCCAATCACAAGGACAAGTGGAGGTTTCTAATAGGGAGATTAAAAATATTTTGGAAAAGATTGTGCGTTCAGATTTGAAAGATTGGCCTCGAAGGCTAAATGATGCATGTTTGGCCTACAAGACTGCGCTTAAGACACCGATTCGTATGTCACTATATCGTCTTGTGTATGGTAAAGCATGTCATCTCCCTATAGAGCTAGAACACCGAGTATATTGGGCTATTTGAAAACTGAATTTCAATATAAAGAAATTCGGTACGCAGCGGAAACTCCAATTTCAAGAGCTTGAGGAGTTGACAAATAATGCGTATGAAAACTCTCAGATTTACAAGGCCTGAACAAAAGAGTTTCATGATAAACAAATTAGAAAGAAAGTTTTTTAGGCCGGCAAAAAAGTCTTGTTGTTTAATTCGAGATGGATGGGCCATACAAGATTACGAAGGTTTTTCTGAATGGAGCCATGGAGCTCGATGATCTTAACATTGGAAAGAATTTTGTCATGAATGGACAAAGATTGAAGCATTATATAAAAGTGCAACCAACTGAGTGTGTGGTAGAAATGATCGATCCAACTTAACCACCACCTTAGCTGGATAAGCTTGATACGGAGTATTGAGAAGCAGCTACGTCATACCAACGATGATAAATATTGGTACTAGGTGAACAAGAGTAGCTTGTGAGCTTAGTTTGTACTTGTAGACGGTAATTTAGTTACTTCGGTATTTAAGATCGAGTCTGTAAAAATAAGTCGTAATTCCATCATCATT
This sequence comes from Cornus suecica, assembly GCA_963922005.1. Classification (NCBI taxonomy): domain Eukaryota; kingdom Viridiplantae; phylum Streptophyta; class Magnoliopsida; order Cornales; family Cornaceae; genus Cornus; species Cornus suecica. Next base: position 36,683,810 of record OY998243.1, read on the forward strand.
TGAGTGGGAAGTGTAAATTGAGCTTAGGAAGCATTGAGAATGCATGGAGTTGAAGACGGGATGAGAAGATGAAACAAAAAAATTTGGGCCATAGGGACCTGTGCTTCAAGTGTAGGTCTGCGGGCTTGTTATAAATAGGACCTATCAGCGATTTCGCCCCCCCCCCCCCCCCCCCCCCCCCCCGCATTCCATTCAAACTCTTTTTTCTCTCTCAATTTTCCACCAATATTTACGAGATTTGATTCTACCATTTGTTCATCCAATTCCTCAACATTATTTTCTAGTTGATCGTTAGACGAGTTGTTGATTTGTCCGGATTCATGTGAAGAACTCGAAAAGTCTCTCAAATTCAATTTTTAGAAAATCATCATTTCTTTCGATTCGCTGATTTTTGTTCCATTATTTTGATTTCATATGACTTATTTAACTATTCTAAACTAGTATTAACGAACGAGTCCGGTCAAAATCATGTTTTAATCCATTTTTTAAAAGTTGAGTTTGTCAAATTCGCAAGCGGATTAAATATTGAATTTTTTTTAGGACGATGGCTTGTTTAATCGTTATATACTGGATATATCTAGATATAGTTTGAGTTTTATTTGGTGTCCGGTTCATTATCGCTTACTTTTTAAAAATTCCCTATTGTAGGCATGGCACATACCAAGTTGTCAGTGAGAAGAGTGGCTCAGGTTGCAGTTGCGGCTGATCGACCAGTGAGACAAAGGTCGAGATCGTCATCTCTTGCACCATCCCCGATTCGCCGTCGGAGTACACGCGCCAGGAGACCAATGTATGTCAACTCGGTGTCCTTGTCTGTTGAGGCAGAGGTGACAGAGAGTTCCACAAAGGGACATAACGTCCTTATGCCAATTGGTTGCCTTGTTATTGACCTAGTTATTCCACGGGCACCATCACCACCACTTATGCCTGAGTCGTAGGTTGAGGAGATGGAAGAGGATATTAAAAGTAATAGTGTGAGCCAGGGGGATGATGCTGAGTAGGAGGATGATGCCGCTCAAGGTGATGATCGAGCAGATGAGAGGGTACTGGAGCCACCTATGGAGGGTGAACCCGGAATTTTGACTACATTTTTATATGTGCCCCGGACAGCATCGGTAGATGATTTATTAGACCGGGCGATTAGGAAAGGCTATCAGCAAAAGTGGACATACTTGAAGAGGATATTTAAGGATTTACAGCCAGTACCTGCCTAGACGATCGAATGATTGAGGCCTCAACGTCTATTGCCTATTCTTGACCCGGCTACCCCGCACATTTGGGAGGATATGATCAGGGAGTTCTGGCTACACATGCTCCATTTCTGCAAGGGGTTGAGACTACGGACAGTGATCCGAGGTACAAAGATCGAGATTACTCCCTAGACTATTGCTGAGGCATGGGGTATTCCGGACGAGTGATTGCTCGAGCTAGCTGCTGAGTTCTCACCCATAACCTGGGTACTACCATCTATTTCCGAGTTGGTTCTACTTCAGACTGCCGGGAACAACCATGTGACCATATGCTATGCGCCATTTCCAGCCCTCCACTACGCATTCGAGTTCGAGAGGTTGATTTCTATCCCACGTATTTTGTGGGAGGGCCTATATACAGATTATATTCATTCGCACGAGGAGACAAAGATTAGCCAACATGGATTTCAAATTCGATTCCTGTGCTTGGTGATGAAGATTATGATGGATGCCAGGATCAAGATGGATGTGGGTGAGCGCAATAGATTTTGAGTGGGTACTCCGTATACCAGAGGGATGTGGACTAGTTTTTGGACCCGGTTGCATGCAAATGGTATTATACGATGCCGACCAATGTTCAGTGTATTACATGCACCAAATGAAGTGGTCTAGGAGCACAGTGTTGATGCAGGTATAACTCAAGAGGCTGAGGCTGTTCACGAGGCTAAGTTACCATAGATGCCAGCTACTACTGAGCAGGTAGCGATGCCAGAGGCACCTGCGGGTGATACAGTTACTCTATCCCGGGCACAGTTTGATGCTCTTATAGAGTGGACTTTGGCAAAGGAGAGACAGGCCCGACAGAGGGATCAGAGGCAGTTTTTTCAAAGGAATACCTGTATGAGTCACCATACGAGTGTGCAGATTCAAGGTACACCACCGACCTCTGATGATGAGACTTAACTTAGTTTTAGTTAGGTTTTTGTTTTAGATTTATTTTTGTTTCATTTTTTTATTACATTAGAGATAAATTGTTGGGCAGATAGTTTCATATAGGACTTCATGTGACAGCTTGAACGATTATCTTCTAAATGTTTTTGAGATTTTCATAGTTTATAAAATTGCAGTTTTGATGATTCAATCAAATTATTTGATGTATCCCCCAAATTTTACACTCATTTTACATGTGCGAATAGTTTGAATTTTCTCAAAGTATTATATCGCACTATGCGGACATTTATACGTTTCAATTTGGGGCTATATCGGTGGTGGATTGATCGGGAGACTGTTCTTTGAAAAAAAAATTGATAATTTTCATCTGGGCTACCATACACTTGAAGTGTAGGGTACAATGAGGGAGTTTTTGAAAAATTATAAATTTGACCAGTTTGTGGGGTGTTTTGGCCTTGTTTGTATATGTCCTTGTATTAGGATTTGTTTTATGGACAAGTTATTTTTACGATCTTTTGTAGAATTTTTGTAGACGTTTTAGAGTAATCCTAATCTGACAAGGAAAAATAATGGAAATATAAGTTGGAGTTAGATTAGTCATTGCTTCCACTTTTCTAGAAAGCCAAGGGTTTTAAATCCTTTTTCTTCTTTGATTATACATCATCCATCTATAAATACATTCATAGAGTAGACACAATTCACAATTCTCAAGGGCTTAGCATTAGAGTTAGTTGTTCTTCTTCTATTTTAATTTTATTCTTTCTATCTCGAGGGTGTTCATATGGATAATTCTAATGAACATTATTCTAACCCGGAGGAATTCATAGATGGTACATAACCATATGTGGATATGAAGAGCTCGAATGAACGAGATACGAGTCAGATTGCAATTTGAAGAGATATTTCATCTGGAGAGGATGAACCGAGTATTAATTGCACCCGTAAGGAAAATCCTTAAGGAACGAGGATTGAAAAGTTTAAAAAAACCGGCGGGAGAAAAGGTATATCCGGGCTTGGTTCGAAAATTCTATGGAAATATTACAATTTTGGGACCGACAGGATTTGAGGTTATAAAGGCTAAAGTGACTTAGTGGAGTTCTCCTATTGTTATTGGAAGAAGAAGTATTGCCGATGTGTTGAATATAACAATCGGTACTTTGGCAAACTTACAAGGAATATTGAAGGAACATCCTCAAGTATGGCCACATACGGATGAGGAGATGGTTCAGGAATTGTGTGCAGTATCAAATCCAGGAGATTGGATGTGTGATAATTGGTGGTTGAAGTCAGATCTGATTTATTTGGATTGTATCATTTCGGCTCAACTTCGGCCCAATAATCGGACTAGTGCAAGGGATCACACTATGATTAGAACTTTGTATGCCCTAACTTATGGGTATGAAGTGTGTGTTCCAACATTGATTATGGCTGAGATGCCAATTTCCCGAACAATTGTGAGTAGAGAATGGGCAGGTGCCGATAAATTTAAACATAATCTTCTGTACCCATTTTTATTATCGAAGACCATTGTAGAAAATTGGGCAATAGGATGAATTAGCTGGATCTGATGCGGTGGACGATTATTAAGATATATCCAAAAGAAGATTTGGAAAAGTTGAAAAAGAGTGCAGACTGCCGGATATGGTTGAAAAGCGTCATGTCAAGTGATGAAGAAGAGGAGGAAGATTAGGGTTTAGATTTAGGTTTAGGATTTTTGTTTATGTTTTGTTTTGTTTTTAGGGACGGTAGACCCTTAAGGCCATGTCTTTGTTTATTTTTATTTTATTTTAGGATTGTAGGCCCTTAAGGCCAAATAATTTTTATTATTATTATTATTTTTATTCTAAACAAAAGGAAGAGAATCTTTGATTTCTTGAAAACATGTGTTGATTTTTTATATTTATGATGAAATTTATTTTCCCTTGCTATGATTGGGTATTTGTACTTTGTTGATGCTATCTATAGGTGATCCGAATCAAGTTTGGGGGAGGGGATTCGTGCTTTGCTTTGGAATCAAGAATTAAGCTTCAAGGGTAACTGTATCTATTATCCTATATTATTTTTGACCATGAGGACATGGTCTGATTTAAGGTTTGGGGTGAGGGTATAGTACTACAAGGAATGAGAATTTTCGAAAACATTTGAAATTTTAAAATTTTGGAGCAGTTCTTTATTTTCACGCATGAATGTTTTGCATTACAATTCGATTAAGTTTTTGTATATGATGCATGAGTAGTATGTAATATGATATTCTCATTCATGAGAATAATAATTAGATTGAGTTAGTGAAGTGATGTGGTTTTACATGGGTGAGTGAATGAGTGAAATTGAAGTTAAGAAAGACGACTTTGACTTATAAGCATAAACACAGATTCACTATTTAAAATAGGTTGATTTTTTACTATGTAGTTGAAAAATAATTTTGCCACAATAAAGGGGGAGAAGGGGAGATGTTATGGTTGAAATGGATTAAATTGGAAAAAAATTATTTTGAAAAAAAAAATACAAAAAGTAGTTATACGATCTGAGAAATCGGGCATTGGTATCACCAATATCATTGTTCGCGTAAAAAGGGGAGAAATCTAATGAGCATAAATCCCATGGAAGAAGCTCGGGCCCAATTGGTCGGGACTAAAAATCCCCGTTCGAAAGTCTGGAGACTTAGAAACACAAAAAGGGATGAAAAGTGGAAAGATGGAAAGATATGTTTTTATTAAAAATGGTAAAGTTTGATCAATGAAGTAGGAGAAGAGAAACTGAAATATCATAGTTGAGTGTTCACAAAATCACGGAAGGTTGTCTGGATATAGAGTAGAAAGTAACGAAATCATTCACTTTAGTGAGAACCATTCATGACACGAAGCATGATATAATTATTGTTCGATATTGAGTGGGAGTATTTGCATTCATGCTGTCTTTTCCATTGTATCATAACTTAATTAATTTGTATATGAACTCATGAGTACGTGACTACAGAGAACTGAGATGTTTGTAGGAACCATCACTGGAAACCTTCACGAGACTTCACTCGTCCACTAGGGAAAAAATAGGGGTTTAATGGCTTGTTACACGTGCTTGAAATCGTCGACCCTCACGAAAGCAAGGGATGTGGTTAGATTAATTAGAATAGTTATAGTAGTTAGATTAAAAAGGTCATTACAAGAACATTTCCTTGAGTTTATTGCTAAGGGACTTGCAATATGTAAGTTTGGGAGTGTGATATGTGTTAAATATTAGACATTTTGACCCCTTAACTCACTATTTTTACGTTATTTCATTCCATTATTTGGTATTTTTATTTCATTTCCAAGTTAAGGAATGTTTCAGGAGCTTAATGAAGAAATTGAGCTAACTTCGGTGAGTTAACTGAAAAATATGTTCTTTCTGTCTAAGAGGAGAGTCAAAGAGGTAGTCTGAGACAAAAATGGCTCCCGAAGGGCAGAAATGGCATTTCCAGAAGCCGTAATCTTTGACAAAAAGTTCCGTGGGTTCAAGGCAATCATTTTGGTGCATTCATGAAGAAAAGTGAATTTCAACAAAATACCTAATTTTTTTCCAACGCTTTCAGTTTCAAAAACTGGCTGGAAGTCACATTTCTACGCTTGGAGCTACGCTTGAGCCCTACGCTTGAAGCGTAGGCCAGCTATGCTTGAAGCGTAAGTGCGGTAATATTTGGTGGTGTTCAGTGGATTTTTCCTATTTAACCCCCGACTCTAATGGAAAACGTGCCTGCGACTCTAGAACTCTATATACATGTATATACACTTATATATATGAGAAGTTAGGGTTTACATGAGTTTTAGAGTGAAAAGACTGAAAAAGGCCTTTCTATACCGTTGCCTATATATACACGATCATATGTTATAGAATAGGAGTTCTGATTATGAGATTCATTAGGGTTGGTGTTGTGAGACGTTCATAGAGGTTGGTTCAAAGGTTTATTCATTCATACCTGCTGTTGTTGAAAGCCAAATTCAAACCTTGAGATCCGGAGAAGAAGAATATGGAAAGTGTTTCAACATCAACGATGCAGTCACCATGTTCTATGGCTAACTAACTCGATTTCTAGGGTTTTCTAGCAAAACCATAGATAAGTAATGTAGTTCTTTCATTGTTTTCAATTATAAATAGGGGAAACTATAAACCATACTGTGATGAGTGTAGTAGTTAAGAGACCATACTGATTTGCAATATAAAATTCTATGTTTCTTCTAAATTCATGTCTTAGATGGAATGAATATATTATTTTCCACAACTATGATTATTCAATATGAGCAGGAACACGGATGCTTAATTATGGTTTTTTACACAATGGTGGTAATGAAACTTGAAACCCTAGGTTGACACAGGTCGTGCCTTGGCGATTGAATATTAGAGTAGCATAATTGGCATGTACTAGTTCAAATCTCCACCACGTTCAACCAATAAAACCCTAGTTCTCACACTCTGAGCAAATTAGGGTTTCTATATATGTCAAACATTACCGACCAACTAAACCCTAGTTTTTTCACTCTATGCGAATTTGGGTTTTTGTTTCTATCCCCCTCGTTGAACTAACAAAAACCTAGTTCTCACACTCTGAGAGAATTAGGGTTTCTATTTCTATCAACCATTTCAAACTTACCAAACCCTAGTTCTCTCACTCTGTATGAATTAGGGTTTCTATTTATGTCCACCACATTCAACCAATAAGACCCTAGTTCTTACACTCTAAGCGAATTAGAGTTTCTATATATGTCAAACATTCCCAACCTACTAAACCCTAGTTCTATCACTATGAGCGGACTAAGGTTTCTATTTCTGACCACCATGTTTAACCAAAAAACCATAGTTCTCACACTTTGAGAGAATTATGGTTTCTATTTCTGTCAACCATTTCCAACCTACCAAACCCAATTTTTATCACTCTGTATGAATTAGGGTTTCTATTTCACTCCACAAAGTTAAACGAACAAAACGCTAATTCTCACATTCGTAGCGAATTAGGGTTTCTATTTCTGTCAACCATTTTCCACATACTAAACCCTAGTTCTATTAATCTATGCGAATTAGGGTATTTCTTTCTGTACACCACTTTCAACCAATAAAAACCTAGTTCTCACACTCTGAACGAACTAGGGTTACTATTTTGTCAACCATATCCAACCTACTATACCCTAGTTCACTCACTCTATGCGAATTGGGGTTTCTATTTCTGACCACCACGTTCAACAAACAAAACCCTAGTTATCACATATTGAGCAAATTAGGGTTTCTATTTCTATCTACCATTTTAAACATTCCAAACCCTAGTTATCTCACTCTATGAGAATTATGGATTCTATTTCTAACCACCATGTTCAACCGAAAAAACCCTAGTATTCACACTGTGAGTGAATTAGGGTTTATATTTCTTTAAAGCATTTCTAACCTTTCAAACCATAGTTCTCTCCCTTTGTGCGAATTAGGGTTTTTATATATGTCAAAAATTTCCTACCTACTAAACCCTAAATCTCTCACTCTGTGCGAATTAGGGTATCCATTTTTTACACCACTTTGAACCAAGAAAACCCTAGTTCTCACACTTTGAGCAAATTAGGGTTTCCTTTTCTGTCAACCATTTTGGAGCTACCAAACCCTAATTCTCTCACTCTGTGCGAATTAGGGTTTTTGTTTCTGTCCACAACGTTCAACCAATATAACCCTAGTTTTCAAACATTATGTGATTTTGGGTTTATATTTATGTCAACCATTTCCAACCAACAAGAATCTAGTTCTCTCACTCTATGAGAATTAGGGATTCTTCTTTAGTCCACCTCATTAAAAAACAAAACTCTGGTTCTCAAACTCTAGGCGAATTAGGGTTTCTATTTCTAACAACCATTTCCTACCTACCAAATAGAAGTTCTCTCACTCTATGAGAATTCCAGTTTCTTATTCTGACCACGACGTTCAACCAATACAACCCTAGTTCTCGCACTCTAAGTGAATTAGGGTTTCCATTTATGTCATCCATTACCAATGTACCAAACTCTAGTTCTCTCACTCTGTGAGAATTAGGGTTTTTGTTTTTGTCCACCACGTTAAACCAATAAAACCCTAGTTCAACCTAAAAAACGTTGAACTAAACCATTTCAACGTTTCTCTAAACCATGCGAATTAGGGTTTCTTTTTCTCTCAACCATTTCCAACCTACAAAACCCTAGTTTTCTCACTCTGTGTGAATTAGGCTTTTTATTTTTTTTCCTCCACGTTGAAGTAACAAAACCTTAGTTCTCACACTCTAATCGAATTATGGATTCTATTTATGTCAACAATTTCCTACCTATCAAACTCTAGTTCTCTCACTCTGTGCGAATTAGGGTTTCTATTTCTGTCCACAACATTAAAATAATAAAACCCTAGTTCTTTGACTTTGAGCAAATTAGGGTTACTTTTTCTGTCAACCATTTCCAAACTACCAAACCCTAGTTCTCTCACTCTGTACGACTTAGGTTTTTTGTTTCGGTCCACCACGTTGAACTAACAAAACCTTTTTTCTAACACTATGAGCGTATTAGGGTTTCTATTGATGTCTACCAATTCCAACCAACCAAACCATAATTCTTTCACTCTGTGCAAATTAGGGTATTTGTTTCTGTCAACCAAGTAGACCCTAGTTCTCACACTCTAAATGAATTAGGGTTTCTATTTCTGTCGACCATTTCGAACTTACCAATCCCTAGTTCTCTAACTCTGTGCGAATTAAGGTTTTATTTATGTCAACCATTTCCAACCTACAAAACTCTAGTTCTCTGACTTTGTGCGAATTATGGTTTTCGTTTTTTTCCACCACGTTAAATCAAACAAACCCTAATTCTTACACTCTGAGTGAATGAGGGTTTCGTTTTCTATCAACCATTTCGTACCTACCAAACCCTAGTTCTCTCACTCTGTCCGAATTAGGGTTTCTGTTTCTGTCCACCACTTTACACCAATATAACCCTAGTTCTCACACATTATGCGAATTAGGGTTTCTCTTTATGTCAACCATTTCCAACCAACAAAACTCTAGTTCTCTAACTCTATGGGAATTAGGGTTTCTGTTTCAGTCCACCCTATTAAAAAACAAACCTCTAGTTCTGAAACTCTTGGCGAATTAGGGTTTCTATTTTTATCAACCATTTCCTACCTACCAAACCCAAGTTCTCTTACACGATGCGAATTACAGTTTTTGTTTCTGACCACGGCGTTGAACCAATACAACCCTTCTTTTCACAGTCTAAGAGAATTAAGGTTTCCATTTATGTTAACTATTTCTTACCTACCAAACCCTACTTCTCTCACTCTATGCAAATTAGGGTTTCTGTTTCTGTCCACAACGTTAAACCAATAAAACCCTACTTCACAGACTTTGCATGAATGCGGGTTTCTTTTGATGTCAACCATTTCCAACCTACAAAACCCTAGTTCTCTCACTGTAACTGATTTCCGGTTTTTGTTTTCTGTCAACCATGTTGAACATAGAAAACCTTAGTTCTCACATTCAGAGGGAATAAAGGTTTCTATTTGTGTCAAGCATTTCCATCCTACCAAACCCTAATTCTCTCACTCTATGCGAATTAGGGTTTTAGTTTATGTCCACCACGTTCACCAAGAAAACCCTAGTTCTCACACTCTGAGGGAATTAGGGTTTCTATTTCTATCAACCATTTCCAATCTACCAAACCCTAGTTTTCTCACTCTGTGCGAATTAAGGTTTTTATTAATGTCAACCATTTCCCTCCTACCAAACTCTAGTTCTCTCACTTTGTGGGAATTAAGGTTTCCGTTTATGTCCACGACGTTAAACCAACAAAACCCTAGTTCTCACACTTTGAGTGAATTAGGGTTTCTATTTCTGTCAACCATTCCCACCATGCTAATCTCAAGTTTTCTTACTCTGTGTCAATTAGAGTTTCTGTTTCTGTCCACCATGTTCAACCAATAAAACACTAGTTCTCACAAATTATGCAAATTATGGTTTCTATTTATGTCAACTATATCCAACCTACCAAATTCTAATTCTCTCAGTTTGTGTGAATTATGGTTTCTGTTTCTGTCCACGAAGTTAAACCAATAAAACCGTAGTTCTCACACTCTAGGCGAATTAGGGTTTCTTTTTCTATCAACCATTTCGTACCTACCAAACCCAAGTTCTCTCACTCTATACGAAGTACAGGTTCTGTTTCTAACCACGATGATCAATCAATAAAACCCTAGTTCACACACTATAAGTGAATTAGGGTTTCCATTAATGCCAACCATTACCAACCTTCAAAACTCTAGTTCTCTCACTCAATGCGAATTAGGGTTTTTATTTCTGTCCACCACGTTAAACCAACAAAACCCTAGTTCACAGACATTGTGCGAATTAGGGTTTCTTTTTTTCTCAACCATTTCCAACCTATAAAACCCAATTTCTCTCACTCTGTGCGAATTAGGGTTTTTGTGCACCACGTTCAACTAACAAAACAATAGTTTTCACACTCTAAGCGAATCAGAATATCTATTTAGGTCAACCATTTAAAACCAACCAAACTCTAGTTCTCTCACTCTGTGCGAATTAGGATTTCTTTTTGTCCACCACCTCAACACAACAAAACCCTAGTTCTCTCGCTTTGTACAAATTAGGTTTTTTGTTTCGGTCCACCACATTTTATTAAGAAAATCTTACTTCTCACACTCTTAGCGAATTAGGGTTTCTATTTATATCAACCATTTCCAACCTACTAGACCTTAATTCTCTCATTCTGAGCGAATTAAGGTTTATGTTTCTGTCCCCCGCGTTCAACCAAGGTAACCATAGTTCTCACACTCTGAGCAAAATAGGGTTTCTATTTCTGTCAACCATTTCCAACCTACCAAACCCTAGTTCTCTCACTCTGTGTGACTGAGGGTTTTTATTTTTGTTAACCATTTAAAACCTACCAAACTCTAGTTCTCTTACTTTGTGCGAATTAGAGTTTCTGTTTCTGTCCCTTACGTTAAGACAACAAAACCCTAGTTCTTAGACTTTGAGCGAATTAGGGTAACTTTTTCTGTCAACCATTTCTGAACTACTAAACCCTAGTTTTCTCACTCTGTGTGAATTAGGTTTTTTGTTTCGGTCCACCATATTATACTAACAAAATCCTAGTCCTCACAGTCTGAGCCAATTAGGGTTTCTATTTCTGTCGACCATTTCCAACCTACCAAACCCTAATTCTCTCACTCTGTGCGAATTTGGGTATCCATTTTTTTCCACTACTTTCAACCAAGAAAACCCTAGTTCTCTCACTCTGTGCCAATTAGGGTTTATGTTTCTGTCCACAACGTTCAACCAATATAACCCTTGTTTTCACACATTATGTAATTTAGGGTTTATATTTTTCTGAACCATTTCCAACCAACAAGACTCTAGTTCTCTTACTCTATGAGAATTAGGGTTTTTTTTTCAGTCCACCTCGCTAAAAAAAAAACACTGTTTCTTAAACTCTGGGTGAATTAGTGTTTCCATTTATGTCAACCATTACCAATCTACCAAACTCTAGTTCTCAAACTCTGGGAGAATTACGGAATTTGTTTTGTCCACCACGTTAAACCAACAAAACCCTAGTTCCAAGACTTGATGCGAATTAGGGTTTCTTTTTCTCTCAACCATTTCCAACCAACAAAACGCTAGTTCTCTCACTCTGTGTGAATTAGGGTTTTTGTTTCTTTCCACCACGTTGAAGTAACAAAACCTTAGTTGTCACACTCTGAGGGAATTAGGGATTCTATTTATGTCAACCATTTCAAACCTACCAGACTCCAGTTCTCTCACTCAGTGCGAATTAGGGTTTATGTTTCTGTCCACCATGTTAGGAAAACAAAACCCTAGTACTTTGACTTTGAGCGAATTAGGGCTACTTTTTCTGTCAACCATTTCCAAACTACCAAACCCTAGTTCTCTCACTCTGTACGACTTAGGTTTTTTGTTTTGGTCCACCACGTTCAACTAACAAAACCTTAGTTCTCACACTCTTAGCGTATTAGGGTTTCTATTTATGTCAATCATTTCTAACCAGCCAAACCCTAATTCTCTCACACTGTGCAAATTAGGGTATCTATTTATGTCAACCACGTTCAACTAACGAAACCCTTGTTCTCACACTCTAAGCGAATTTGGGTTTCTATTTCTGTTCACCATTTCTAACATACCAAACCCTAGTTATCTCACTCTGTGTGAAATAGGGTTTTTTTTTATGTCAACCATTTCCAACCTAACAAACTCTAGTTCTCTAAATTTGTACGAATTAGGGTTTCTGGTTCTCTCCACTATGTTAAGACAATAAACCCCTAGTTCTTAGACTTATAGAGAATTAGGGATACTTTTTCTCTCAACCTTTTCTGAACTACCATACCCTAATTCTCTCACTCTGTGCGAATTATGATTTTTGTTTTTGTCCACCACGTTCAACCAAGAAAACCCAAGTTCTCACAGTCTAAGCGAATTTGGGTTTCTTTTTCTGTCAACCATTTCCATCCTACCAAACCCAAGTTATCTCACTCTGTGCGAATTTGGGTTTCTATTTCTGTCCACAACGTTTAACCAATAAAACCCTACTTCACACACATTATGCGAATTATAGTTTCTATTTATGTCAACCATTTCCAACCAACAAAACTCTAGTTTTCAAACTCTGGATGAATTATGGTTTCTCTTTCTACCAACCATTTCCTACCTACTAAACCCAAGTTCTCTCACTCTATGCAAATTACGGTTTCTGTTTCTGACCACGACGTTCAACATATACAACCCTAGTTCTCATACTTTAAGTGAAATAGGGTTTCTATTTATGTCAACAATTTCCAACCTACCAAACTCTAGTTCTCTCACTCTGTGCGAATTAGGGTTTCTATATATGTCTACCACGGTAAACCAATAAATCCTTAGTTCTTAGACTTTGAGGGAATTAGGGTTTCTTTTTCTGTGAACCATTTCCAACCTACCAACCCTAGTTCTCTCTCTCTCTTAGTGCGAATGAAGGTTTCTGTTTCTGTCAACCTCCTTCAACCAATAAAAACATAGTTCAACACATTGAGCAATTTAGGGTTTCTATTTATGTGATCCATTTCCCACCAACTAAACTCTAGTTCTCTCACTCAGTGCGAATTAGGGTTTCTATTTTCGTCCATCCCGTTAAACAAACAAAAGCCTAGTTCTTACACTTAGGGCAAATTAGGGTTTCTTTTTCTATCAACCATTTCATACCTACCAAACCCTACTTCTCTCACTCTATGTGAATTAGGGTCTCTGTTTCTGACCAAGATGTTCAACCAGTAAAACCCTAGTTCTCACAAAGTGAACGAGGGTTTCCATTTATGTCAACCATTTCCATCCTATCAAACTCTATTTCTCTCACACTTAGTGAATTAGGGTTTATGTTTCTGTCCACGACGTTAAACCAACAAAACCCTAGTTCTCAGACTTTTGATCGAATTAGGGTTTTTTTTTTCTATCAACCATTTCCAACCTAACAAACCCTAGTTCTCTCACTCTTTGCGAATTTGGATTTTTGTTTATGTCCGCCACATTGAAATAACAAAACCTTAGTTCTCTCACACTTAGCAAATTAGGGTTTCTGTTTATGTCTACCATGTTAAACCAATAAAACCCTAGTTCTAAGACTTTGAGCGAATTAGAGTTTTTTTTTTCTCTCACTCTGTGTGAATTATGCTTTCTATTTTTGTCCATCACGTTAAACCAACAAAACCGTAGTTCCCACATTCTAGGAGAATTTGGGTTTCTGTTTCTACCAACCATTTCTTACTTACCAAACCTTAGTCCTCTCACTCTATGCGAATTACGGTTTCTGTTTCTGACCACGACGTTCAACCAATAAAACCTTTGTTCTCACACTGTAAGTGAATTAAGGTTTCCATTTATATCAACCATTTCCAATCTACCAAACTCTAGTTCTCTCAATTTGAGGGAATTAAGGTTTCTGTTTTTTCCCACCATGACAAACCAACAAAAACCTAGTTCTCAAACTTTTGAGCGAATTAGGCTTTCTTTTTCCGTCAATCAAATACAACCTACCAAACCCTAGTTCTCTTACTCTGTGCGAATTAGTTTTTCTTTCTGTCCACCACATTGAACCATCAAAACTTTATTTCTCACACTCTAAGTGAATTAAAGTTTGTATTTATGTCTACCATTTCCTACCTACCAAACGCTATTTCTCTCAATCTGTGTGAATTAGGGTTTCTGTTTCTATCCACCACATTAAACCAATAAAACCATAGCCCTGAGACTTTGGGCGAATTTTTCTGTCAACAATTTCCAACATACCAAACCCTAGTTCTCTAACTATGTGCGAATTAGGGTTTTTGTTTATGTCCACCACGTTGACTAAACAAAACCTTTGTTCTCACACTCTGAGAAAATTAGGGTTTATATATGTCAACCATTTCCAACCTACCAAACTCTAGATCTCTAACTCGCTGCGAATTAGGGTTTTGTTTCTGTCCACCACGTTGAACTAACAAAACCCTAGTTCTCACAATCTGAGTAAACTAGGGTTACAATTTCTAACAAACATTAATCATCTACCAAACCCTAGTTCTCTCACTCTGTGCAAATTAGGGTTTCTATCATGGTCCACCACGTTCAACCAAAAAAACCCTAGTTCCCACACTTTGAGCGATTTAGGGTTTCTATATATGTAAAACATTTTCAACCTAGTAGACCCTAGTTCTCGGACTCTATGAGAATTAGGGATTTTGTTTTTGTCTACCACGTTGAACTAACAAACCCTAGTTCTCACACTCTTTGGGAATTAGGTGGTCTATTTTTGTCAACCATTTTAAACCAACAAAACCCTATTTCTCTCACTCTATGCGAATTAGTGTTTCTGTTTCTGTCCACCACGTTGAACAAATAAAACCCTTGTTCAAACACCCTGAGCGAATTAGGGTTTCAATTTATGTCAACCATTTCCAGGTAACCAAACTCTAGTTCTCTCACTTAGTGTGAATTAGGGTTTCTATTTCTGTCTACCACATTGAACTAGCAATCTATAGTTCTCACACTCTATGTGAATTACACTATCTATTTGGGTTAACTATTTTAGACCTACCAAACCCAAGTTCTCTCACAATATGTGAATTATGGTTTCTGCATCTGTCCACGACGTTGAACCAATAAAACCCTAGTTCGTACACTGTAAGTAAATTAGGGTTTCCATTTATGTCAACCATTTCCAACGTACCAAATTCTAGTTCTCTCACTCTGCCTGAATTATGGTTTTTATTTCTATCCACAACGTTAAACCAACAAAACCGTAGTTCTCAAACTCTAAGAGAATTAAGGTTTCTATTTCTATCAACCATTTCTTACCTACCAAACCCTAATTCTCTCACTTTATGTGAATTACGGTTTCTGTTTCTAACCACAACGTTCAACCAATAAAACCCTAGTTCTCACACTCTAACTGAATTAGGGTTTTTGTTTCCGTCCACTCCATTGAACAAACAAAATCCTTAGTTCTCACACTCTGACTAAATTAGGGTTTCTATTTATGTCAACCATTTCCAACCTACAATACTCTAGTTCCCTCACTCTGTGCGAATTAGGGTTTCTATTTTTGTACACCACGATAAACCAAAAAACCCTTGTTCTCAAACTCTTGAGCGAATTAGAGTTTTTTTTTTCTTCAACCATTTCCAACCTACCAAACCCTAGTTCTCTCACTCTGTGCGAATTCAGGTTTTTGTTTCTGTCCCCCACATTGAGCTAACAAAACCCTAGTTGTCACACTCCGAGCGAATTATGTTTTCAATTTCTGACAACCATTTCCAATCTACCAAAGCCTAGTTCTCTCACTCTGTGTGAATTAGGATTTTTGTTTTTGTCAACCATGTTGAACTAACAAAACCTTAGTCCTCACAATCTGATCGAATTAGGGTTTCTATTTATGTCAACCATATCCAACCAACAAAACTGTAGTTCTCTCACTCTATGCGAATTAGTATTTTTGTCTCTTTCCACCACGTTAAAACAACAAAACCCTAGTTCTCACACTCTGTGCGAATTCGACTTTTGTTTATGTCCACCACATTGAAGTAACAAAACTCTAGTTCTCACACTCTGAGCGAGTTAGGGTTTCAATTTCTGACAACAAATTCCAACCTACCAAACCCTATTTCTCTCACACTGTGCAAATTAGGGTTTCTATTTTGGTCCACCATGTTTAACCAAGAAAACCCTAGTTCCCACACTCTGAGCGAATTATGGTTTCTATATATGTCAAACATTTTCAACCTGCTTGACCCTAGTTCTCTCCCTCTTTGCGAATTAAGGTTTTCATTTCTATTTACCATGATGAACTAATAAACCCTAGTTCTCACACTCTATGCCAATTAGGATTTCTATTTTTGTCAACCATTTTAATCCGACAAAACTCTAGTTCTCTCACTCTATGCGAATTAGTGGTTTTCTTTCTTTCCTCCACGTTGAACCAATAAAACCCTAGTTCTCACAACCTAAGCAAATTAGGGTTTCAACTTATGTCAACCATTTCCAAACAACCAAACTCTAGTTCTCTCACTCTATTGGAATTACGGTTTCTGTTTCTGTCTACGACGTTCAACCAATAAAACCCTAGTGCTCACACTCCAGAGTTAGGGTTTCTATTTATGTCATCCATTTCCAACCTACTAATCTCTAGTTCTCTCACTCTGTGTGAATTATGGTTTTCGTTTCTGTCCACCACGTAAAACCAACAAAACCGTAGTTCTCACACTCTACGCGAATTAGGGTTTCTAATTCTATCAACCATTTATTACCTACCAAACCCTAGTTCTTTTACTGTATATGAATTACGGTTTATATTTATGACCATGACGTTCAACCGATAAAACCCTAGTTCTAACGCTCTAAGTGATTTAGGGTTTCCATTTATGTTAACCATTTCCAACCTACCAAACTCAAGTTCTCTCACTCTGTGCAAATTAGGGTTTCTATTTTTGTCCACCACGATAAACCAACAAAACCCTAGTTCTCAAACTTTTGAGGAAATTAGGGTTTCTTTTTCTGTCAACCATTTCTAACCTACCGAACCCAAGTTCTCTCACTTTGTGCTAATTAGGGTTTTTATTTCTGTCCACCACGTTGAACTAACAAAACCTTAGTTCTCACACTCTAAGTCAATTAGGGTTTCTATTTCTGTTAACCATTCCCAACCTACCAAACTCTAGTTTTCTCACTCTGTGCGAATCAGGGTTTCTGTTTCTGTCCACCACGTTAAACCAACAAAACCTAGTTCTCAGACTTGGAGTGAATTAAGGTTTCTTTTTCTATGAACCATTTCCAACCTACCATACCCTAGTTCTTCTAGTATGTACAAATTAGGGTTTTTTTTTTGTCCACCACATTGAACAAACGAAACCTTAGCTCTCACACTCGGAGCGAATTAAGGTTTCTATTTATATCAACCATTTCCAACCTACCAAACTCTAATTCTTTCAGTCTATGCGAATTATTGTTTTTGTATCTGTCCACCACATTAAACAAACAAAACCATTGTTCTTAGACTTTGAGCGAATTAGGGTTTCTTTTTCTGTCAACCATTTCCAACCTACCAAACCCTAGTTCTCATACTTTTGAGCGAATTAGGGTTACTTTTTATTTCAACCATTTCCAACCTACCAAACCTATGTGCTCTCACACTAAGCGAATTAGGATTTTTGTTTCGGTCCACTATGTTGAACTAATAAAACCTTAGTTCTCACACTCTGAGCAAGTTAGAGTTTTTATTTATGTCAACCATTTCCAACCTACCAAACTTTAGTTCTCTCACTCTGTGCGAATTTGGGTTTCCGTTTATGTCCATCACGTTAAACCAACAAAACCCTAGTTCTTAGACTTTGAGCGAATTAGGGTTTTTTTTTCCGTCAACCATTCCAAAGCTACCAAATCCTTGTTCTCTCACTCTTTATGAATTAGGGTTTTTTTTCTGTCCACCACGTTGAATAAACAAAACCCTAGTCCTCACACTCTAAGCGAATTAGGGCATCTATTTATGTCAACCATTCCAACCTACCAAACCTTAGTTCTCTGATTCTGTGCGAATTAGGGTTTTGGTTTCTGTCCACCTCGTTAAACCTATAAAACCCTAGTTCTCGGACTTTGAGCAAATTAAGGTTTCTTTTTCTATCAACCATTTCTAACCTACTAAAACCCATTTCCCTCACTCTTTACGAATTAGGGTTCTGGTTTCGGTCAACAATGTTGAACTCATAAAACCCTAGTTCTAAGACTCATAGCGAATTAGGGTTTCTATTTTTGTCAACCATTTCCAACCTACCAAACCCTAGTTTCTCACTCTGCGAATTAGGATTTTTGTTTCTCTCCACCACGTTAAATAAACGAAACCCTAGTTTTCACACTCTAAGTGAATTATGGTTTATGTTTCTATCAATAGTTTCCTACCCACCAAACCCTAGTTCCCTCACTCTATGCGTATTACAGTTTCTGTTTCTGTCCATGACGTTCAACCAATAAAACCCTAGTTGTCACACTTTAAGTGATATTAAGGTTTCCATTTATGTCAACGATTTCCAACTACCAAACTCTAGTTCTCTCACTCTGTAAGATTTATGGTTTATGTATCTGTCTTCACGTTAAACCCACAAAACTGTAGTTCTCACACTTTGAGCGAATTAGGGTTTCTATTTCAGTCAACCATTTCCATCTTAGCAACCCTAGTTCTCTCTCTCTTTGCGAATTAGGGTTTCTGTTTCTGTCAACCACTTTCAACCAATAAAACACTAGTTCTCAGACTTTGAGTGAATTAGGATTTATTTTTTCTGTATAACATTTCCAACCTACCAAACCCTAGTTCTCTCACTTTGTGCGAATTAAGGTTTTTGTTTCGGTCCACCTCGTTGAACTAATAAAACCATAGTTCTCACACTCTGAGCGAATTAGGGTTTCTATTTCGGTTGACCATTTCCAACCTACCAAACCCTAGTTTTCTCACTCTATGCGAGATAGGGTTTCTATTTCTGTACCCCACGTTCAATCATGAAAACCATAGTGCTCACACTCTGATTGAATTAAGGTTTCTATATATGTCAAACATTTCCAACCTACTAGACCCTAGTTCTCTCACTCTGTGTGAATTAAGGTTTTTGTTTTTGTGTACCATGTTGAACTAATAAAATCCTAGTTCTCACACTGAGCAAATTAGGCTGTATATTTTTGTCAACCTTTTCAAACCTACAAAATCCTAGTTCTCTCACTCTATGCGAATTAGGTTTATGTTTCGGTCCACGATGTTTAACCAATAAAGCGAATTAGGGTTTCTAGATAAGTCAAACATTTCTATCCTACCAGACCCTAGTTCTACTAGTCTTTGCGAATTAAGGTTTTTGTTTCTGTCTACCACATTGAACAAATAAAATCCTAGTTCTCAGACTCTGGGCGAATTAGGTTGTCTATTTTTGTCAACCATTTCAAACCTATAAAACACTAGTTCTCTCACTCTACCATTTTGGGCTTATGTTTCTGTCTACCACGTTGAACCAATAAAACCCTAGTTTTTACAACCTGAGTGAATTTGGGTTTCTATTTTTGTCCACTAACTTAAAACAACAAAACCCTAGTTCTTAGACTTCTGATCGAACTAGGGTTTTTTTACTATCAACCATTTCCAACCTACCAAACCCTATTTCATTCACTATGTTCGAAATAGAGTTTTTATTTCTGTCTACCACATTGAACTAACAAAACCTTAGTTCTCACACTCTGGGTGAATTAGGGTTTCGATTTATGTCAAACATTTCCAACATACCAAACTCTAGTTCTCTCACTCTGGGCGAATTAGGGTTTCGGTTTCTATCCACCATGTTAAACAAACAAAACCCTAGTTCTCAAACTTTAAGCAAATTAGGGTTTCATTTTCTGTCAACCATTTCCAACCTACCAGACCCTAGTTCTCTCACTCTGTATGAATGAGGATTTCTTTTTATGTCAACCATTACCAACCTACCAAACTATTGTCGACCACATTAAACAAATAAAACCATAGCTCTCACACTCTAAGCAAATTAGGGTTTCTATTTTTGTCAACCATTTCCTAGCTACCAAAGCCTAGTTCTCACATACTTTGCAAATTACGGTTTTTGTTTCTGTCCACGACGTTCAACCAATAATACCCTAATTGTCATAGTCTAAACGAATTAGGCTTTCCATTTATGTCATCCATGTCCACCCTACCAAACTCAAGTTCTCTCCCTCTGTGTGAATTTTGGCTTTTGTTTCTGTCCACCATGTTAAACCCAGAAAATTTTAGTTCTCACACTTTGAGTGAATTAGGGTTTCTATTTCTGTCAACCATTTCCAACCTACTAAACCCTAGTTCTCTCACTATGTTGGAATTAGGGTGTTTGTTTCTATCCACAACGTGTAACTAACAAAACCCTAGTTCTCACACTCTAAGCGAATTAGGGTTTCTATTTATGTCAACCATTTCCAACCTACCAAGGTCTAATTCATTTACTCTCTACGAATTAGGGTTTTTTTTTCTGTCCACCACATTAAACCAACAAAACCCTAGTTCTCACACTTTGAGCGAATTAAGGTTTCTTTTTCTGTCAAACGTTTCCAACCTACCAATCCATTGTTCTCTCACTCTATGTAAATTAGTGTTTCTGTTTCTGTCCACCACGTTCAACAAGAAAAACCCTAGTTTCAACTACATGAGAGAATTAGGGTTTCTATTTTTGTCAACCATTTTCATCCTACCAAACCCTAGTTCTCTCAATCTGTGCAAATTAGGATTTATGTTTCTGTCCACCATGTTAAACCAATAAAACCATAGTTCTCACACTCTAAGTGAATTAGGGTTTTTTTTCAACCAACTAAACCCTAGTACTCGCACTTTGTGCGAGTTAGGGTTTTTTTTTCAATCCACCACGTTGAACTAACAAAACCCTAATTCTCACATTTTGAGCAATTTAGGGTTTCTATTTATGTCAATTGTTTCCAGCCTACCAAACTCTAGTTCTCTCAGTCTGTGCGAAATAGGGTTTCTATTTTTGTCCACCGAGTTAAACCAACAAAACCCTAGATCTCAGACAATAAGCGAATTAGGGTTTATTGTTCGGTCAACCATACTAACCTACCAAACTCAAGTTTTCTCACTCTGTGTGACTTAGGGTTTTTGTTTATGTCCACCACGTTGAACTAACAAAAACCCTTGTTCTCACACTCTAGGCGAATTAGGGTTTCTATTTTTGTCAACCATTTCCAACCTACCAAACCCTAGTTCCCTAACTCTGTGTGAATTAGGGTTTCTGTTTCTATTCACCACGTTCAACCAAGACAACCCTAGTTCTCACACTCTGAGCAAACTAGGGTTTCAATATATATCAAAAATTTCTAACCTACTAGACACTAGTTCTCTCACTCTATGCGAATTAAGGTTTTTGTTTCTCTCTACCACGTTGAGCTAACAAAACCCTAGTGTTAGTCACTAATTAACACTAGAGGGGGGTGAATAGGGTTTAAAAGTTATTATCAAGTTCTTTTTATTACTTACTAGAAATTACCACAATTCTCTAGAAATACTTTTCCTTAAAATTCTGAAGCACCCAGTCGATTGCCACCAAGCTGAAATTTAAAATATTTTCCCCAGCGGCTATAGCCAATCGACTGCCTTAAGAGAGTCAGTCGACTGCCTTGGACAGGTCAGTCGACTGCGTCAGGCAATCAAAAATGTTTATAGCTCTCTAGTTCATCCAGTCGGCTGGGCCATTGGCCAGTCGACTGGGTCACTGCCATTTATAGCTCTCTAGTTCATCCAGTCGGCTGCCATTTCTTGACCAGTCGACTAGGTGACTCAATGAAGTTGATTTAAGGTTCGTTTTTGATCTGTTTTGAGTTCGGTTCTTTAATCACTTGAGCTTATAAGACGAATCAACGCATAGAATACCTTATTACAATATTCTCACCTTGACCTATCTACCTAGGTCTTGAGTCTTCAACTTTCGCCTTTCATTGACCATTTTGTCCCTTTTCGATTTTACGCTTGAGTTACTTTATCGCATATCGCTTTTTGTGTTGATGTTCTTTCCGAATCATTCTCATGTCCTTGCTGAAACACTTAGCTCAAATTTATATTAGTACCAAACACGTTTTTAAATGTTTTGTTAATATCAAAATAAGAGTTATTGTCCGAAATTGAATTTCAAGGCCAACACCTAGTTATCTCACTCTTTGAGAATTAGGGTTTCTGTTTCTATCCACCACGTTCAACTAATAAAACCCTAGTTCACACCCTTTAAGCAAATTAGGGTTTCTATATTTGTTAAACATTTCGAACCTACTAAACCCTAGTTCTCTCACTCTCTGCAAATTAGGGTTTTTGTTTATGTCCACCATGTTAAACGAAAAAAACCCTAGTTCTTCGTCTTTGAGCGAATTAGGGTTTCTTTTCCTCTCAACAATTTCCAACCTACCAAACCCTAGTTCTCTCCCTCTATCCGAATTAGGGTTTTTGTTTCTGTCCACAACATTCAACCATGAAAACCCTAGTTCTCATATTCTAAGCGAATTAGGGTTTCCATATATGTCAAAGATATTTAACCTACTAGACCCTAGTTCTGTCACTCCTTACGAATTAAGGTTTTTGATGCTATTTATCATGTTGAACTAACAAACCGTACTTCTCATACTCTGAGCGAATTACGCTTTTTATTTCTCCGAACCATTTCCATCCAACTAAACCCCAGTACTCTCACTCTATGGAAATTATGGTTTTTCCTTCTATCCACCACGTTGAAATAACAAAACCCTAGTTCTGACATTCTCAGCAATTTAGTGTTTCTATTTATGTCAACCATCTCCAACCTACCAAACTCTAGTTCTCTCACTCTGTGCGTAAAAGGGTTTCTATTTATGTCCACGACGTTAAACCAAGAAAACCATAGTTCTCCGAGTGTGAGCTAATTAGGGTTTATTGTTTTGCCAACCATATTTACCGACCGAACCCATGTTCTCTCACTCTGTGTGACTTCGGGTTTTTGTTTCTGTCCACCACGTAGAACTAACTAAACCCTAGTTCTCACACTCTAAGCAAATTATGGTTTCTATTTCTATCAACAATTTCCTACCTACCAAACCCTAGTTCTCTCACTCTATGCGAATTACTATTATTTTCTTGTCCACGATATTCAACCAATAACACCCTCGTTGTCACACTCTTAGTGAATTACGGTTTCGATTTATGTCAACCATTTCCATCCTACCAAACTCAAGTTCACTCACTCTATGTGAATTATTGTTTCTATTTCTGTAAACCACGTTGAACCCGTAAAATGGTAGTTCTCACACTTTGAGTGAATTAGGGTTTTTATTTCTATTAATCGTTAGCAACCTACTAAACCCTAGTTCTCTCACTCTGTGGGAATTAATGTGTTTCTTTCTATCCACAATGTTGAACTAACAAAACCCTACTTCTCACACTCTGAGCTAATTACGTTACAATTTCCGTCGACCATTTCCAACCTACAAAACTCTAATTCTCTCACTGTCTGCGAATTTAGGTTTTTGTCTCTGTCCACCACATTAAACGAAAAAAACCATAGTTCTCACACTTTGAGCAAATTATGGTATTTTTTCTGTCAAACATTTCCAACCTACTAAACCCTAGTTCTCATACTCTGAGCGAATTAGGTTTTCCATATATGTCAAAGATTTTAACCTACTAGACCCTAGTTCTCTCACTCTTTACGAATTAAGGTTTTTGATTTTATCTACCATGTTGAATTAACAAACCGTAGTTCTCATACTCTGAGCGAATTAAGATTTTTATTTCTGTGAACCATTTCCAACCAACTAAACCCTAGTACTCTCACTCTATGGAAATTATGGATTTTCTTTCTCTCCACCATGTTGAACTAACAAAACCCTAGTTCTGACATTCTCAGCGATTTAGGGTTTCTATTTATGTTAGCCCTCTCCAACCTACCAAACTCTAGTGCTCTCAGTCTGTGCGAAAAAGGGTTTCTGTTTCTGTCCGCCATGTTAAACCAAGAAAACCATAGTTCTCCGAGTTTGAGCGAATTAGAGTTTATTGTCTTGTCAACCATATTAACCGATCGAACCCATGTTCTCTCACTCTATGTGACTTAGGGTTTTTGTTTCTGTCCACCACGTTGCACTAACTAAACCCTAGTTCTCACACTCTAAGTTAATTACGGTTTCTATTTCCATCAACAATTTCCTACCTACCAAACCCTAGTTCTCTCACTCCATGCGAATTACTGTTTTTTTCTTGTCCACGACATTCAACCAATAACACCCTCGTTGTCACACTCTTAGTGAATTACGGTTTCCATTTATGTCAACCATTTCTATCCTACAAAACTCAAGTTCACTCACTCTCTGTGAATTATGGTTTCTATTTCTGTTCACCATGTTAAACCCATAAAATTCTAGTTCTCACACTTTGAGTGAATTAGGGTTTTTATTTCTATTAACCGTTACCAACCTACTAAACCCTAGTTCTCTCACTCTCTGCGAATTAATGTGTTTCTTTCTTTCCACGATGATGAACTAACAAAACCCTACTTCTCACACTCTGCGCTAATTAGGTTTTTAATTTACGTCGACCATTTCCAACCTACAAACTCTGATTCTCTCACTCTCTGCGAATTTGGGTTTCTGTTTCTATTCACCACATTAAACGAAAAAAATCATAGTTGTCACACTTTGAGCGAATTATGGTATTTTTTCTGTCAAACATTTCCAACCTACCAAACCCTAATTCTCATACTCTGAGCGAATTAGTGTTTCCATATATGTCAAAGATTTTTAACCTACTAGACCCTAGTTCTCTCACTCCTTGCGAATTAAAGTTTTTGATTCTATCTACCATGTTGAACTAACAAATTGTAGTTCTCAGACTCTGAGCGAATTAAGCTTTTTATTTGTGTGAACCATTTCCAACCAACTAAACCCTAGTACTCTAACTCTATGGAAATTATGGTTTTTCGATTTATCCACCATGATGAACTAACAAAACCCTAGTTCTGACATTCTCAACGATTTAGGGTTTCAATTTATGTCAACAATCTCCAACCTACCAAACTCTAGTTCTCTCACTCTGTGCGAAAAAGGGTTTTTGTTTCTGTTCACAACGTTAAACCAAGAAAACAATAGTTCTCCAAGTTTGAGCGAATTAGGGTTTATTGTTTTGTCAACCAGATTTACCGACCGAACCTATGTTCTCTCACTTTGTGTGACTTAGGGTTTTTGTTTTTGTCCACCATGTTAAACTAACGAAACCCTAGTTCTCACACTCTAAGCGAATTACGGTTTCTATTTCTATCAACAATTTCCTACCTACCAAACCCTATTTCTCTCGCTCTATGCGAATTACTGTTTTTTTTCTTGTCCACGACATTCAACAAATAACGCCCTCATTTTCACACTCTTAGTGAATTAGGGTTTCCATTTATGTCAACCATTTCCATCCTACCAAACTCATGTTCCCTCACTCTATGTGAATTATGGTTTCTGTTTCTGTCCACGATGTTACACCAAGAAAACCATAGTCCTCCGATTTTGAGCGAATTACGGTTTATTGTTTTGTCAACCATATTAACCGACCAAACCCATGTTCTCTCACTCTATGTGACTTGGGGTTTTTGTTTCTGTCCACCACGTTGAACTAACAAAACCCTAGTTCTCACACTCTAAGTGAATTACGGTTTCTATTTCTATCAACAATTTCCTACCTACCAAACCCTAGTTCTCTCACTCTATGCAAATTACGGTTTCTTTTCTTGTCCACGACATTCAACCAATAACACCCTCGTTGTCACAGTCTTAGTGAATTACGGTTTCCCTTTATGTCAACCATTTCCATCCTACCAAACTCAAGTTCACTCACTCTATTTGAATTATGGTTTCTATTCCTGTCCACCACGTTAAACCCATAAAATTCTAGTTCTCACACTTTGAGTGAATTAGGGTTTTTATTTCTATTAACAGTTACCAACCTACTAAACCCTAGTTCTCTCACTCTGTGGGAATTAATGTGTTTCCTTCTATCCACGATGTTGAACTAACAAAACCCTACTTCTCACACTCTGAGCTAATTAGGTTTTCAATTTACGTCGACCATTTCCAACCGACAAAACTCTACTTATCTCACTCTCTGCGAATTTGGGTTCTTGTTTCTGTCCACCACATTAAACGAAAAAAACCATAGTTCTCACACTTTGAGCGAATTATGGTATTTATTTCTCAAACATTTCCAACCTACCAAACCCTAGTTCTCATACTCTGAGCGAATTAGGGTTTCCATATATGTCAATTGTTTTAACCTACTAGACCCTAGGTCTCTCACTCCTTGCGAATTAAGGTTTTTGATTTTATCTGCCATGTTGAACTAACAAATCGTAGTTCTCAGACTCTGAGCGAATTAAGCTTTTTATTTATGTGAACCATTTCCAACCAACTAAACCCTAGTAATCTAACTCTATGGAAATTATGGTTTTTCTTTCTATCCACCACGTTGAATTAACAAAACCCTAGTTCTGACATTCTTAACGATTTAGGGTTTCTATTTATCTCAACCATCTCCAACCTACCGAACTCTAGTTCTCTCACTCTGTGCGAAAAAACGGTTTTTGTTTCTGTCCATAACGTTAAACCAAGAAAACAATAGTTCTCCGAGTTTGAGCGAATTAGGATTTATTGTTTTATCAACTATATTTACCAACCGAACCCATGTTCTCTCACTCTGTGTGACTTAGGGTTTTTGTTTATGTCCACCACATTAAACTAACGAAACCCTAGTTCTCACACTCTAAGCGAATTACGGTTTCTATTTCTATCAACAATTTCCTACCTACCAAACCCTAGTTCTCTCGCTCTATGCGAATTACTGTTTCTTTTCTTGTCCACGACATTCAACCAATAACACCCTTGTTGTCACACTCTTAGTGAATTAGGGTTTCCATTTATGTCAACCATTTCCATCCTACCAAACTCAAGTTCACTCACTCTATGTGAATTATGGTTTCCATTTCTGTCCACGATTTTAAACCAAGAAAACCATAGTTCTCCGAGTTTGAGCGAATTACGGTTTATTGTTTTGTCAACCATATTAACCGACCGAACCCATGTTCTCTCACTCTGTGTGACTTAGGGTTTTTGTTTCTGTCCACCACATTGAACTAACTAAACCCTAGTTCTCACACTCTAAGCGAATTACGGTTTCTATTTCTATTAACAATTTCCTACCAACCAAACCCTAGTTCTCTTACTCTATGCGAATTTGTGTTTTTTCTTGTCCACGACATTCAACCAATAACACCCTCGTTGTCACACTCTTAGTGAATTACGGTTTCCATTTATGTCAACCATTTCCATCCTACCAAACTCAAGTTCACTCACTCTATGTGAATTATGGTTTCTATTTCCGTCCACCACGTTAAACCCATAAAATTCTAGTTCTCACACTTTGAGTGAATTAGGGTTTCTATTTCTATTAACCGTTACCAACCTACTAAACCCTAGTTCTCTCACTCTGTGGGAATTAATGTGTTTCTTTCAATCCACGATGTTGAACTAACAAAACCCCACTTCTCACACTCTGAGCTAATTAGGGTTTCAATTTACGTCAACCATTTCGAACCTACCAAATTCTAATTCGCTCACTCTCTCAGAATTTGGGTTTCTGTTTCTGTCCACCACATTAAACGAAAAAAACCATAGTTCTCACACTTTTAGCGAATTAGGGTATTTTATCTTTCAAACATTTCCAACCTACCAAACCCTAGTTCTCTCACGCTATACGAATGAGGGTTTATGTTTCTGTCCACTACGTTTAACAAGAAAAACATAGTTCCAACACCCCGAGATAATTCAAGTTTCTATTTCTGTCAATCATTTCCATCCTATCAAACCCTAGTTCTCTCAATCTGTGCAAATTAGGGTTTCTATTTGTCCACCACGTTAAACCAATAAAACCCTAGTTCTCACACTCTAAGCAATTTGGGTTTCTATATATGTCAAACATTTCCGTCCAACTAAACCCTAGTACTCTCACTCTGTGCGAATTAGGACTTTTCTTTCTGTCCACCACGTTGAACTAAGAAAACCCTAGTTTTCACATTCTGAGCGATTTAGGGTTTCTATTTCTGTCAACCATTTCCAACCTACTAAACAAAGACAATCCTAGTTCACACATTTTCAGAGAACTAGGGTTTCAATATATGTCAAACATTTCCAACCTACTAAACACTAGTTCTCTGACTCTGTGCGAATTAAGGTTTTTGTTTCTGTCTACCGCGCTGAACTAATAAAACCCTAGTTCTATCAGTCTTTATGAATTAGGGTGTCTATTTTTGTCAATCATTTCCAACCTACCAAACCCTAGTTCTATCACTCTTTGCAAATTAGGGTTTCTATTTTTGTCAACTATGTTCAACTAATAAACCCCTATTTGTACACTCTAAGCAAATTAGGGTTACTATATATGTGAAACATTTCCAACCTACTAAACCTTAGTTCTCTAATTCTCTGCGAATTAGGGTTTTCAACCCTAGTTCTTAGACATTGAGTGAATTAGGGTTTCTTTTTCTATCAACCATTTCCAACCTAACAAACCCTATTTCCCTCACTCTATGTGAATTAGAGTTTCGGTCAACCACGTTCTACCAAGAAAACCCTAGTTCTTATACTTTGAGCGAATTAGGGTTTCCATATATGTCAAACATTTTCATCCTATTAGATCCTAGTTCTCTCACTCTGTGCGAATTAAGGTTTTTGTTTCTGTCTACCATGTTGAACTAACAAACCCTAGTTTTGATACTCTGAGCGAATTTATCTTTTTATTTCTGTGAACCATTTCAAACCTATAAATCCCTAGTTCTATCACACTATCCAAAAATTCTAGTTCTTACACTTTAAGAGAATTATGCTTTCTATTTATGTCAACCATTTTCAGCACACCAAGCCCTAGTTCTCTCACTGTACACGAATTAGGGTTTTTGTTTCTATTGACCACGCTACACTAATAAAAACCTAGGTCTCACACTGTGAGTGAATTGTGGTTTCTACATAATTTAAATATTTTCATACTACTAAACCCTTGCTCTCTCAATTTATGCGAATTAGTGTTTTTCTTTCTGTCCACCACGTTGAACTAACAAAACCATAGTTCGCACACTCTGATTGAATTAGGGTTTCTATTTATGTCCAAAACGTTTAACCAAGAAAACCATAGTTCTCACACTCTGAGCAAACCAGGGTTTCTATATATGTCAAACATATCTAAACTCGTAAACCTTAGTTGTGTCACACTTTATGAATTAATTATTTGTTTCTGTCCACCACGTTGAACTAAAAAAACCCTAGTCCTCTCACTCTGATCAAATTATGGTTTGTATTTCCATGAACAATTTCATACCTAGCAAACCATAGTTCTCACACTCTGTGCGAATTAGGGTTGATGTTTTTATCCACCCTGTTCGACCAAGAAAATCGTAGTTCTTACACTGAGCGAATTCGGGTTTCTATTTCTGACAACGATTTCTAACCTACCAAACCCTAGTTCTCTCACTTTGTGTGAATTAGGGTTCTTGTTTCTCTCCATCATGTTCAACGATTAAAACCCTAATTCTCACACACTAAGGAAATTAGGGTTTCTATTTATGCAACCATTTTCAACATACATACCTACACAACTCTATTTCTCTCACTTTGTGCCAATTAGGGTTTTGATTTTGTCCACCACGTTAAACCAACAAAACCCTAGTTCTCACACTCTCAGTGAATTAGAGTTTCTATTTTTGTCAACCATTTCCAACAAACATAACCCTAGTTCTCTCACTCTGTGCGAAATAGGGTTTCTGTTTATGTCCACCACATTCAACCAAGAAAACCCTAATTCTCACATTCTAAGCGAATTAGGATTTTTATTTCTGTCAACCATTTCAATCCTACCAAACCCTAGCTCTCTCACTTTGTGAGAATTAGGGTTTCTGTTTCTCTTCACCACGTTCAACCAATAAAACAATAGCTCTATTTAACTAATAAAACCCTAGTTCTCACACTTTAAAAGAATTAGGATTTCTATTTCTATCGTCCATTTCCAACCTACAAAACCCTAGTTCTCTCACTTTGTGCAAATTAGGGTTTCTATTCCTGTCCACCACATTCAACCAATAAAATCCTAGTTCTCACACTCTAAATGAATTAGGGTTTTTATATATGTCAAACATTTCCAACCTACTAAACCCTAGTTTTTTTACGTTGAGCGAACTAGGGTTTTTATTTCTGACGACCATGTTCAATAAAGAAAACACAAGATCACACACTCTAAGAGAATTACTGTTTCTATTTCTTTCAAATATTTCTAAACTACCGAACCCTAATTCTAAAACTTTATGTGAATTAGGGTTTCAGTTTCTGTCCACCACGTTAAACCAACAAAACCCCAGTTCTCAAAATCTGAGCGAATTAGGGTTTCTATTTTTGTCAACCATTTCCATCCTACCAAACCCTAGTTCTCTCAATCTGTGCGAATTAAAATTTCTTTTCCTGACCACCATGTTAAACCAACAAAACCTTAGTTCTAATACTCTGAGCAAACTAAGGTTTTTATTTTTGTCAACCATTTCCAACCTACCATACCCTAGTTCTCTCACTCTATGGGTTTCTATTTCTGACCACCACATACAACAAAAAAACCCCTAGTTCTCACACTTTAAGCGAATTAGGGTTTCTGTTTATGTCATCCTTTTCCAACATACCATACCCTAGTTCAGTCACTCTGTGCGAATTAGGATTTCTATTTATGTCCACCACATTCAACCAATAAAACCCTATATCTCAAAGTTTGAGCGAATTATGGTTTTTATATATGTCAAACATTTCCATCATACTAAACCCTAGTTCTTTCACTCTCCGCGAATTAGGGTTTTTGTTTCTCTCCCCCACATTGAACAAACAAAACCCTAGTTCTCACACTTCGACGGTTTCTTTTTCAGTCCACCACGTTAAACCAAGATAACCCTAGTTCTACCACTCTGACCGAATTAGGGTTTCTAATTCTGTCATCCATTTCAAACCCACCAAATCCTAGTTATCTCATTTTCTGCAAATTAGGGTTTCTATTTCTTTCCATGATGTTCAACCAATAAATCACAATCTCTAAGCGAATTAGGGTTTCTATATATGTCACACATTTTCAACCTACTAAACCCTAGTTCTCTCACTCAGTACGAATTAGTATCTTTGTTTCCATCCACCACTTTGAACTAACACAACCCTAGTTCTGAAATTATTAGCGAATTAGGGTTTCTATTTCTATCAACTATTTCTAACCTACCAAACCCTAGTTCTCTAACTCTGTGCGAAATAGGGTTTCTGTTTCTGTCCACCACGTTAAACCAACAAAACCTTAGTTCTCACAGTTTGAGCGAACTAGGATTTCTAATTTTGTCAACCATTCCCAACCTACCATACCCTAATTCTCTCACGTTCAACCATGAAAACCATAGTTCTCACACTTTAAGCGAATTAGGGTTACTATTTATGTCAACCAGTTCCAACCTACCAAAGCTTAGTTCTCTCACTCTGTGCGAATTAGGATTTCTGTTCTAGTCCACCACGTTAAACCAACAAAACCTTAGTTCTCACACTCTGAGCGAATTAGGGTTTCTATTTCGGTCAACCATTTCCATCCTACCAAACCCTAGTTCTCACACTCTGTGTGAATCAGGGTTTCAGTTTATGTCCGCCATGTTCAACCAATAAAACCCTAGTTCTCACACACTGAGCGAATTAGGGTTTCTATTTATGTCAACAATTTCCGACCTACCAAGTCCTAGTTCTCTCACTCTGTGTGAATTACGGTCCACCACGTTGAACTAACAAAACTATAGTTCTCACACTCTTAGCAAATTACGGTTTCTACTCCTGTCAAACATTTTAAACCTACTAAACCATAGTTTTCTCACTTCGACCAAATTATGGTTTCAGTTTCTGTCAACCACATTGAACGAAGAAAACCCAAGTTCTCACACTCAAAGAAAATTAAGGTTTCTATTTATATCAACCATTTCCAACGTACAAAACACTAGTCCTCTAACTCTATTCGAATTAGGGTTTATATTTCTATCCATCACGTTCAACCAATAAAACCCTAGTTCAAACACTCTAAGCGAATTAGGGTTTCTGTTTTAGTCCACCACGTTAAAACAATAAAGCCCTTGTTCTCATGCTTTGAACAAAATAGGGTTTCTACTTCTGTCAAAAATTTCCAACCTACTAAACCGTAGTTCTCTCACTTTCTGAAAATTAGGGTTTCTATTTCATTCCATCACGTTCAACAAATAAAACCTTAGTTAACATACTCTACGAATTAGGGTTTCTATATATGTCACACATTTCCAACCTACTAAACCCTAGTTCTCTCACTCTATGCGAATTAGTGTTTTTATTTCTGTCCACAACGTTAAATTAACAAAACCCCAGTTCTCACACTCTGAGCAAATTAAGGTTTCTATTTCTATGAAACATTCCCAACCTACCAAACCCTAGTCCTCTCACACTGTGGAAATTAGGGTTTCTATTTCTGTCGACCACGTTAATCAAACAAAACCTTAGTTTTTACACTCTGAGCGAACTAGGGTTTCTATTTCTATGAAACATTCCCAACCTACCAAACCCTAGTCCTCTCACACTGTGGAAATTAGGGTTTATATTTCTGTCGACCACGCTAAACCAACAAAACCTTAGTTCTCACTCTGAGCAAACTAGGGTTTCTATTTTTATCAACCATTTCCAACCTACCATACCCTAGTTCTCTCACTCTATGCGAATTAGAGTTTCTATTTTTGACCACCATGTTCAACAAAAAAAACCCTAGTACTAACACTATGAGTAAATTAGGGTTTCTATTTCTATAAACCATTTCAAACCTACCGAATCCTAGTTCTCTCACTCTGTGCGAATTAGGGTTTCAATTTTCATCCACCATGTTCACCCGATAAAACCCTAGTTCTCACATTCTGAGTAAATTATGGTTTCTATATATGTCAAACGTTCCCAACCTACTAAACCCTAGTTTTCTCACTCTTTGGAAATTAGTGTTTTTCTTTCTTTCCACCACGTTGAACTAACAAAACTCTAGTTCCCAGACTCTGAGATAATTAGGGTTTCTATTTCTCTCAACCATTTCGAACCAATCAAACTCTAGTTCTCTCACTCTAAGCGAATTAGGGTTTCTTCATTATTCCAACATGTTAAACATATAAATCCCTTGTTCTTATACTCTAAGCGAATTAGAGTTTCTATTTCTATCAACCATTTCTAACCTACCAAACCTTAGTTCTCTAAATCTGTGCCAATTAGGGTTTCTCTTTCTGTCCACCACGTTCAACAAATAAAAGCATAGTTCTCACATTTTGAGCGAATTACGGTTTATATTTCTATAAACCATTTCAACCCTACCAAACCCTAGTTCTCATATTCTTTGCGAATTAGGGTTTCTGTTTCTGTATACCGCGTTTAACCAATAAAACCCTAGTTGTCATCCTCTGAGCGAATTTGAGTTTCTATATATAGCAAACACTTTTAACGTACTAAGCCCCAGTTCTTTCACTATGAGAGAATAAGGATTTTTGTTTATGTCCCCTGCGAGGAACAAACAAAATCCTAGTTCTCACACTTTACGAGAATTATGGTTTCCTTTTTTGTCAACAATTTCTAACCTAATAAACCCTAATTATCTCACTCTATGTGAATTAAGGTTTCTGTTTCAGTCCACCACGTTAAACCAAGAAAACCCTTGTTCTCACACTCTGAGTGAATTAGGGTTTCTATTTATATTATCCATTTCCAACCTACCAAACCCTAGTTATCTTACTTTATATAAATTAGGGTTTCCATTTTTGTCCACCTCATTCAACCTATTAAACCGTAGTTCTCACACTTTGAGCGAATTATGGTTTCAATATATGTCAACATTTCCAACCTACTAAACCCTAGTTCTCTCACTCTTTATGAATTAGTGTTTTTGTTTCTGTCCACCACATTGAACTAACAAAAGCCTAGTTCACACACTCTGATAGATTTAGTGTTTCTATTTCTATCAACCATTTCAAACCTACCAAACTCTAGTTCTTTCAGTCTGTTTGAATTAGGGATTTTGCTTCAGTCCACCACGTTAAATAAACAAATCTCTAGTTCTCACACTCTCAGCGAATTAGGGTTTCTATTTTAGTCACCATTTCAAACCTACCAAAGCCTAGTTCTCTCACTCTGTGTGAATTAGGGTTTCAGTTTCTGTCTATAATTTTTATCAAATAAACGTTATTTCTCACACTCTGACCGAATTAGGGTTTCTATATATGTGAAACTTTTCGAACCTACTAAACCCTAGTTCTTTCACTCTGTGCGATTTAAGATTTTCGTTTATCTCCCCGGCGTGGAACTAACAAAACCCTAGTTCTCAAACTCTAAGATAAGTAGGGATTTTATTTCTATAACCATTTCCAACCTACCAAACCCTAGTTTTCTAACTCTGTACGAATTAGAGTGTATGCTTCTGTCCACCACATTCAACCAATAAAACACTAGTTCTCACACTCTGATGGAATTAGGCTTTCTGTATATGTCAAACATTTCCAACCTTCTAAACCCTAGTTCTTTCACTCTAAGGGAACTAGAGTATCTATTTTTTACAACAATGTTCAACCAAAAAAATTATAGTTCTCATACTCTGAGTGAATTAGGGATTCTCTTTCGGGCAACCATTTTAAACCTACCAAACCCTAGTTTTCTCAATCTATGCGAATTAGGGTTTCTCTTTCTGACCACCACGTTAAACCAACAAAACCTTAGTTCTAACACTCTGAGCAAACTAGGGTTTCTATTGCAGTCAACCATTTCCAACCTAAAATACCCTAGTTCTCTCAATCTATGTGAATTAGAGTTTCAATTTCTGACACTTGCGTACAACCAACAAAACCTTATTTCTCACACTCTGAGCGAATTAGGGTTTCAATTTCGTCAACCATTTCCAGCCTACTAAACTCTAGTTCTCTAACTCTGTGCAAATTAGGGTTTTTGTTTCTGTCCACCACGTTTATAAAAGAAAACCCTATTTCTCTCACTCTAAGCGAATTACGGTTTCTATATATGTCAAACATTTCCAACCTACTAAACCCTAGTTCATTCACTTTGTCCGAATTAGGGTTTTTGTTTCTATCCCCCACATGGAACTAACAAAACCCTAGTTCTCACACTTTGAGAGATTTAGGGTTTCTATTTCTGTCAACCTTTTCCAACCTACCAAACCCTAGTTCTCTCACTCTATGCGAATTAGGATTTCTGTTTTAGTCCCCACGTTAAGCCAACAAAAACCTAGTTCTCACACTCTGAGATAATTAGGGTTTCTATTTCTGTCAATATTTACAACCTAGAAAACCCTAGTTCTCTCACTTTATACGAATTAGGGTTTTAATTTATGTCCACCACATTCAACCAATAAAACCCTAGTTCTCACACTCTTAGGGAATTAGGCTTTCTATATATGTCAAATATTTCCAACCTACTAAGCTCTAGTTCTTTCACTCTAAGCGAACTAGGGTTTCTATTTCTGACCACAAAGTTCAACCTACAAAACCCTACTTCTCATAGTCTGACTGAATTAGGGTTTCTATTTATGTCAACCATTTCAAACCTACAAAACCCTAGTTCTCTCAATCTGTGCAAATTACGGTTTATCTTCCTGACCACCACGTTAAAACAATAAAACTTTAGTTCTAAAACTCTGAGCAAACTAGGGTTTGTGTTTCTGTCAACCATTTTCAACCTAAAATACCCTAGTTCTCTCACTATATGGGAATTAGGGTTTCTATTTATAACCACCGCCTACAACCAACATAACCCTAGTTCTCACACTCTGAACAGATTACAGTTTCTATTTATGTCAACCATTTCATACCTGCCAAACCCTAGTTCTCACACTCTGTGCAAATTAGGGTTTCTGTTTCTTTCCACCACGTTCAACATATTAAACCTTAGTTCTCTCACTCTGAGCGAAGTAGGGTTTCTATTTTTGTCAGCCATTTCCAACCTACCATACCCTATTTCTCCCACTCTATATGAACTAGGGTTTCTATTTTTTACCACCCCGTTTAACCAACAAAACCCTAGTTCTCACATTCTGTTCGAATTAGGGTTTCTATATATGTCAAACATTTCCAACCTACTAAACCCTAATTCTTTAACTCTAAGTGAACTAGGGTTTATATTTCTAACCACGAAGTTCAACCAAAAATACCCTAGTTCTAACACTCTTAGCGAATTAGGGTTTCTATTTCTATCAACCATTTATAACAAAAAATAACCTAGATCTCTCACTTTATGCGAATTAAGGTTTATATTTTTTACCATCGCGTACAACCAACAAAACCCTAGTTCTCACACTAAGCGAATTAGGGTTTCTATTTTTGTCAATCATTTCCAACCTTAAGAACTCTAGTTCTCTTACTCTGTGCCAATTTTGGTTTCTGATTCGGTGCACCATGTTCAACCAAAAAAATCCTATTTCTCACACTCTAAGGGAATTAGGGTTTCTATATATGTGAAACATTTCTGACCAACTAAACCCTGGTTCTTTAACTATGTGAAAATTAGGGTTTTGTTTATGTCCCCCACGTGGAACTAACAAAACCCAAGTCCTCACACTCTAAGAGAATTAGTGATTCTATTTCTACGAACCATTTGCAACCTACCAAACCCTAGTTCTTTCACTCTGTGCGAATCAGGGTTTCTATATATGTCAAACATTTCCAACCAACTAAACCTTAGTTCATTCACTATTTGCAAATTATGGTTTTTTTTTACGTCCCCCACGTGGAACAAATTAAACCCTAGTTCTCATATTGTGAGAGAATTAGGGTTTATATTTCTGTCAACATTTTCCAACCTAGCAAACCCTAGTTCTCTCAGTCTGTGCGAATTAAGGTTTTTGTTTTAGTCCACCATTTTCAACCAACAAAACCCTAGTTCTGACATTTTGAGAGAATTAGGGTTTCTAATTCTGTCATCCTTTTACAACCTACCAAACTCTAGAAGTCTCACCTTGTGCGAATTAAGGTTTCTATTTTTTTCCATCACGTTCAACCATTAAATCTCTACTTCTCATACTTTGAGTAAAATCGGGTTTCTATAAATGTCAAACATTTCCAACCTACTAAACCCTAGTTCTTTCACTCTGTTCGAATTAGTGTTTTTATTTCTGTCCACCACGTTGAACTAACAAAACCTTAGTTCTAACACTCTGAGCGAAATAAAGTTTCTATTCCTGTCATCCATTTCAAACCTACCATAACCTAGTTCTCTCACTTTGTGCGAATTAGGGTTTCTATTTCTGTCCACCACATTCAACCATTAAAACCCTAGTTTTCGCACTCTGAGCGAATTAGGGTTTCTATATATGTCAAACTTTTCCAACCTACTAAACGCTATTTCTCTCACTCTTTGCAAATTAGGGTTTTTGTTTCTGTCCACACGTTTAACCAAGAAAATCCTAGTTCCCACACCCTGAGCGAACTTAGGATTTCTATATATGTCCAACATTTCCAACAAACTATGCCCTAGTTTTCTCACTATGTGCGAATTAATGTTTTTGTTTCTGTCCACCATGTTGAACTAACAAAATCCTAGTTCTCACACTGAGAGTGAATTAGGGTGTCTATTTCTGTCAACCATTTCCAACTTTCAAACCGTAGTTCTATCACTCTTTGTGAATTAGGGTTTCCATTGATGCCAACCATTTCCAACTAACCAAGCTATAGTTCTCACAGTCTATGTGAATGAGGGTTTCTCTTTCTATTCTCCACGTTCAACTAATAAAACCCTAGTTCTCACACTCTAAGCCAAATGGGGTTTTTATTTCTATCAACCATTTCCTACCTACATAACCATAGTTCTCTCACTTTATAAAAATTATAGTTTTTGTTTATGCCCACCACGTTGATCTAACAAAACCCTAGTTCCCACACTCTGAGTGAATTAGGCTTTCTATTTCTATCAACCATTTCCAGCCTACCAAACCTTAGTTCTCTCACTCTGTGCTAATAAGGGTTTCTGTTTCTATCCATCACGTTCAACCAATAATATCCAAGTTCTCACACTCGGAGCGAATTAGGTTTTCTATTCTTGTCAACAAATTCCAATCTTTAAAACCGTAGTTCTTCACTCTGTGCATATTAGGATTTATCTTTCTATCCACCACATTAAACCCACAAAACCCTTGTTCTCACACTTTTAGTGAATTAGGGTTTATATTTGTTTCAACCATTTCTAACCTACAAAACCCTAAATATCTTACACTGTGCGAATTAAGGTTTTTATTTCTGTCCACCACGTGGAACTAACAAAAACGTAGTTCTCAGACTCTGAGAGAATTAGGGTTTCTATTAATGTCAACCATTTCCAATGTACCAAGCCCTAGTTCTCTCACTCTTTATGAATTAGGGTTTTTGTTTCAGTCCATTACGTTAAACCAACAAAACCCTAGTTCTCAGACTCTGAACTAATTAGGGTTTCTATATATGTCATCCATTTCCAACCTACCGAACCTCGTTCTCTCAATTTGTGCGAATTAGGGTTTCTATTTATGACCACCGCGTACAACTAACAAAACCTTAGTTCTCACACCTTGGGCGAATTACGGTTTCTATTTCTGTTAACCATTTCCAACCTACCAAACACTAGTTCTCAAACTCTGTGTGAATTCGGGTTTCTGTTTTCTTCCACCACGTTCAACCAATAATACCTTAGTCCTCACAGTCTGAGCAAACTAGGGTTTCTATTTTTCTCAACCATTTCCAACCAAAAATACACAAGATCTCTCAATCTATGGAAATTAGGGTTTGTATTTTTTACCACTTCGTACAACCATCAAAACCCTAGTTCTCAAACTTTGAGCGAATTAGGATTTCTATTTCTGTCAACCATTTCCAACCTACCAAACTCTAGTTCTCTTACTCTGTGCGAATTAGATTTATTTTCCTCTCCATCAGTTTCAACCAAAAAAACCCTATTTCTCACACTCTGAGTGAATTTGGGTTTTTATATATGTCAAACTTTTCCAACCTACTAAACCTTAGTTCTCTCACACTTTATAAATTATTGTTTTCGTTTCTGTCCACCACGTTCAACCAATAAAACCCTAGTTCTCACACCCTGAGTGAACTAGGGTTTCTATATATATCCAACATTTCCAACCTATTATACCCTAGTTTTCTCACTCTGTACAAATTAAGGTTTTTGTTTCTGTTCACCACGTTGAACTAATAAGACCCCAGTTCTCAC
This sequence comes from Cornus suecica, assembly GCA_963922005.1. Taxonomy (NCBI): domain Eukaryota; kingdom Viridiplantae; phylum Streptophyta; class Magnoliopsida; order Cornales; family Cornaceae; genus Cornus; species Cornus suecica. The sequence goes on from OY998243.1 coordinate 36,723,326, forward strand.
ACTCAGAGCGAATTAGGGTGTTTATTTCTGTCTATTGGCCACATATTAACACCTAGAGGGGGGTGTGAATAGAGTCAATGGCAAACTTTTAGACTTTTTCGGTTTGACTTGATTTTATAAAAATTACACTTCATTAAGCTATTTTCAAACTTTTACTAATTTAGATAATCTCTTAAGTGACATTCATATTTCATGCTTGTAATCATGAACAATGAATTAAACTACCAAATACATGCATAATGGATTCAAGTGTGCAATTCAACGAAATATGTATATGCATTTTTCTCACATATATTTAGAAATAATGCAAATTTAGCAAATACTAAATGATGTTCATAGTCTAATGATAATGATGCAAGGAATCATGAATGATATGCATGGTCCTATATGCTATATGGTCAAGAGTTGGATATTCAAATAAGTTATTTCAAAAATAACTTACATGAAGTCTAGCACTCACCCAACCCTACTTTATCCAATCATTTAAGCTTTGGGTTGATGTCTCCATCCTTGTCTCCAATGTCTTTTGACCTTTAAACACCTTTTATTGATCTTCTCATGGATCCACTAGCTCTCTTGAGTTTATCTTAAATCAATAACCAATTAAGCATAACTCAGGTATACATTAAATTCACCACATTCAATGAATTGTTATCATCAAAATGTCATGTTTACCCATGGTGGAAAACCTTGGGTCAACACTGTTTACCATTTCCATCGTTCTATACCATTATTCTCTCACTCTTTATGAATGAGGGTTTCTATTTATGTCCACCACGATTAACATATAAAACCCTAGTTCTAACACCCTAAGTGAATTAGGGTTTCTATTTATGTCAACCATTTCCAGCCAACCAAACTCTAGTTCTCTCAGTCTATGCGAATTAGGGTTTCTCTTTCTGTTCACTACATTAAACAAATAAAACCCTAGTTCTCACACTCTGAGCGAATTAGGGTTTCTATTCCTATCAACTATTTCAAACCTACCAAACCCTAGTTCTTTCAGTCTGTGCAAATTTGGGTTTCTATATCTGTCAACCACATTAAATCGATAAAACCTTAGTTCTCATACTTTACACCAATTCGTGTTTCTATATATGTCAAACATTTCCGACCAACTAAATGTTAGTTCTATCACTCCGTGCTAATTAGGGTTTTTGTTTCTATCCACTACGTTGAACTAACAAAACCCTAGTTCTCTCACTCTGTGCGAATTTGGGTTCCTATTTATGCCAACCATTTCATACCTACCAAACCATATTTCTCTCAATCTGTGCAAATTAGGGTTTCGGTTTCTGTCCACCACGTTCAACCAAGAAAGCCCTAATTCTCTCACTCTATGCGAATGATGGTTTTTGTTTCTATCTACCACGTTGAATAAACAAAACCCAGTTCTCACACTCTGAGCAAATTAGGGTGACTATTTTTGTTAACCATTTCCAACCTACCAAACCCAAGTTCTCTCACTCTGTGCAAATTAGAATTTATGTTTCTCTCAACCACGTTCAACCAATAAAAACCAAGTTCTCACACACTAAGCTAATTTGGGTTGGAATTTATGTCAACCATTTCCATCAAACAAATCTCTAGTTCTATGACTATGTGCAAATTAGAGTTTATGTTTTAGTCCAACCAATTCCAACCTACCTAACCCTAATTCTCTCACTCTATGCGAATTAGAGTTTATGTTTTTGTCCACCACGTTCAACCAGTAAAACCCTAGTCTTTCACTTTAAAAAAATTAGGGTTTTTATTTCAGTCAACCATTTCCAACCTACCAAACCGTTGTTCCCTCACTCTATGTGAATTAGGGTGTTTGTTTCTGTCCACCACGATCAACCAATAAAACCCTAGTACTCAAACTCTAAGCGAATTAGGGTTGCTATTTTTGTCAAACATTTCCAACCTACTAAACCCTAGTTCTCTCACTCTGTGCGAATTATGGTTTTTGTTTTTGTCCACCACGTTGAACTAACAAAACCCAAGTTCAAACACTCTGAGCGAATTAAGGTTTCTATTTCTGTCAACCATTTCAAATGTACTAAACCATAGTTCTCTCACTCTACGCGAATTACGGTTTCTATTTCAGTCCACGACGTTTATCCAATAAAACCCTAGTACACACACTCTAAGCGAATTAGGGTTTCCATTTATATCAACCATTTCCAACCTACCAAACTAAAGTTCTCTCACTCTTTGTGGATTATGGTTTCTGTTTCCATCCACTACGTTAAACCCACAAAACCCTTGTTCTCACACTCTAAGTGAATTAGGGTTTTTATTTATGTCAACAATTTCCAACATACTGAACTCTGATTCTCTCACTCTATGCAAAGTAGGGTTTCTATTTCAGTCCACTATGTTAAACAAACAAAACCCTAGTTCTTACACTTTGATCAAATTATAGTTTCTTTTTTTTTCAATCATTTCCAACCTACCAAACCCTAATGCTCTCACTCTATGCGAATTAGGGTTTCTGTTTCTTTCCACCACGTTCAACTAGTAAAACCCTAGTCTCACACCCTGAGAGAATTAGGGTTACTCTTTCTGTCAACCTTTTGTAACCTTCCAAACCATAGTTCTCTCACTCTATCAGATTTAGGGTTTCTATTTCAGTCTACCACGATCAACAGATAAAACCCTAGTTCTCACACTCTAACCGAATTAGGATTTCTATTTCTGTCAAACATTTCCAACCTACTAAACCCTAGTTCTCTAACTCTGTGTGAATTATGGTTTTTAATTCTACCACCACGTTGAACTAACAAAACCCTAGTTCTCACACTCTGAGCGAAATAGGGTTTCCATTACTGTCAATCATTTCCAACCTATCAAACCCTAGTTCTCTCACTTTGTGCGAATTAGGGTTTTGGTTTTGTTCACCACTTTCAACAAATAAAACCCTAGTTCTCACACTCTAAGCGAATTAGGGTTTCTATATATGTCAAACATTCCCAACCTACAAAACCATAGTTCTCTCACTCTGTGAGAATTAGGGTTTTTGTTTATATCCAGCACGTTGAACTAACAAAACCCTAGTTCTAACACTCTGAGCGAATTAGGGTTTCTATTTATGTCAACCATTTCCATCCTAAAATACAGTAGTTCTTTCAATCAATGCAAATTAGAATTTCTATTTATGACCACTGTATACAACCAACAAAACCCTAGTTCTCACACTCTAAGTGAATTAGGGTTTCTATATATGCCAAACATTTCCAACCTAATAACCCTAGTTTTTTCACTCTATGCGAATTATGGTTTTTGTTTATGTCCCCCACGTGGAACTAATAAAATAAAACCCCTGTTCTCACACTTAGAAAGAATTAGGGTTCATATTTCTGTCCACCACGTTAAACCAACAAAACCATAGTTCGCTCACTTAGTGCAAATTAGGGTTTCTATTTCTGTCCACCACATTCAACTAATAAAACCCTAGTTCTTACACTCTGAGTGAATTAGGATTTCTATATATGTCAAACATTTTCTACCTAGTAAACCCTAGTTCTTTCACTCTGAGCAAACTTGAGTTTCTATTTCTGACCACCATGTTCAACCAACAAAACCCTAGTTCTCACACTCTGAATGAATTAGGCTTTCTATTTCTATCAACCATTTCAAACCTACCAAACACTAGCCCTCTCAATCTTTGCGAATTAGGGTTTATCTTCCTCACCACCACATTAAACCAACAAAACCTTAGTTCTAACACTCTAAGGGAACTAGGGTTCATGCTTCTATCAACAATTTTCTACCTAAAATATCCTAGTTCTCTCACTCTATGCGAATTAGGGTATCTATTTTTGTCAACCATTTCAAACCTACTAAACCCTAGTTCTTGCAATCTATGTGAATTAGGGTTTCTCTTTCTGACCACCACCTAAAACCGAAAAAACCTTAGTTCTAACACTCTGAGCGAACAAGGTTTTTTGTTTCTGTCAACCATTTCCAACCTAAAATACCCTAATTCTCTCATTCTATGCGAATTAGGGTTTCTATTTTAACCACTGCGTACAACCAGCAAAACCCTAGTTCTCACACTCTTAGCGAATTAGATTTTCTATATATGTCAAACATTTCCAACCTACTAACCCTAGTTCTTTCACTCTGTTTGAATTAGGTTTTTTTGTTTATGTCCCCCACGTGGAATTAACAAAACCCTTGTTCTCACAGTTTGAGAGAATTAGGGTTTTTGTTTCAGTCCACCATGTCAATCCAACCAAGCCCTAATTCTCACACTCTAGGCGAATTTGGGTTTCTTTTTCTGTCATCCATTTCTATCCTACCAAACCCTAGTTCTCTCACTTTGTGCGAATTAGGGTTTCTATTTTTGCCCACCATTTTCAACCAATAAAACCTTAGTTTTCGCACTCTAATGCAATTAGGGTTTCTATATATGTCAAACATTTCCAACCTACTAAACCTTAGTTCTTTCACTTTGAACGAACTAGGGTTTCTATTTCGGACCACCATGTTCAACCAAAACAACCCTAGTTCTCACACTGAGTGAATTAGGGTTTTTATTTATGTCAACCATTTGAAACCTACAGAACCCTAGCTCTCTTAATATGTTGGAATTAGGGTTTATCTTCCTTAACACCATGTTAAACAAACAAAACCTTAGTTAAAACACTTTGAGCAAATTAGGGTTTTTGTTTCAATCAACCATTTCTAACCTAAACTACCCCAGTTATCTCAGTCTATCTGAATTAGGGTTTCTATTTTTCACCACTAAGTACAACATACAAAACCGTAGTTCTTACAATCTGAGTGAATTAGGGTTTCAGTTTCTGTCAACCATTTTCAACCTACCAAACCCTAGTTCTCTTACTCTGAGAGAATTAGGGTTTTTGTTTCTGTCAAAACGTTCAACTAATAACACCCTAGTTCTCACACTCTGAGCAAACTAGGGTTTCAATTTTTGTCAACCATTTCAAAACTACCATACCCTAGTTCTCTTACTCTATGCAAACTAGGGTTTCTATTTTTCACTCTGAGTAAACTTAGGTTTCTAAAGATGTCAAACATTTCCAACCTACTAAACCCTAGATATTTCATTCTCAGTGCACTAGGGTTTCTATTTCTGACCACCGAGTTTAACCAACAAAATCCTAATTCACCACATTCAATGATTTGCTATCATCAAAATGTCATGTTTACCCATGGTGGAAAACCTTGGGTCAACACTGTCAACCATTTCCATCTTTCCAAACCCTAGTTCAATAACTATTTGCGAATTAGGGTTTCTATTCATGTCCACCATGTTTAACCAATGAAACCCTAGTTCTCACACTGTCAACGAATTAGGGTTTCTATTCATGTCAACCATTTCCAACCAACCAAACTCTAGTTCTCTCAGTCTGTGCGAATTAGGGTTTCTCTTTATGTTCACCACGTTAAACTATTAAAACCCTAGTTCTCTCATTTTGTGTGAATTATGGTTTCTATTTCTATCAACCATTTCCTACCTACCAAACCATAGTTCTCTCACTCTTCACAAATTACGGATTCTATTTCTGTCCCTGAAGTACAACAAATAAAAACCTAGTTCTCACACTCTGAGTGAATTAGGATTTCTATTTCTGTCAACCATTTCCAACTTATCAAACCCTACTTCTCTCAGTCTATGCTAATTAAGGTTTCTATTTTTGTCCACGTTCAACTAAAAATACCCAAGTTCCCATAGTCTGAACAAATTTGGCTTTCTACTTCTATCAACAATTTTCATTCTATAAAATTAAGTTCTTCACTCTGTACAAATTAGGGTGTATCTTTCGGTGCACCACGTTAAACCCCACAAAACACTTATTCCCACACTTTGAGCTAATTAGGGTTTCTATTTCTGTCAACCATTTCGAACCAACGAAACCCTAGTTCTCTCACTATGTGCAAATTAAAGTTTTTGTTTCTATCCACCATAATGAACTAACAAAACCCTAGTTCTCACACAAGGAGAGAATTAGGGTGTCGATTTCTATTAAACATTTCCAACCTACAAAACCCTAGTTCTCTTACTCTATGTGAATTAGGGTTTCTATATTTGTCCACCACGTTTAACTAATAAAACCCTAGTTCTCACACCCTAAGCGAATTAGGGTTTCTATTTATGTTCGCCATTTCCAAACAACCAAACCTTAGTTCTCTTAGTTTGTGTAAATTAGTGTTTCTCTTTCTATTCACCACGTTAAACTAATAAAACCCTAGATCTCACACTCTGAGCGAATTAGGGTTTCTATTTCTATCAACCATTTCCTACCTACCAAACCATAGTTCTCTCACTCTATACTAATTACGGTTTCTGTTTCTGTCCACGACGTTCAACACATAAAACCCTAGTTCTACACTCTAACAGAATTAGGGTTTCTATTTCTGTCAACCATTTCCAACCTACCAAATCCTAGTTCTCTCCCTCTGTGCTAATTAGGGTTTTTATTTCTGTCCACAACGTTCAACCATTAGTACCCAAGTTTTCACACTCTGAACGAATTAGGTTTTCTATTTCTTTCAACCATTTCCAATATATAAAACCGAATTCTTCACTCTGTGCAAATTAAGGTTTATCTTTCTGTCCACCACATTAAACCCACAAAACCCTTATTCTCACACTTTGAGTGAATTAGGGTTTCTCTTTCTCTCAACCATTTCTAACCTACGAAACCCTAGTTCTCTCACTATGTGTGAATTAAGGTTTTTGTTTCCATCCACCACAATCAACTACAAAAACCCTAGTTCTCACACTCAGAGGGAATTAGGGTGTCTATTTCTGTCAAACATTTCAAACTTACCAAACCCTAGTTGTCACACTCTGAGCGAATTAGGGGGTTTCTATTTCTGTCAACCATTTCCAACCTACTAAACTCTAGTTCTCTAACTTTGTGCGAATTAGAGTTTATGTTTCTTTCCACCACGTTCGACCAAAAAAACAATATTTCTCACACTCGTATCGAAATAGGGTTTCTATATATGTCAAACATTTCCAACCTAGTAAACCCTAGTTCTTTCACTCTGTGCGAATTAAGGTTTTTTTTTCTGTCCCCCACGTGGAAGTAACAAAACCCTTATTCTCACACTCTGAGAGAATTAGGGTTTCTTTTTCAATCAACCAATTCCAGCCTACCAAACCCTAGTTCTCTCACTCTGTGCGAATCAGGGTTTCTATTTCATTATACCATGTTACACCAACAAAACCCTAGTTCCCACACTCTGAGCGAATTAGGGTTTCTATTTCTGTCATCCATTTCAAACCTACTATACCCTAGTTCTCTCACCTTGTGCGAACAAGGGTTTCTATTTTTGACCACCACGTTCAACAAATAAAACCCTTGTTCTCACATTCTGAGCGAATTAGGGTTTCTATATAGGTTAAACATTTCCATCCTATAAAACCCTACTTCTTTCACTCTGAGCGAATTAGGGTTTTTATTTTTAACCACCATGTTCAACCAACAAAACCCTAGTTCTCACACTCTAAGTGAATTAGGGTTTCTATTTTGTCAACCATTTCAAACTTTCCAAACCCTAGTTATCTAAATCTGTGCGAATTAGGGTTTCTCTTCCTGACGATAACGTTAAACCAATAAAACCTTAGTTATCACACTTTGAGCGAACTAGGGTTTCTGTTTCTGTCAACCATTTCAAACCCTACTAAACCCTAGTTCTCTCACTTTATGTGAATTAGAGATTCTATTTCTTACCACCGCGTACTACCAATAAAACCTTAGTTCTCACACTCTGAGCGAGTTAGGGTTTCTATTTTTGTCATCCATTTCCATCCTACTAAACCCTAGTTCTCTCACTCTCTACAAATTAGGTTTTTTGTTTATGTCGACCACGTTCAACCAATCAAACCCTAGTTCTCACACTCTCAGCGAACAAGGGTTTCTATTTTTGTCAACCATTTCCAACCTACCATACCCTAGTTTTCTCACTCTATACGAATTAAGGTTTCTATTTCTCACTACCGCGTACAACCAATAAAACCCTAGTGCTCACACTCCGAGCGGATTATGATTTCTATTTCTGTCAACCATTTCCATCCTTTCAAACCCTAGTTCTCGCACTCTGTCCGAATTAGGGTATCTTTTTCTGTCCACCACGTTCAACCAATAAAATCCTATTTCGTACAGTATGAGCGAAATAGGGTTTCTACTTATGTCAAACATTTCCGACCTAGTAAACCATAGTTCTTTCACTCTGTATGAATTAGGGTTTTTTATTCTGTCCCCTACGTGGAACTAACAAAACCATATTTCTCACACTCTTGTCGAATTAAGGTTTCTATTTCTGTCAACCATTTCCAACCTACCAAACCCTACTTCTCTCACTCTGGTGCGAATTAGGGTTTTTGTTTCAATCCACCACATTAAACCAACAAAACTCTTGTTCTCACACTCTCACCGAATTAGGGTTTCTAATTTTGTCATCCATTTTCAACATACTAAACCCTAGTTCTCTCACTCTTTGCGAATTAGGGTTTCTATTTTTGTCCTTCACGTTCAAGGAATAAATCCCTAGTTCTCACACTCGAAGCGAAATTGGGTTTCTATAAATGTCAAACATTTCAAACCTACCAAACCCAAGATCTTTCACTATGTGCAAATTAGTGTTTTTGTTTCTCTTCACGACATTGAACGAACAAAACCCTTGCTCTCACACTCTTATCGAATTAGTGTTTCTATTTCTGTCAACCATTTCCAACATACCGAACCATTGTTCTCTCACTCTGTGCAAATTAGGATTTTTCTTTCAGTCCAACATGTTAAATCAACAACACCCTAGTTCTCACACTCTGAGCGAATTAGGGTTTCTAGTGATGTCATCCATTTCCAACCTACAAAACCCTAGTTCTTTCACTTTGTGCGAATTAGGGTTTCTATTTCTATTAAGATCGTTCAACAAGTAAAATCATAGTTCTCGCACTCTGAGCGAATTAGGGTTTCTATTTATGTCAAACTTTCCGAACCTAGTAAACCCTAGTTCTCTCACTGTTTGCAAAATAGGTTTTCTGTTTCTGTCCCCCACGTTCAACCAATAAAACCCTAGTTCTCACACCCTATATGTGTCAAACATTTCCAACCTACTATACCCTAGTTCTCTCACTCTGTGCGAATTAATGTTTTTGTTTCTGTCCAGCAAGTTCAACTAATAAAATCCTAGTTCTCACACTCAGAGTGAATTAGGGTGTCTATTTATGTCTATTGGGTACATATTGACACCAAGAGGGGGTGTGGATAGGCTTAATAACAAACTTTGATACTTTTTTTGTTTGACTTTATTTTATCAAAATTAAACGTCATTAAGCTCTTGTCAAACACTTAGTGATTTAGATAATATTTTAATTGACATTCACATTTCATGCTTGTAATCATGAACAATGAATTACATTACCAAATACATGCATAATGGATTCAAGTGCAATGAAAACTAATTCAAGCGTCCAAGTGTGCAATTCAACTAAATATGTATAAGCACTTTTCTCACATATATTTAAACATATTGAAACTTTAGCAACGAGTATATGATGTTCATAGCCTAATGGTAATGATGCAAGGATTCATGAATGTTATGCATGGTCCTATATGGTATATGGTCAAGAGTTGAGCTTTCAAATAAGTTATTTCAAAAATAACTTTACATTAAGTCTAACACTCACCTAAGCCTACTTTACCCAATCCTTTGGTCTTCAATATCTTTATGCTTTGGGTTGATGTCTCCATCATTGTCTCTAATATCTTTTGAGCTTTAAGGATCTTTGATTGATCTTCTCATAGATCCACTAACTCTCTTGAATTTATCTTTAATCAATAACCTACTAAGCATAACTCAAGTAGACATTAAACTCCCCACATTCAATGGTTTGTCATCATCAAAATATCATGTTTACCCATCGTGGAAAACCTTAGGTCAACACTGTGAACCATTTCCAACCATCCAAACCCAAGTTCTCTCACTCTTTGCGAATTAGGGTTTCTATTTCTGTCCACCACGTTTAACAAATAAAATCCAATTTCTCACACCTTGAGGGAATTAGGGTTTCTATTTCTATCAACCAATCCGTACCTACCAAACCCTAGTTCTCTCAGTCTGTGCGAATTAGGGTTTCTCTTTCTGTTCACCACGTTCAACCAATATAACCTAAGTTCTCACACTCTGAGGGAGTTTGGGTTTCTATTATTGTCATCCATTTCCAACCAACTAAACCCTAGTTCTCTCACTCTCTACGAATTAGGTTTTTTGTTTATGTCGACCATGTTCAACCAATCAAACCCTAGTTCTCACACTCTAAGCGAACTAGGGTTTCTATTTTTGTCAACTATTTCCAACCTACCATACCCTAGTTTTCTCACTCTATACGAATTAAGGTTTCTATTTCTGACTACCGCGTACAACCAATAAAACCCTAGTGCTCACACTCCGAGCGGATTATGATTTTTATTTCTATCAACCATTTCCATCCTTTCAAACCCTAGTTCTCGCACTCTGTCCAAATTTGGGTATCTTTTTCTGTCCACCACGTTCATCCAATAAAACCCTATTTCGTACAGTATGAGCGAAATAGGGTTTCTAGTTATGTCAAACATTTCCGACCTAGTAAACCTTAGTTCTTTCACTCTATGCGAATTAGGGTTTTTGATTATGTCCCCTACATGGAACTAACAAAACCATATTTCTCACACTCTGTTCGAATTAAGGTTTCAATTTCTGTCAACCATTTCCAACCTACCAAACCCTACTTCTCTCACTCTGTGCGAATTAGGGTTTTTGTTTCAATCCACCACATTAAACAAACAAAACTCTTTTTCTCACACTCTCACCGAATTAGGGTTTCTAATTTTGTCATCCATTTTCAACATACTAAACCCTAGTTCTCTCACTCTTTGCGAATTAGGGTTTCAATTTTTGTCCTTCACGTTCAAACAATAAATCCCTTGTTCTCACACTCGAAGCGAAATTGGGTTTCTATAAATGTCAAACATTTCAAACCTACCAAACCCAAGATCTTTCACTCTGTGCAAATTAGTGTTTTTGTTTCTATTCACGACATTGAACTAACAAAACCCTTGCTCTCACACTCTTAGCGAATTAGTGTTTCTATTTCTGTTAACCATTTCCAACATACCGAACCATTGTTCTCTCACTCTGTGCAAATTAGGATTTTTGTTTCAGTCCAACACGTTAAATCAACAACACCCTAGTTCTCACACTCTGAGCGAATTAGGGTTTCTATTGATGTCATCCATTTCCAACCTACAAAACCCTAGTTCTTTCACTTTGTGCGAATTAGGGTTTCTATTTCTGTCAACATCGTTCAACAAGTAAAATCATAGTTCTCGCACTCTGAGCGAATTTGGGTTTCTATTTATGTCAAACTTTCCGAACTAGTAAACCCTAGTTCTCTCACTGTTTGCAAAATAGGTTTTCTGTTTCTGTCCCCCACGTTCAACCAATAAAACCCTAGTTCTCACACCCTATATGTGTCAAACATTTCCAACCTACTATACCCTAGTTTTCTCACTCTGAGCGAATTAATGTTTTTGTTTCTGTCCAGCAAGTTCAACTAATAAAAGCCTAGTTCTCACACTCAGAGTGAATTAGGGTGTCTATTTCTGTCTATTGGGTACATATTGACACCAAGAGGGGGTGTGGATAGGCATAATAACAAACTTTGATACTTTTTTTGTTTGACTTTATTTTATCAAAATTAAACGTCATTAAGCTCTTGGCAAACACTTAGTGATTTAGATAATATTTTAATTGACATTCACATTTCATGCTTGTAATCATGAACAATGAATTACATTACCAAATACATGCATAATGGATTCAAGTGCAATGAAAACTAATTCAAGCATCCAAGTGTTCAATTCAACTAAATATGTATAAGCACTTTTCTCACATATATATAGACATATTGCAACTTTAGCAAAGAGTAAATGATGTTCATAGTCTAATGGTAATGATGGAAGGACTCATGAATGCTATGTATGGTCCTATATGGTATATGGTCAAAAGTTGAGCTTTCAAATAAGTTATTTCAAAAATAACTTTACATTAAGTCTAACACTCACCTAAGCCTACTTTACCCAATCCTTTGAACTTCAATTTCTTTATGCTTTGGGTTGATGTCTCAATCATTGTCTCCAATATCTTTTGAGCTCTAAGGACCTTTGATTGATCTTCTCATGGATCCACTAACTCTCTTGAGTTTATCTTTAATCAATAACCTACTAAGCATAACTCAAGTAGACATTAAACTCACCATATTCAATGGTTTGTCATCATCAAAATATCATGTTTACCCATGGTGGAAAACCTTGGGTCAACACTGTCAACCATTTCCAACCATCCAAACCCAAGTTCTCTCACTCTTTAGGAATTAGGGTTTCTATTTTTGTCCACCACGTTTAGCAAATAAAATCCAATTTCTCACACCTTGAGGGAATTAGGGTTTCTATTTTTATTAACCAATCCGTACCTACCAAACCCTAGTTCTCTCAGTCTGTCCGAATTAGGGTTTCTCTTTCTGTTCACCACGTTCAACCAATATAACCTAAGTTCTCACACTCTTAACGAATTTGGGTTTCTATATATGTCAAAAATTTCCAACCTACCATATCCTAATTCTCTCACTCTATGCCAATTTTGGTTTCTATTTATGTCCACCATGTTGAACTAGTAAAACCCTTGTTCTCAAGCCCTAAAAGAATTAGGGTTTCTATTTCTGTGAACCATTTCCAACCAACCCAACCGTAGTTCTCTCACTCTGTGCGAATTAGGATTTTGTTTCTGTCCACCATGTTCAACCAAAAAAACCCTAGTTCTCACGCTCTGAGTGAACTAGGGTTTCTATGTATGTCAAATATTTCCAACCTACCAAACTAGTTCTCTCACTCTAAGTGAATTATAGTTTCAATTTATGTGAACCATTTCAAACCTACCAAACACTAGTTCTCTCACTCTCTTCAAATTAGGGTTTTTGTTTGTGTCCACCATGTTAAACCAACAAAACTCTACTTCCTAGACTTTAAGGAAATTAGGGTTTCTTTTTCTGCGAACAATTTCCACCCTACCAAACCCTAACTCTCTCACTCTGTGCGAACTACTATTTTTGTTTCTGTCCACCACGTTGAACTAACAAAACCCCTAGTTTTTACTCTCTAAGAGAATTAGCATTACTATTTCTGTCAACCATTTCCATCCTACCAAACCCTAGTTCTCTTACTCTGTGCAAATTTGGGTTTCTATTTTTGTCCACCACGTTCAACCAATAAAACCCTATTTCTCTCAATTTATGCAAATTAAGGATTTTGTTTCTGTCCACCACATTGAACTAACTAAACCCTAATTCTCTCACTCTATAAGAATTAGGGTTTCTATTTCTTTAAACCACGGTTAAACAAGAAAGCCGTAGTTCTCACACTCTGAGCGAACTAGGGTTTCTATATATATCAAACATTTCCAACCTACGAAACCCTAGTTCTCTCACTCTGTGCGAATTCAGGATTTTATTTTTGTCTTCCCCGTTGAAGTAACAAAACCCTAGTTCTAGCACTCTGAGCGAATTAGGCTGTCTATTTCTGTAAACCATTTCAAACCTACCAAATCCTAGTTCTCTCACTCTGTACGAATTAGGGTTTCTGTTTCTGTCTACCACGTTTAACCAATAAAACTCTAGTTCTCACACCCTGAGCAAATTACGGTTTCAATTTATGTAAACCATTTCCAATTAACGATTTGGGGTTTCCGTTTATGTCCACCATATTCAGCAATCAAAACCTTAGTTCTCACACTCTAAGCGAGTTAGGGTTTTTATTTCTATTAACGATTTCCTACCTACCAAACCCTTCTTCTCACACTATAAGCAAATTATGGTTTCTATTTCTATCCACGACATTCAACAATCTAAACCCTAGTTCGCACACTGTAAGTGAATTAGGGTTTCCATTTATATCAACTAACGTTCTCCTACTTTGTGCAAATTAGGGTGTCTGTTTCTGTCCACCACGTTCAACCAAAAAAACCCTAGTTTTCACACTTTGAGCGAATATTGGTTTCTATTTATGTCAAACATTTCCAACCTACTAAACCCTAGTTTTATAACTCTACGCAAATTAGTGTTTTTGTTTCTGTCTACCATATGGAACTAACAAAACCCTAGTTCTCACACATTGAAATAATTAGGGTTTCTATTTATGTCAACCATTTCCAACCAACCAAACTATTGTTTCTGTCTGTGCGAATTAGGGTTTCTTTTTTTATCCATCCCATTAAATAAACAAAACTGTAGTGCTCACACTCTCAGCGAATTACAGTTTCTATTTTTGACCTCGATTTTCAACCAATAAAGCCCTAGTGCTCACACTCTAAGTGAATTAGGGTTTGCAATTATGTCAACTATTTCCAACCTACCAAACTCTAGTTCTCTCACTCGGTGCGACTTATGGTTTATGTTTTCTGTCCACAACGTTAAACCCACAAAACCCTAGTTCTCACACTTAGAGCAAATTAGGGTTTATGTTTCTGTCAACCATTTCCAACCTACCAAACCCTAGTTATCCCACTTTGTGCGAATTAGGGTTTCTATATATGTCAAAAATTTCCAACCTACTAAACCCTAGTTTTCTCATTCTGTGCGAATTAGGGTTTTTGTTTTTCTCCACCACGTTGAACTAACAAAACCCTACTTATCACACTCTGAGCAAATTAGGGTTTCTATTTATGTCAACCATTTCCAACCTACCAAACTCCAATTCTCTAACTCTGTGCGAATTAGAGTTTCTATTTCTGTCCACCACGTTACACTAATAAAACCCTAGTTCTCACTCTTTGAGAAAATTAAGGTCTCTTTTTCTATCAACCATTTCCAACTAACCATACCTAGTTCGCTCACTTTATAGAAATTAGGAATTTTGTTTCTGTCAACCACGTTCAACCAATAAAACACTAGTTTTCACACCCTGAGATAATTAGGGTTTCTATTTCTGTCAAGCATTCCCAAGCTACCAAACCTTAGTTCTCTCACTCTATGCGAATTCTGGTTTCTGTTTCTGTCCACCACGTTCAACCAATAAAACCCTAGTTCTCACACTCTAAGCAAATTAGGGTTTCTATATATGTCAAACATTTTTGTTAGTCACTAATTGATCCTAGAGGGGGGTGAATAGGGTGTTCAAAAATCTCTTTCAATCTTTTCAGAATTTAAAACAAGCTATATCAAAATAACAACTACTTCAAGAATCAAGTAATTATTTCAATGAAAAATTCAAGTTAATTGATCTAGAAAATTATCACAAGATTAATATAGCATGCATAATATTGAAATAAAGAGATAGAGATAGAGATAGAGAGATTGACACCACAATTTTTTCGAGGTTCGGTAAAACCACACTCTTACATACCCACATCTTTTCTATTTATATGGAAGCATTAGGGTTTTGAGATTGGATCTCACTCTTAAAGAGGAGACAAGAGCCATTTCAAAAGGTTGAAAAAGTTGGCTCAAAGTGATGGGCAAAATCTTTTGTAAAGATTACATTTAATTCAGAAAAACAGTGTCGTAGTCGACTACATAGAAGGCCTTAGTCAACTATACAGTTTCTCCAAACGAATCCTAAATTATCGTCTTGCTTCAATCGACTACATAGAAGGTCTTAGTCGACTACAAGGATGTCTTTAGTCATGTTTCTTTGTCATGCTTTAGTCGACTACAAGGTTCTTTAGTCGACCACATGAAGTGTTTAGTCGACTATAGCTCAATTTGAAATGAGACCTTAACTTTCATCATGGTTTAGTCGACTATGGGATAAGTCCAAGTCGACTATGACCCCAAAGGAAACTGATTTTGAGTTTGGTTATTTTATCACTTGAGTTTATAGGATTTATCAACACATAGAATACCTTGTTACAAGGATCGCACCCCGACCTATCTACCCCGAGTCTTGAGTCTTCGAATTTCGCCTTTTCGTTGATCATTTGGTCATTTTCCGTTTTTGTGGTTCAATTCATTTTTCGCTTTTTGCTTTTGTGTAAGCTTTCTTTCGAAGTAAATTTTTGAGTCCTTTTCCTGTCTTTTGTTGAACCACGTAACTTAATTTTTCATTAGTTTTAAACACACTTTAATGGTTTGTTATCATCAAATTTGATATTGTTTTCCAAAATTAAATTTCAAGGCCAACAATCTCCCCCTTCATGTTGACAAAACATTTTGTGTTTTCTTGGTAGTGGTGAGACATCAAGTGATGCTCCCCCTCAACATGTGCATAAAATTATTTGTTCAAATGATCCCCCTTAGTGAATAATATTTTCGAATTAATGAACATTTCGATACAACTACTGTTTAGGCACATTTGAGATAATAAAATAGCGTTTCATAGATGATTCGAATTGAGTACAAGTTGTTACACCAAAAACGAAAATAACAATAATAATATGAAAAAACCATACAACAATAGAAATTACTAAAGACGGACGATAAAAATGGATACTACCATAGCATAATTTCTCCCCCTTTTTGTTAGCGTTGAAGGGCGTGTGGACGAGGGGCCTCGAGATCAAGACGAAGATCATCAATAGAAGAGGTGAGACCGGAAATACAGATAGAGATTTCTTGATCAAAATTATGTAGGTGCTCGTTTACCTTTTGAATGGCTTTCGTATTCTTTGTGACAGCTTTATCAAGGTGCTGAAGCACTTAGTCATGTCACTTAAGTATGTCCGCATTACTCTGAATAACCCCAATAATTTGATTAAGAGGAACAGTATGAGTACTGTTGTCAAAATCAGGTAGAACAGAGGCACTATCTAACGGAGGAATAGAGGAAGAGGCCTCTTAACGAGGTGTTGAAGTGCCTGCGGTTGGGCAAGGACGAGGAGGAGGCATACTATCGACAATTAAATTTCCTTCGGCATTAGATATGGTTTGCATTTGTTTGACATCAGTGGGGTTGAGAAAATTGGGGTGATGCTTGGACACCTCATTGGGAAAAGAAAAGCCATCTTGCTGAAGAAGATAGGTAATATGGGCAGGAAAGAAAAGTGGACCGGATGACTTACGCTGACAGGTAAGAATAATAGTGCAGAAAATTGTAGCCAAATCTACTCTTTTTCCTATCATAATGCAATAAACAAGAAAAGCCTCCATACGCGACACAGTACTGCGACTTCAAATTTTAGGCAAAATTTAATAGGTTATAACATTATAAATTTACTTTGCCATGGGTAGAAACATGGAGGAAAGAAGACAAGCAGTCTGCGTGGTCTTCTTATCGATACAGATTGTCCAAACCACCTCAATGCAATCAAAATCATTAGTAGTGTACCAACCTTGCTTTGAGAAATGGCAAACTCCTTCATCAGGAAACAAAAAAAATTGATTGATTTCCCTATCTTGGAAAGTCACATCGCGACCCACCATATGAACTCGAAGATGTGGAACAAAGTAATCCTTGCGATTTTGCAATGAAGCATAAAAGGCTTTGACAACTCGAGGAAAAAAGGGAATGTCGAGAGAAATGAAGAAATCCCAACCAATAGCTTTGAATAAATCAAACGTTCTAGCACCAATTTTGGCGCAAAGATTTTAAGTGACGATTCGGCACGGGGTAGGAGGACGGTGGTCAAAGATGGTGATGAAATGATTTCGTGAACCTTCACCCTCAAGAAGAGCCTAAAGAAGCATGGGTGCATCTGATTCATCTTCTTCGGCAACAACTGATGGAGGGGGAGGAACACGTTGAGCGGTAGAGCTTTTGCCACCATCAATGCATAAGTGTTTCCGGGTCAGGCCATGAGTTTTAGGTGCCATTGTGAGTAAAGAGAGGACGGATATATATGTATAGATATATAATGGTGTATATATAAGAGAATTAGATTGGATAGAGAATGAGATTTGGGTGAAGGATTTATAGGGAATTAGATGGATGAAAAGAGATGGGTAAATGAATTTAATGAGAAATAGAAAGGGAAAGAATGTGGAATAGAGGGGTTGAGAATCTGAGAGAAAGGAGGAGTGAGAGGAGAAGTCGAAAGAATGGATAAGACGAAATGAGGGTTAGGTTAAATAAGAGGCATAGTCGACTAAGGGATGGTGGAGTCGACTATGTAGACCATTTAGTCGACTATGGATAGGTGTCTAGTCGACTAAGAGAGGTCAAAAGAAAGAAAAAATGCATGAGTTTGGGATGATATAGGTAGTCGACTATAAACCGTGGTTTAGTTGACTAAAGAGAGAAATTTTTTGAAAAAAAAGTTTGAAAATTGATGAAATTTTTTGAAAAATAAAATAAAATAAAAAAAGAAAAAAAATTAAAATTTTCAAAATTTGGAAAAAATTTTAAGCTAATTTTGAAAGATTTTTTTTTTTAAAGCTAATTTTGAAAGTGTTTTGAAAGTAGAAATTTATGAATGAAGTTAGGCTAAAACATCAATATCCATGGCCATTCCGATTTCCCTACGAATTTTTGAAATTCCTTACGAAATTCGTCACGTAGCGGTTTAGTGAAAATATCCGTTAATTGATTTTTAGTGTCAATAAAAACCAATACAACGTCGCCTTTAGCAACGTGATCACGTAAAAAATGATGCCTAATCTTGATGTACTTGGTGCGTGAGTGTTGAATAGGATTCTTAGATATGCAAATAGCGCTTGTATTATCACATTTAATGGGCACATGATTAAAGACAAGACCGAGATGAAGTAATTGTTGCTTAATATAAAGAGTTTGAGCGCAACTACTACAGGCTGCAACGTATCCGGCTTCGGCCGTAGACAATGCAATATAATTTTACTTTTTACTTGACCAAGATACTAGAGAGTGTCCTAGAAAGTGATATGTGCCGCTTGTGCTTTTTTGATCCACTATACATCCCACAAAATCAATATCCGAATAGCTAATAAGATCAAGTGAAGTCCCATGTGGATACCAAATCCCTAACTTAATTATATCACTTAGGTAGCGAAAAATATGTTTCACGGCAAGTAATTGAGATTCTTTAGGACAAGATTGAAAACGAGCACATAGGCACACACTAAACATTATATCAAGCCTACTAGCGGTTAAGTAAAGAAAACTACCAATCATGCTTCTACATTTAGTAATGTCAACGCATTTACCATTTGCATATTTATTAAGCTTAATAGAGGTACTCATATGAGTTATGGCATGTTTGGTAACCTCCATACCAAATCACTTTAGCAAATCTTTAGTGTACTTGGATTGGCTAATAAATAAGCCATTCGAGCATCGCTTAATTTCCAAACCTAAAAATAAGTTCAACTCACCCATCATGCTCATTTCAATTTCATTTTGCATACATGTAGTGAATTATTTGCACAAAGAATCATTTGTTGAGCCGAATATAATGTCTTCAACATATATTTGGACAATCAACGAATTTTTCTTAATGGTTTTTGTAAAAAGTGTGTTATCAAGTTTTCCTCTTGTAAAACCATTTTAAATCAAAAACCCACTAAGTCTCTCATACCAAGCTCTAGGAGCTTGCTTTAAATCATATAGAGCCTTAGTCAATTTGAAAACATGATTTGGAAAAAGTTTATTTTCAAAACCGGGTGGTTGCTTTACAAAAGCTTCTTCTTCTATGACACCATTTAAGAAAGCACTTTTGACATCCATTTGATAAAGAGTAAAATTTCTAGATTATGCAAATGCAAGAAGCATTCTAATTGCTTATATTCTAACTACGGGTGCAAAAGCCTCATCGTAGTCAATGCCTTCCTCTTGATTATATCCTTGAGCTACCGATCTTGCTTTATTTCAAATAATCACTCCATTCTCATCTTTTTTATTTCGAAAAACCCATTTTGTGCCAATTATAGTTTGATTTTCGGGTTTAGGAACTAAATATCAAACTTGATTATGTTCAAAATGATTTAGTTCCTTTTCCATGGCAACGATCCAAGAATCATCACATTGAGCTTCATGGAAGTTCATGGGCTCGATTTGAGAGACAAATGCCATGTGATTGCAAAAGTCTTTAAGTTGAGATCTAGTGCTAACCCCTTTTGACGGATTACCTATGACTTGATCAAGAGGATGATTGTGTACAATCCTCCATGATTTAGGAATTGAGTTTGTCAAGTAATCATTGGATTGATGCTCAACTTCACTCTTTCCCTTTTGGCTACTTGATTAGTTGGAGATATTGAGAGTATTTAAACTATCCTCAATTCCTACAACTTTATCTTCATCTAGGTCAACTCTAGGTATGGTGGTGGTGGTGATTCATTAAAGACAACATGAATTGACTCAACCATGGTTAGAGTCCTCTTGTTATAGACTCGAAAGGCTCTACTTATTGAAGAGTACCCTAAGAAAATTGCTTCATCCGATTTGTAGTCGAATTTTCCTAAGTTATCTTTATCATTTAGCACAAAACATTTACAACCGAACACCTTGAAATACACAATATTGGGCTTTCAACTATTCCATAACTCATAAGTTGTTTTTCCCAATTTCATTCAAATAATGACTATTAATTATATGGCAAGCGGTATTTACCGCTTCCGCCCAAAGGCTTCGGGGAAGGTTGTGTTCATTTAACATGGTTCTAGCCATTTTTTGTAATGACCTATTCTTTCTTTCAACTACACCATTTTGTTGAGGGGTTCTAGGGGCCGAGAGATTATGAGATACACCAAGTTCATCACATAGTTTCTCTAAGTCTTGATTTTCAAATTCCATACCCCTATCACTTCTAATTTTCTTGATTTTCAAATCTTTTTCATTTTGAATGACTCTATAAAATTTATCAAGAATGGAGTGAGTTTCATTTTTATGAGGAAGAAAGTGAACCCATGTATATCTAGAGTAGTCATCGACTATAACAAGTATATAGAGTTTCCCGGCTAAGCTAGCCATTCTCTCCGGACCAAAAAGATCCATGTGAAGTACCTCTAATAGTCTAGAAGTGGTAATGTCTTTATTTTTCTTGAAAGAGGACTTTACTTGCTTACCTACTTGACATTCGCTACATACTTTATCTTTTGAAAATTTAGTCTTTGGGAGGCCTTTAAGAAATCATTTTTGGATAAACGATGAATGAGGTCCATACTAGCATGTCCTAAGCGTCTATGCCATAACCAACTATTTTCACTAGATGTGACGAAACATTTAACATCTTGTTCATGAAATTCACATAGCAACATAGTATACAAATTTCCATTTCTTTTAGCATTGAACAATTTCTTCCCATCTTTCTCAACTATGCTTGCATTGGACCTAAAGAAAACATCATAACCTTTGTCACACAATTGACTAATGTTAAACAAATTATGCTTCAAACCATCAACCAAAAGCACATTATCTAATGAGAGAGAAGAGGATATACCAATTGAGCCAATCCCTATAATTTTGCCTTTAGAGTTGTCTCCAAAAGTTACGTTTCCTCCTTTATAGAGTTTGAGAGAAATGAACTTTGATTTGTCTCCCATCATATGCCTTGAGCATCCGCTATCAAGAAACCATTTTTCCTTTCATGCGGATTTCAAGCATACCTACAAAACAAATTTAAGTAATGATCATTGGTACCCAATCTATTTTAGGTCCACTAAAGTTAGAGAGAGATGCAATAGTTCCTTTTGGAACCTAAATCATTTTTGTTACAACTTTCTTCTTTCTATGAAAGCATGCATTTGCCTTATGTCCCTTTCTCTTGTAATAGTAGCAAGTAATATGCTTATAGTCATTTGGAGATGTGTGAGATGATTTTCTTGTGAATGTATGCCTTAAAGATTTTCTCTTTTTCAAAATAAAAGCATCTTTGTCAAAAGCATCATACCCTAGACCACTTTTATCAAATGATCTTCTTTGTCTTCCTAATGTAATGCTTAGATTATGTTTTCCTTTTGTAAACTTTGCTAAGACATTTATTTGATAATCTATAGTCCTTTTTAAAAAATTATTTTCCTTTTCTAGCTCAATGCTTTTGTCGTTGCATGAATCAACTAAGTTGGAATTAGTAGAACTACATGAGGATTTAGCTTTCTTAAGTAGAATATGTTTGCTAGATAATTTTTCAAATTCATCATGTAATTCTTTAAATTCATCTTGCAATTCATTATAAGAGAAGAGAAGTTCATCATACGACAATTTGGATTTATCTAATGCATGTGAATTTAAGTGTACCTCATCTTCATTTGCCATGAGACAAATATTTTACATTTCCTCACCATTCTCCTCCTCATCCGAATCACATGATTCATATTCATCCCAGTAGCATTCATAGCCATCTTGTTTGGCCTTTTCTCGTTCTCCTTTTTAAGCTTGAAACAATCGCTCCTATAGTGTCTCGGCTTTTCACAATTAAGACTTTTGTGCTCGGATACACTCTAACGAAGACAATCTGCCTCCCTGGATAAAGTGATACGATGCTTATTATTCTACTATAGCTGAGCCAGCATCTTGGCCATTTCCCGGACATTGGCCTCCAAGACATGATTGTAGGCCTGGATCCTATAAAAGAGCTACACAAATAGACAAAGGGTACATATTAGTACATAATGAAGTAAAAATAGACAAAGGAATAAGCAAAGTACAAAATAAAAAAGAGATCAAAGTGAGTACTTCCATGGCCATCGTGGAACCTTTCTGAAACAGCTCAGTCCTGGTGATCTTTGACTGAACAACCCTGTCAACAGGAGTCCAGATTCATCTGGCCATAGCCCAAAGGGAATTTGGCTGACAGATAGTAAGATGGTCAGCATAGATAGGGTATCCATCCGGAAGGAGAACCTTTGGCTCCCAACGAATTGCGGTGTGGGTTGTGTACTGAGCCTAGGGAGGATCGCTCATTAAGGCATCGATAGTCTGGGTCCTGGGCCTTTTGTGAGCTGCTACACCACCTGTACTAGATCGTGGCCTGGTGGTTGAAGCATTTGTAGGAGGAGGCTGAGGAAGATCCGAAGGACTTTGTGTAGTCGGGCGTACCGGAGGCGTTGTTGAGAGCGGTACGGCATCAACTGGAGCAGATCCGTCAAGGACCTGAGTGCATTTGGCAGAGAAGGGCCTGAGGGGTAAATCCATCCTATCAATAGCAGCGCCCAAATTAGAAATCACCTCTAGATTGGCTTTAGACAGAAGCTCACTAGCAGATTTGACATTACTTCAGATCTTGGCCTTCAAAAAGGGCATACCGTTCTTTCACAAGGCATGGGGGGATCTGACTGTCCTCATAGCCAAGAAACCTGTATGCGGTGTCCCCTCGATGTAAATCACAAAACTCACAGAAACACGTGGCTTTGTGAAGAGGATGGAAGATGGGAAGTCAAATAGGTCCAAAGACCCTAGGGATCGGGTATGTCAGAGATAATGGTTAGAGCCAGTTGCCACTGACAACTACCATTCTCTCCTTCCAGTCCTTATTGGAACAAATGCCCCGACCTTGAAAGGAAAAAAGGCTATACTTACCTTTGCTTCCTATGGCATTTTGGAAAAAGTAGTAAACAAGTAGGTTAGGTAAGCCTAAATTAAGGTCTAGGTCCCTGTTATACAGAAGAAGCATGGCGAGGATCCTAAAACTGTTCGGGTTAAGCTGGAGAGGATGTAACCCCAAAATGAACAGGACTTAAGTAAATAAGGGGTGAAGAGGGAATCTTAATACTTTGAAGTGAATTGCCGATAGAAGGATACTACCTCGTTCAAGTCCCTCACTTTGGTGAAGTCTAAATAATGTGGGTAATGGGCCATAAGCACGTCACCGGGCACGTTAACGTTGGCCCGAAGACATTTGATATCCACTTCAGGACGAAAATTTCCTTTAAGGGGGGCAACTACGAAAGGTTTGGGTTTAGAAGGATTCGTAGGCTCCTCATCATCAGTGGAGCCTCCTTCGTCAGACACTTTTGGGTTTACTAATGAGCTTGGGAGATTGGTATTAAGAAGAGCGTTCTTAGGTTAGGAAGTCTGTAAGTGAACAAAAGAGGGATTAATGTTGTTTAGGGTCTTCGGGTCAGTGCCAGAGGACAGAATAACCTTATCTACAGACCTAGTGTCATCACTACTAGACATCTTAGCTATAGAAAGGTAGAAGATGATAGAAGTGCTTTGAGGTAGAAGAGAAGGTGAAAATAAACAAACGACGAGCTTAATCAGAAAAGGAAAGTACGACAAAAGTCTTCGGGAAAGGCGAAATGATGTTTCTATGAAGCCCTCAAAACAGACAAGTGCAAAGCCCGATGGAAGATCAAAGCAGCGAGAGAGAAGTACTTGCAGAAAATTGGAAACTTGTGAGGATGAAATAGTGAGGCATTTTGGGTTTCATAAAGGATCAATGGCATGCTAAAGGTCATGCGCGAAGTCCAAGGGGTGTGCCCCATCAATTCGGCCCACCAGCACAAAGATTAAGGAAACGAGGGCCTTTTATTTGAAATATGAATGATTGCCCACCTACCCACACATTAAATAAATCTGTCACGTCACCTTTTTGGAACTACCACTTCTTCAACATTCCCACATACATGTATACATTATTCGGTCATGAGCCTCTAAGAACAATTCACAGGGGCTTGTGTAATAGCCAAAATTATGTGGCCCAATAAAGGTGGGCTATAAGCAAAGACCGATGGGCCTGGCCCATAGTAGTTTCTAGAAAATAAGTGACCAACAAGTTAGGGATTAGTCTCATACATGGGAAGATAAAGCCAAAGAAAAAAAAGAGTTTATTAAATCCCATGATTTAAGGGATTGATAAAGCTGAGTAGATGGGCCTGACCCACCTACAAAATTGTGTATAAATATGTGACCAAGTCACGAATAAAGGCATTTCATTCAACCGAATTTGTTGTGTATTTTTTTTGCCTTTACAGTTTCGGTCCACCACGTGGAACTAACTAAACTCTAGTTTTCACACTCCAAACGAATTAGGAATTCCATTTCTATCAACTATTTCCAGCCTACCAAACCATAGTTCTCTCACAATGTGGGAATTAGGGTTTCTATTTCTGTGCACCACGTTCAACAAATAAAAACTCTAGTTAACACACTCCAAGCGAACTATGGTTTCTATATATGTCAAACATTTCCAGCCTATTAGACCCTAGTTCTCTTACTCTGTGCGAATTCAGGTTTTCGTTTCTGTCTACCACATTTAACTAAGAAAACCCTAGTTCTCCCATTCTTAGCGAATTAGGGTTTCTATTTCTGTCAACCATTTTCAACCTACTAAAACCTAGTTTTCTCACTCTCTGTAAATTAGGGTTTCTGTTTCTGTCCACCACGTTCAAGCAATAAAACCCTAGTTCTCACACTCTGAGCAAACGAGGGTTTCTATATATGTTAAACATTTCCAACCTACTAAACCCTAGTTCTCTCACTCTTTGTAAATGAAGGATTTTATTTCTGTCCACCACGTTGAACTAACTAAACCCTAGTTCTCACACTCTAAGCAAATTAGGGTTTTTATTTCTGTTAACCATTTCCAACCGACCAAACCCTAGTTCTCTCACACTGTGCCAATGAGGGTTTCTGTTTCTGTCCACCACGATCAACCAAGAAAATCCTAGTTCTCAAACTCTAAGCGAACTAGGGTTTCTATATATGTTAAACATTTCCAACCTACTAGACCCTAGTTCTTTCACTCTATGCGAATTAAGTTTTTGTTTCTGTCTAACACGGTGAACTAACATAACCCTAGTTCTCACACACTGAGTGAATTAGGCAGTCTATATCTGTCAACCATTTCAAACCTACCAAATCCTAGTTCTCTTAGTCTTTGCAAATTAGGGTTTCTGTTTCTATTGACCACGTTAAACCAACAAAACCCTGGTTATTAGACTTTAAGCGAATTAGGGTTTCTTTTTCTGTCAACCATTTCCAACGTACCAAACCCTAGCTCTCTCACTCTATGCGAATTAGGGTTTTTATTTCTGGCCACCAAGTTGATCTAATAAAACCCTCTTTCTAACACTTTGAGCAAATAAGGCTTTTTATTTATGTTAACTATTTCCAACCTACCAAAATCCAATTCTCTTACTGTATGCAAATTAGGGTTTATGTTTTTGTCCACCATGTTAAACCCAGAAAACCGTAGTACTCACACTTTAAGCGAATTAGGGTTTCTTTTTCTGTCAACCATTTCCAACCTACCAAACCCTAGATCTCTCACTCTGTGCAAATTAGGTTTTTTGTTTCTTTCCACCATGTTCAACCAATAAAACCATACTTCTCACACTCTAAGCGAATTAGGGTTTCTATATATGTGAAACATTTCCAAACTACTAAACCCTAGTTTTCTCACTCTGTGCGAATTATGGTTTTTTTTTCTATCCGCCATGTTGAACTAACAAAACCCTAGTTCTCAAACTTTGAGTGAATTAGGGTTTCTATTTATGTCAACCATTTCCAACTTACCAATCTCTAGTTCTCTCAATCTGTGCAACTTAGGATTTTTGTTTCTGTCCACCATGTTAAAGCAACATAACCCTAGTTCTTACACTTTGTGTGAATTAGGGTTTTTGATTCTGTCAACCATGTTAAAGCAATAAAACCCTAATTCTCAGACTTATAGCGAATTAGGGTTTCTTTTTCTGTCAACCATTTCCGATCAACCTAACCCTAGTTCTCTCACTCTGTGCGAATTAGGGTTTTTGATTCTGTCCACCACGTTGACTAATAAAACCCTAGTTCTCACACTGTGAGTGAATTAAGGTTTATATTTATTTAAACCATTTCCAACCTTCCAAACCCTAGTTCTCTCACTCTGTGATAATATGGGTTTATGTTTTTGTCCACCACGTTCAACAAATAAAACCCTAATTCTCACACACTAAACAAACTACGGTTTCTATATATGTCAAACATTTCCAACCTACTAAACCCTAGTTCTCTCACTCTATGAGAATTAAGGATTTTGTTTCTGTCCACCACGTTGAAAGGAAAACACATGTAACACTCAAGATCAATCAAACTAGAAGTGTAGGAAAGCAAACCCTAGCATCATGGAGAAATCGCCTCTAACCCAACTCCTTACTCTTCTTAGACCACTCTGCAAGTCTTCACCTAGTTCCATGTTTCGGGGTCTTGGAGTGTTATAAATTATTTTTCTTCATTTTCTAGCCTCGTCGAGATCTCGATAAAATTTCCGAAATCTCGAGCCTGTGTGGGTTTTGGTGAGTGATCTCTTTACCACTTTTTCACTCTTTTCCGCCACTGAGGTCACTATGGCTTGTTTTTGATATCTCGGTTGAGTCCCCGAGATCTCGATAGGGTCCGATATCTTGATAATTTAACCGAGATCTTTAGATTTCAGCAATTTCTCCCATTTTCTCTTTTCTTGATATATTCCTTTGTGGGTTCTGCTACCCTTCTCCACTATATCCTAGGACCTTGTTAATGGACTTATGTTGGTGTTTGAAGTGTTGTTGTTTAACTTGACTTCCTTTGGTTGCGGCGTAGTGCCGAGTCCCGTTATTTGATTTCTTAATTGATCTTGTGGGGTTGGAAACAGACAATTGTATTCCATTAATCCAACGCGTTGTCTTCCTTCATCATCCTCTGGGACATTATAGGGATCCTTAATTTATTGATTTGTTTGGTTTGAAAGTGTATCCTCTTTGTATGATGGTTTCATACCTTCTTTCATTTTTAAGTCTCGAATATGAGACGTGCTTTTTAGCGCAAACACGTAGTGTTGCCTTTTCCTTTCTTCTTGATTCCCTTGATGTTTCCATCTAGAAGTTCTAGGTTCTTGCACACATTAGGGACGTAAGAGCCGAACGGATTAGAACAAGTAATAAAAACATTTTTCTTAAAACTATTGAATTCTTGAGATTCATCTTTTATGACTTTTACTCTTGGCCTTCCGCTTTTTGTTTCTTTTGTTCGGGTGCTTTCCTAGCCACATGTGGATGTCCTTAACCTTGATGTTTTGTTTCAGTTATCCGTTGTTTAATATTGGGACCTCTTTTCCCTTACTTTATTTCTTGACCATTATGTGGTGGTTCATGAGGGTAGTGCTCACATGCTCTCCATGATTTGATCGGTTAGTTTTCCTCATCTATAGTGAGAGCATTGGTCTTTGGATTAACCTTTTGTGGCCAGTGTTATGAAATTGTTGTCGTGATGTGATGTGATTAGTGGTATTGTTGTGAGAGCAGATATCTCTCTATGGATGTATTGATGGTGATATGATTGTTAGGAACATAGTCATGCTTGTGTTCATGGAATTGAGTGTTCTTCCTTCTTGTGGACTTAGAACCTCCCACGGTTTGGTGGTAGGCATAGTGTAGACTGTTAGTGTTAAATTGAAAGGCATGAGTCATACTGACCCCTAGTATGGTTCTTACTATGTGCCTTATGTTATTTAATTGTGTACCTCTCTCTCTCTCTATATATATATATATATATAGGTGTGCGTGTGACATATAGTCATGTGATATAGTACTTTTATGTACTAGTTTCCCTATCTTGTTATACATAGTAGGGGACTAGTGGAATGTGTTTCAGGGGTCTCTGATTGGGATGAGTGTCATGTGATACAACGGACCGACCTAGGTTATATGCATGTACACGAGTTGGTTGGCATTACTTGGATGGTCGGGGGATGTGGTAGTTAGGATTTTCCCTCCTAGGCTTCATAGCTCACCCCTGGTGTTTTATACCAGTTTTCAGGATGTGCATCAGTGATGGATGGCTTACAGTATAGCAGCAGCTCGAGTGGATTTGGCATCCATTGGTGGTTGTCCTTTTCCTTACCTCCTTTTATTTTGTCCCCTTATTTTGGGACTGTTAGTGTATCTCTTAGGAGCCATCATGTTGGCGTATCCCTTCCATGTATTTTTATATTATTGTATGATGGTTCATGTGTATTTTATTCGTTGCCTAGTTGTGCCTTGTGTGTCTTTCGTATAAGCTTCCGCTTAGTGTGTATGGAATTATTATTTTTATCATTATTCCATACGTTTTATTTTTATTAATTCTCTTAGTTGGTCGCTCTATTGTATTATCACACTCTGGAGTCCTCAGATACCCCAGTTCAAGAGTCTTAGGATTTTCGGGGCGTGACATAGGAGAACATGAAACATTTAATCTACATAGAAATTTAAATAAAAAATGGAAAATAAAATACGGGACGTTACATGAAAAGTCTGCACTGACTGGTAAAATCTTCAGATAGCAGATGTTGTTTACCAAATTCGAGATCGTCTTTACCACATAAAAGTCTGTCAAAGTTGGTGCAATTGCAGAGTACCTAGGAGAAAATTCCGTCGACAACTATGAGCTTACAAATACCTAATTCCCGATTGAAGCCGTTATGATGGTTATTGATGAACCCCAAGTGATCCCTCAACCTGGACAATATACTTTAATGGTACGAGTAATGAAAAGGGTGCAGGAATTGGAGCAGTCCTAATCCCTAGCAACAAAGTCATTCACTATCCAATCGCAACAAAGTTTAGGTTCGATTGGACAAATAACATGGCCAAATCTCCATTTCCCCCGTCAACCCCAACATTCTGGGGTTCGGCTTTGGGGTCTTGGAATATCAAGGCATGAAATATATTACGGATACACATTTATATATGAAAAGAGAGAATAACTCAGACCATACGCTAAGTGCAAAAATCCTAACTCCAATAAAATGCCCTCAACCGTGCGTCGAGAACGTAACCCACAACCCTGTGGAATAAATATGACTGTATTTTTGGCACGTAATAAAAAAAATGGACGAAAAGGCAATGATCATACCTTAAGCCCCTACAAGACATATATACATTTATGCATATATAAACATGGAATTACTTACTATAGTACACGAATAAACCAAGTCAACATTCTCGAACAGCTCACTATTAAACCTCAAATGAATGAACCCATTCATACATTCACTCTATAATCATTACCTTAATGACTGATTCAGATCACAGCTCGAATTCATAATTAGTAACTCTAATTGTAAGTCACTAATTAGCCCTAGAGGGGGTGAATAGGGTTTTTAAAACTCTTAATCCTCTTTTCAACAAATATTTAACAAAGTTAAATATTAAAGATAACTAGCTCAAGTTAATGATAAGGCAAGGTTATCTAAGATAAATACTTATCACAAAATAAAAATCATGCAAATATATAAAAGCAAAGAGATAAA
The DNA here is from genome assembly GCA_963922005.1 of Cornus suecica. Classification (NCBI taxonomy): domain Eukaryota; kingdom Viridiplantae; phylum Streptophyta; class Magnoliopsida; order Cornales; family Cornaceae; genus Cornus; species Cornus suecica. The sequence goes on from OY998243.1 coordinate 36,753,422, forward strand.
GATCGAAAGATGGCACCACGATTTATCAAGGTTCGATAACCCCTACTCCTCGGCTCAAGATCCTTCTTGAGACTTCTCCCAAACCTTTCACTATGGCTTCTCCTTCAAAGGTGGAAAAACAAACCCTTACACACAAGCTAACTAGCTTGTCACACAAACAAGAGAACAATCCTCTCTTGAATAATCTAGGGCTTCACTCACCCTAGATTACAATCTTTTAAAGAAAAGATGAATCACTCAAGAAACACTCAAAACCCTAAGGTTTTTAAAGATGATATATCAAGTAAAAGCTCAAGTGTATTTAGTGATGTGTTTACCAACACAAGACCAATATTATCTCACAATAATGAATGATTTGTAGACAAGAGAATATCACAAGATCAAGATAATAAAGCTTCTCAAATGATTGGAATAAATGACCAAGATGAAGCCTTTAATTCTCAAGCCAAACAAGCCCTAAAGATTTCTCTTTAATGCTTACTCGAGAAATAAATGAAGTAAAAAGATGAGTATATGCTAGAGCTTTAGATTTCAAAGACAAATATTTTAAATGGCTTTCTTTTTCTCTTTTCTTAGTCATCTCAAAGACTATCACAATCTATTTATATCTAGGGTAATAAAGAGGAGAGTGAAATACACCTCTAGAGAGTTAACATGAGAGTGGTGGTGGTTGGAACGTAGCCGAGGATTCATAAATGGAAAACTAGGCATTTTTCAGGCTCGACCAGTCAACGGCCTTTAATGGCCAATCGAATGCCTAAAGGCAGTCAGTCGACTTCTCTTGTGAGGAGAGTTGACTGCCCAGAAGCAAGTCCAAAAAGATTAGCTCTCGAATTCCATCAATCAACTACCTAGGATAGGCCAGTCGACTGTTCAATCCTTATTGCCAAGGAGTTGAGCTACGAATTCAATTAGTCGACTGCCTTGAGGAGGCCAGTCGACTGCTCAATCCTTGTTGCCAAGGAGTTGAGTTACGCACTCATCCAATCAACTGCCCTATGAGGGCCAATCGATTGCTCAACTTGATACAGAGAAGCTTTAAGCTTCGAATTGCACAAGTTGACTGCCCTATGAACTTGAGCTTAGAGCTTAATATCAAACCATAAGAACCTTTTTACAAGTTCACTCACTGACCTATCTACCCCAATCTTTATTCTTTAAGCTCTTTGGAGTGAAAAGATAATTTTTCCCTTTCTTGTCAATGTCTTGCTTTCAAATTCCGAGTTTGTTTCTTGCTTAAATGACACACTAAACTCAAATTATCATTAGTACTAAACACTCTAAATATTTTGTTAACGTCAAAATGGTCGATAATACCCTTGGAAAAATCCATGGGCCAAGAATCTCCCCCTTTTTTATGGTGAAAAAACATTTAGTGTTTGTGACAAGTTAGAGTATAAAATAGAGATGCTCCCCCTCAACAAGTGCATAAAGTTTATGAAATTTTTAAAGCAATTTTGCTCCCCCCCTTAGTTTAAGAGATAAATTAATTTAATCACAATAGATTAGGTCATGCAACACATAGAAGAAAAGGACAATATTATGAAACTATATTTTTTATAGATAAAAGTCCAATACATTCATGTGACAAAGTTCCAAAAAGGAACTGCAAAACAACAAAATACTAAAATAAAGTAACATCCTGCCAATCAAAACGACACATAAAACCACAAAACGACCACATCAACAAGACGAAAGTGCCAAATAAAAACAACCATAAAAACACAAGCAAAACCACATAGAACCACAGGACCATGTAAAAAACAAGTGTTTCTCCTCCTTTTTGACACCATCAATAAGGTGGAAGGGCCAAACGAATCATTGATTGGATCTCCTCAAATGAGGACTCAAGGTCACCAAAACGGCGAGCAAAGCTATTGCCAAGATCAACAGCCTGAGAGAGATGAGTGAGCCATTCTTCAGAGCGAGAGACAGACTCGAGAAGCTCACATAGAACGTCGGAGATAGCAAAAGATACAAATGTCCCATCAACATGGATGCCAAATAGGAGACAATGTAAATGAGAAGAGTCAAGAAAGATAGCTCTATCGGCAGACTGCTCACCAGAGAATGACACATTGGATTTGTCAAGTAAAAAGCATATGTGAGCGAGAAAAAAAGGGGTCTAGATTCATTACGAAGAGAGTCCAAAATAAAAGATCAAAAAATGAATGCCAAAATGCAATACATGAGGAAGGCTTTCATAACGGTGATAAGACGACGGTTTTCTGATTTGAGTAATATGGTATATGTGATAATGTTGTGGATTAGACGCGCTATAGGAGAAAGCATGGTTGAAACAAGGCCAGATTCTTGAATAATCCCAAAGTTAGCACAAATGACACGAACGGCCTGGACGGGGTGAAAGTCACAAGATGAATACCAAACGGAGGGGTGGTAGTAGGAAATCCCATCTATGGGGAGAGAGAAGAAACGACAAATATCATCATCGCTAATATCAAAAGTGGTATCAGCGATACGACCACGAAGAGAATCGGTGTTGGAGAGATCGAGAGTTATGTAGAAGGCTTTGACATATCTAGGAAAAACTAGAAAATTGAGCGAGATGAAAGAATCCCAACCTAAGGCTTGAAAAAGTCTAAAAACAGTGAGACCTAAATCATCACACAAATTGCGTGTGACAACCAAATGAGGAGCAATCGGTCAAGTGGCAAACATGGCTTCATAGTGAATGCAATTTAGCAAGTTATCGTTAAGGAGAGAAATGAAACACAAAGCGGGAGGAGCCTTCTCGAGAATTATCGCATGCACGAGTAGAAGAAACAATAACAGAAGATGGAGAAAGAAGACCAGAATCTTCACCATGCACTAGATGATTATGATGAGGACCACGGAAAGATGGCTTTGAAGCCATGAAAATAAAGAAAACAAGAATAAGAAGATACATTTTTGGAGAAATCAAAATGATATAATGGAGAGAATCATAGTGAGTGAAGGGAAAGATGAAGGAAGAGTGGAAAAGTGAAAGTAGGGTAGTCGAGAAGATGAGAGAAAGGAGGAAAAACTGACGAAATAAAGGACTGAACCAAACGGCACAGTCGACTGCCAAGAGATTTACCTCGGAACTCACAGAGACCTAGTCGACTGTTGATATGAGGACAGTCGAATTTCTGGCAACACGACCAAAAGAAAAGAAGGGTTTCTTTACCCAGTAGACTAAGGGCTAAAGCCAGTAAACTAGGGTAAGTCATCCCTAAATAAAAACACTTCCGCAGTCGACTGTCATGGGGTGCCCAGTCGACTGGAAAGAACAATAATAAAATAAATAAATAAATACAAATAAATAAATAAATAATAAAATAAAATAACTAGTAATGAGAATAAAATGTATGACTAAGAGTACTAAATAAAAAATTGCATAAACATTGTAAGAAACAACTTTAACACTTACATATGAACATAAAGCCTTTAACAATTAAGTTATACAAGATAATAAGAGCAAACCAACAACAAAAATCATGCTAACACATCAACATCAAAAGCCATTTCAATTTCTCTACGGATTTTAGAAAAAGTGTCTTCTTGAAGTGGTTTGGTAAAAATATCGGCTAATTAATCATTTGTATTAGCAAAAATAATTCAATATCTCATTTAGCTACACGATCAAGTTAGAAATGATGTATAATTTCAATATGCTTGGTGCGTAAGTGTTGAATGGGATTCTTAGATATGCAAATGATGTTAGTGTTATCATATTTAATAGGCACATGATTGAATAAAAGATCATAATCAAGAAATTGTTGCTTAATATAAAGCGTTTGAGCACAACAACTACCGACCACATGGCTTTGGTGGTAGACAAAGCAACAGAATTTTGATTTTTACTAAACCATGAAACAAGTGAGTGTCTTAGAAAGTGACATGTGCCACTAGTGCTTTTTCGATACACTTTGCATCCGGCAAATTCGGTATCCGAATAACCAATAAGATCAAGTGAAGTGTCACATGAATATCATAGTCCTAAGTTGATTGTGCCACATAGATAATGGAAGATACGTTTAATAGCACATAAATGAGATTCCTTAGGTCATACTTTTAAGCAAGCACATAAACACACACTAAACATGATATTCGGTCTACTAGCAGTCAAGTACAATAAGCTACCAACAATGCCTCTATATTTAGTGATATCAACACTTTTACTATGCTCATCTCTATCTAGCTTAATAGTGGTACTCATAAGAGTTTTGGCATGTTTGGCATCTTCCATACCAAATCGCTTTAGCAAATCTTTGGTATGCTTAGATTGATAAACAAATATACCATCCAAGCTTTCCTTAATTTGAAATTCTAGGAAGAAGTTCAACTCACCCATCATACTCATTTCAAATTCTCTTTGCATGATTGAAGCAAAATATTGACAAAGTGATTCATTGGTTGATCCAAATATGATAACATCAATGTATATTTGAACAAGCAATAAATAACTCTTTACGGTTTTGGTAAAAAGTGTGTTATCAATTCTTCCTCTTATAAAATCATTTTCAAGTAAAAATCCACTAAGCATTTCATACCAAGCTCTAAGAGCTTACATCAAACCATATTAAGCCTTAGATATTTTGAAAGCATGATTTGGAAAAAGTTCATTTTCAAAACCGGGTGGTTGCTTGATAAACACGTCTTCTTCTATGACACCATTTAAAAATGCAGTTTTGACATCGATTTGATGGAGAGTGAAATTTCTAAATGATGCAAATGCAAGAAGCATTCTAATAGCTTTTAATCTAGCTTCAGGTGCAAATGTTTCATCATAGTCAATCCCTTCTTCTTGATTATACCCTTGGGCTATTAATCTTACTTTATTACTAATAATCACTCCATTTTGATCCTTCCATTTTGTTCCTATAATAGTTTGATCCTTGGGTTTAGGAACCAAATCCCAAACTTGATTGTGTTCAAATTGATTTAGTTCCTCTTTCATGACTACAATCCATGAATCATCGTCTTGAGCTTCAAAACTATTTTTGGGCTCAATTTGAGACACAAAAGCCATATAGTTGCACAAATCTTAAAGTTGAGATCTTGTGCCTACCCCTTTAGATGGATCATCTATTACTTGGTCAATTGGATGGTTGTAAACTACCCTCCATGATTTTTTAAATGAGTTTGTCAAGTCATCATTAGATTGATCCTTGACTTTAACCTTTTCTGTTAGGTCATTTGATGAGTTGGAGATATTGAGATTATTTAAGTTATCCTCAATCCCAACAACTTCATCATCATCTAAGTCAACCCTAGGTGACAATGGTTGTGGTGACTCATCAAAAATAACATGAATTGACTCGACCATAGTTAAAATCATGTTGTTCTAGACTCTAAAGGCTTTACTTCTAGAACCATAACCTAAGAAAATTCCTTTATCCGACTTGGAATCAAACCTTCCTAAGTTGTCTTTGTCATTAAGCACAAAGAACTTACAACCAAAAACCTTGAAATACCCAATGTTGGGCTTTCTACCATTCCATAATTCGTAAGGTGTTTTCCCTAGTTTCATCCGAATAATAACTCTATTAATCACATGGAAAACGATATTTACCGCTTAGACCTATAAACTTCGAGGAAGGTTGTGTTCATTTAACATGGTTCTAGTCATTTCTTTCAAATATCTATTCTTTCTCTCAACAACATCATTTTGTTGTGGAGTTCTAGGAGCCGAGAGGTCATAAGATAAACCAAGTTCATCACACAAATTCTCTAAGTCATGATTGTCAAATTCTCTACCTCTATCACTTTTAATTTTTTTAATTTTCAAATCCTTTTCATTTTGAATCATTCTATAAAATTTATCAATAATGAGTGAGCTTCATTCTAAGAAAATGAACCCAAGTGTATCTAAAATAGTCATCAACAATAACAAGAACATAAAGCTTCCCGACTAGACTCGTCGTCTTTTCCGATCCAAAAAGATCCATATGGAATAGCTCTAAGGGTTTAGAGGTGGTAATGTCTTTCTTTCTTTTGAAAGATGACTTGACTTGCTTAACCACTTGACAAGCACTACATATTTTATGTTTGGCAAACTTAATCTTTGGGAGGCCTTTGACTAAGTCAGTTTTAGATAAGCGATGCAAGGGGTCCATTCTAACATGTCCTAGACGTCTATTCCATAACCAACTACTTCCGCTAGATGAAACAAAAAATTTAACATCTTGTTCATGCAGCTCACACAAAAGCATAGTATATAAGTTTCCATTTATTTTAGCATTGAACAATTGTTTTCTATCCTTCTCAACCAAACATGCATTATACCCAAAAATAACATCATAACCTTTATCACATAATTGACTAATGCTAAAAAGATAATGTTTAAGACCATAAACTAAAAGAACATTTTATAGATAGAAAGAGAATAAGTTATACCAATAGCATCAATCCCTATAATTTTTTCCTTTAAGTTGTCTCGAAAAGTAATGTTCCTTCCATCATATGACTTGAGAGAGATGAATTTAGATTTGTCTCCCGTCATATGTCTTGAGCAACCGCTATCAAGAAACCATTTCTCATTGGAAGTGGACTTCAAAGACACCTACAAAAGATAGTTTAGTAACACCTTTAGGTACCCATGTCATTTTGGATCCACTAAAGTTAGTGAGAGATGCAATGGTTCCTTTTGGAACCCAAATGATTTTGGTTACTATTGTTTTCTTCCTATGTGAACATGCATTAGTTTTCTCTCATTTTTGCTTGTAATAATAACATGTAACATGCTTATGATCATTTGAAGATGAAGAGCATGATTTCTTAGTGAATGTATGCCTTAAAGATTTTAAAAGAATAACATCTTTGTGAAGGTATTCTTTATCAAGAGAATAACATCATTGTCAAAGGCATCATAGCATATACCACTTTTATCAAAAGTTCTCATTTGTCTTCCTAAAGTGATACTTAAATTTTATTTTCCCTTAGTAAATTTGGCAAGAACATTTATTTGATCATCAATTGTCTTTTTCAAAGATTCGTTTTTACTCAATACTTTTATCATCATGCATACTAGATGAGGCGATTGTAACGCCCTGCGTTTTCCTTTCTCCTTTCTGGAATTCTTTTTCAAGTGTTAACATTTTGTGATGCCACTTATTCATGACGTCTTGTGTAATCTTAGTATGTGTAAATTTTTTACGTCTATGTTTAAGACTTAGTGGGACGATGTCGTGGACTTTCATTTTTGGCTATGTGATTTATTGTCCGTTGGCAACTACGTGGGTTCGTTGCAACGTTTTCTAGTTGGAGTTTCGACAATCGTGTTGCGTTCCCAAACGTGTTACCCTAGTTTATTATAAATGTTCCGGCGTAGCACTTATATGAATTTCTTGCTATATTTTCATTTTGTAATTAATGAAAATTATTAAAAATGATTTTAGGAAAGAAATGACCGAAGTGTAAATGAGTATTTTCATATTTAGAGCACTTAGTGAAAACTGTAGAGATTTGGCTAAGTGTTGGGGTATGAGTGGCATAGTGGTAAATAGAGAGAATGACAAGGGGTAGAGGGGTAATTAAGAGGCGTGATGACACTTTTATAATTAACCCTAAGTTGAGAAATTATTGGTCATTATTGTTGGTCTTTCACTTGGCAAGACTTTTTGTCAACCCTTGGATGGTTAATTCATTTTTATTACATTATTTTAAACCCTTGGATGTTAAGGCCTTGTTTGGTAAGTTAATGAGTTTTATGTGTTGTGTATTTAGTCTTTCATTGCAAGACTATTTTGTGGCCCTTGGATTAGATCTTCACTTGTTAGCTTTATTATTGGCCATTGGATGGTGAGAGTTGTGAGTGGAGAATCTCTATAACTCTTAGGGTTAGCACACATTTGGCAAGACTTCTCCATTGTCATCTCTTGCTCTCTCTTTTCTCCCTCTTACTTCTTCTCCACTTATGGGTTGATTTGATCACCCTAAGTTGGGAGTTTGATATGGCCATCAACAAGGAAGCTGTTCATGGTGTCCTTCTCTTTGGTTTGAGCCAAAGATTGGTAAGTGTTCTTCCTTTCTTGTATGTTTTGCATTCAAACCCTAGTATTGGGTTCTTGTTAAACCACTTCATGACTCTTGCTCTCCTATTGTGTAGGAGTTTGATTCATTGTTAGGAGGTTATGGTGAAGCTTTCCACTGGATTTCTCCTTTGATTTCGGTGTAGGGAAAGAGCAAGGGTTTCTTTGGCCTTGCTTAGTGATTGGGTTTATTCTTCAAGAGGTAGGGGAAAACTTCTTAACTAGCTCATCTTATGATTGTGTGAGTATGATATTGATTCTAGGGTTCCTAAACTTAGATGGAATTGCTAAGTGTATCCTTGGAATTGTGAATTAGGGTTTGAACATGTTTATGTGAATTAAACCTTGTGTATGGAGTACTTGTAATGATATTGAATAGGATTATGAAGAATGCTAGTTATGTGGTTGTTCTTGAGATTTCTCATATTCAAGTGTGTTTGTATGCCTATATATGTGTATATGTATGTGGGTAGAGTTGTGTATATGTGTAAGTGTAATAATACATATGAGTATGTGGGTGATATGGAAGTAGCCTTTGTAGTGAGATTAAGCTAGCTCCTTTGGTTAGTACCTTTGAGGTATGTTGGGAATTCATGTCATGTTTGAGATGTGAATTATGATAAACTTGCTTGAATTGAACTAAGAGCATGTTTAAAAGAATTAAATTGTTATCCTTGTGAATTAAAGAACAACTTGATGAAATGGAGCATTAATTATGCATGATAATGTATCCTTGTGATTTAAATACTTTAATTGAGAATTAAGCATGTTAAATGAATGAAAAGGTTTTGATTTAAAACTTACGTTTGATAAAGATAATTTGGTGTATTGATCATATTATGAGTTTATATACATAGGGGATTGTGTGCGTGGTTGTTTTGGTGATTTTCGGGCCAATTGGAGCATTTTTCGGGTCCATAAGTCGATTGATGGAATTGTGTCAGTCGACTGACAAATAGCTAAAAATTTTAGGGCCATTAACAAATAACCCCCTTTGGTTTCAGATTCTTGACAAACACCCCCCTGAGGTGTCAAATAACCCCCTGTACTTTTATCCATTAACAAACAGCCCCCACTTCATTAACAAATACCCCCATGCCATTAAAAATAGATATTTTATGCCCAAAATACCCCTAAATTGATATTTTATGCCAAAATACCCCTAAGATAAATTGGTAACTAAATTAAGATTTTTTAGTAAATTACAAATTATTTTTTTGTTTTTTGTTTAAGTTTACTTATTTATTTAAATTAAAATCTAGAAAAATATATTACTCCCCCCGTCTCAAATTATAAGTCCCTTTTGGAGAATTCAATTTTTTAAGAGGATGACTTTTCATTGTAGTGTTAGTGAATAAAATACCAACTTTACCCATAGTCCACTATAGTGATGTGACCGTTTATAAAGTATATGTTTTATAACTTTAATGCATCTATAAGAGCAAAGCCCTTTTGAAATTTATATGCATCTAATCTCTTAAAAAAATAAAAAAATTATTTAAAGTTTATTATTACCAATAATGGTTTTTTTTAATAATTTGTACTCCCTCCGTCCCAAAATAAGTGTCCACTTTGAAAAATCAAAGCATTTTATTTGATCAATTTACCAGTTTAACCTTCAAGCATTAAAGTTATAAAACATATACTTTATAAACGATCACATCACTATAGTGGACCACGGGTAAAGTTGGTATTTTATTCACTAACACTACAATAAAAAGTCTTCCTCTTAAAAAAATTGAATTCCCCAAAAGGGACTTATAATTTGAGACGGGGGGGAGTAATATATTTTTTCAGATTTGAATTTAAATAAATGATTAAAATTAAACAAAAAACAAAAAATTAATTTATAATTTGCTCAAAAATCTTAATTTAGTTAAAAGAATAATAATTTGTAATTTACTAAAAAAATCTTAATTTAGTTACCAATTTATTTTAGGGGTATTTTGGGCATAAAATATCAATTTAGGAGTATTTTGGGCATAAATATTTGTTTTTAACGGCAGGGGGTATTTGTTAACATATTGGGGGTTGTTTGTTAACTGATAAAAGTGCAGGGGGTATTTGACACCTTAGGGGGGTGTTTGTCAAGAATCTGAAATCATAGGGGGTTATTTGTTAATGGCCTAAAATTTTATGTTGTGGTCAGTCGAATGATGCGTATTGGTCCCCATCAGTCGACTGATGGTCCATGTCAGTCGACTGATTTTTTGAGCGTGTCCCAGTGTAGTCCCATTTAGACACTATTTCACTCTTTCCGTCATTTGTGGAGCTACGGACCTCCGATGGAGGCGTTCTTTAGCTTTTTGGAAAGCTGACATCAAGCTCTTAAGTCTAGGATTTTGAATTGCTTCATTTGATTCATTTATATTTACGTAATGGTCATTTGAAAGTGACGGAATATTTTGAACTTGTATACGTCATGACGACCGATTTTCAAAATGTTGTGGTTTCCGCTTCACACCCCCGAATTGGGTTCCATTTGTTTATAGGGCCTATCCTATAACTAAATATTTGATAAAAAAATTAAAATCATTTATTATACTTGAAATGACTATTTTACCCTTGGTGAAAGAGATACTTTAACTTCTATTTGGGTCGGCGTTGTCCGATGTCATTTTCAAAAATTTATATTTCTCATGTTAGGGCTTTGAATTCAGTTTTGGTTATTTCTATGGTTTGACCTATGTCCAAATAGATGGGGTAACTTTGAAAGTATATTTTTGCCCTTGGAATGACCATTTTACCCTTGGGTGAACATGTGACCTTTGAGTGGTCGGTGTGATGGGTTGTTTAATCCCTTTCACTTTCTTTTAGTGTTCGGCAACCTTTGTGACTTCCCTTAGGTTGAAGTGATTTTTTACCCCTATGTCGGGTCTACGGATGGTGGGTAGTGACATGGGAGGTGATTGATAGTTTAAGTTGATACTGATTGGATTTTTTGGAGCTCGATATGCTCATGATCTAGGAAGTGTGAGTGTTATCCTTCCTGGAGTGTTATGAATAGGAGTGTTGCTCCCGTGATTTGGTGATAGTGTTGTGTTGACTATCAATGTGGGACTGGCGGGTACGAGTCGTAGTGATCTATAAGGTGATCTATACTACGTGGCTTCTATTGGTTGTATATTTCTCAATATATATACGTGCATATATATATATATAGGTATGCGTTATTAGATGTTATTGTGTTATGGTTTCACTACGTGTTAGTTGCCCTATTTGTTTATGCATGGTAAGGGACTAGGGTGATGTGTTCCGAGGCCTCGTATTGGCGTGAGTGCCATGTGGGATATTTGACCGACCTAGGGTAGATGCATGTACACGGGTTGGTTCGCGTGAAGATTTTGTTTTCTTAAGAGATGCATACTTGGAAGGTAACTTTTCAAATTCATCATGTAAATCTTCAAAGGCATCTTGTAACTCATTGTAAGATCCAGGAAGCTCATCGTAAGATAATTTATGTACCTCATCCTCATTAGCCATGAGGCAAAGTTTAGTCATTTCCCCGCAAGCCTCATCCTTATCCGAGTTGCATGAGTCGTAGTCATCCCATGTGGCATTCATGGCCATCTTCTTTGGCCTTCTTTCATTCTCATATTTTAGCTTGAAGCAATAGGACTTGTAGTGACCAGGATTCCCATAATGGAAACAAGTTGGAGGCTCCCTTATGCTTGGATCACCCTTTTGTTCATTTCTTCTTACACATCTTCCACCATTTGCTTTCTTTCTTTGGAGAAATCTTTTGAACTTTTGAGTGATTAAGGTAATGTCCTCATCTTTCTCTTCTTCAACCAGCTCACAACCAACCTCTTTGATGGATGTTTGCAAGGTTATACCGCTTTTAGGCTTGTTCTCCTCTTCATGAGATTTTAAGGTAATCTCCCATGTGAGAAGAGATCCAAAGATCTCGTCAATGCTAATTGTGTTGAGGTCGTGAGCTTCCTTGATTGCCGTCACTTTCATATCCCATTTAGCCGAAAGGCTTTTAAGGACTTTGTGTGAGACATCAGACTTTGATATAATCCTACCAAGATGCTTAAGTCCATTCAACACATTAGTAAAATGAGACATCATAAAATTGACATCTTCATCATCTTTCATAGCAAATAATTCATATGCATACATAAGAATCTCAATTTTAGATTCTCGTACTTGAGAGGTTCCTTCATATATAACTTCTAACTTATCCCATATCTCTTTATCCGTGGAACAAGTAGAGACATAAATTGTAACACCCCGCTCCAACACTTGGTATGATATTGTCCGCTCTGGGCCCAGCCCGCACGATTTTGCTATTGGGCTCCTCCCAAAAGGCCTCATATCAATTGGAGACAACACTGCACATATAAGCACATCCCCAGACCTCTACCTGGGCGATGTGGGACATCACAATCACCCCCCCTTCAGACCCAGCGTCCTCACTGGCAACCCATGGGTGATGTGCATGCTCCCACACTTAATTCTGGTCTGGCTCTGGCTCTGATACCAATTGTAACACCCCGCTCCAACAGTTGGTATAATATTATCCGCTTTGGGCCCAGCCCGCACGGTTTTGCTCTTGGGCTCCTCCCAAAAGGCCTCAACCTTAAAATCAACTCTACGGTCTCCACTAAACCCAACCAACCACAGAAGTCACAACGTCAATATACTTAACCTCCCCTAAAGGCATAAATGTATATGACAACAAGTATAAAGATTATAATCCATTATACTTTTTAAATTACCACATTTACTTCGTGTTTCACATTATTCATTTCCGGTTGAGCATTTATAAAATAAGAATTTATTTTTCAATATTCATAATTTTAACATGCTCCAATATCATATATACATATCAATAAAATCACATGATGATATGCAATGCACCGTACTCATAGACCGCATGTGGTACACACACACAAAAACACACCCTTCCCAAGGGTACGGGATCCTTCTCCACAATTCCCCTGAGGCTGCAGGCTCACTAGGGAATGTAGATTCATCGAACCATTATTCCCAAGTGCTTTTGACACTTCACACTTTTAACCAAGGAAGACGTCCACCACGGCCCAGCCGTGAACATAGGGCCTTGAACGATATGTCCTCCCCCTATCGTCTCAGTTTCTCAGAAGATTAGTTCCGCGGGAAGTGAGAAACACCCCCTGGCCAGTTGTTTCGACGATCCAAACACAAACGTCTACTCATACACCATGCACAAAGGAAGTAGATCACACCAAATGAACTCTCTCTACAAATGGTGAAACCGCGCACTACATGCACCCACACCCATGTCTCACAATACATGGTGTACGCAATAAAATCATGTCTCAACATAAATATATCATGCACCATATTTATGAAAATACCCACATGGTAATATCAACATAAATCTCAAAATCTCTTTTCATGCTTTAAAATACAGTAAAGCAATTAAATCATATGAAAACAATTTCATATACAATTCATGTTTTCAAAAATATATTTTCTTTAATTCTTTAGAAACAATTTCCATTAGCATGCCCTTAAAATAATTTAAACAGATAATTCACATATAATGAGAGGAACCTAGCATAGCATCTAAGTTTCTCACGTCCAACGTTTACAAAATCCTCTAGCCCATTTAATTATCAAGGGAATTTCTAATCCGTCTATTCATATTCGATTCAGATAGGAAATGATTTAATTACATAGGAAATAATTTAATTAATTTTCTTAAATTAATCCCTAAGTCCAATTTCGATTCTAAGCAAATTATAGATATTTAAATTAACAATTTAATATATCTATATTTAATTAAATAAGGGTTTGCACCCCTAAACTACTTCAACGATACGGAGTGAGAAATATAATTTCCCACCCAATTTAGGTTTACCGAACAGTCCGAAACAACACAGTGTCGGTGCCCGAATATGAAGCCCGCCGACCAAAATCGTCCGAAAACTATTTCGAATATATCAAAACGTCCGCCTCGATAACCTATACGATATATACAAAGCTCATTAGCAATAGGTTAATTAATTTAGGTAAATCTAAAATAATCCAAACGAAAACTATAACCTCTAAACGTGATTTCCGGACAAACCGTTCAACGAAAATTTACAAAATTATAGTATGATGAATACGACGTAGAGAGGAAGCTACTCATCAAAAATCGGCTCAAACTGATCATCAGAAGTCAACTGAAAAAATAGCCAAAACTCCGGCCGAACGTAGCCTATCGCACGAACAGCGCCACCCTTGCACGAACCAGCTCCACCCTGCGCCACCACCTGCGCAACACCACCTGACCGCCACGCCGTCGCCGCCATCTGTAACTCCAACCGTCCCCTTTCTGAGGCGTGATCGTCTCTCCTACTAGGTCCAAGCTTTTCTCCCTCAGCTGACTCTCTCTCTCTACCGACAAAAATGAAGCATGGAGAAGATGGTGTCGTAGTCGTGTGCAGATAGGAGAAGAAGATGGAGAAAATCTATTGCGTGAAGAGAATGTGAGAGCAGGTTTGTAGCATAGCAGGTAGTTTCGTGTAAACATATACATATACATGCTATAATTACACAACTAACCCTCAAAACTTCCATAATTGCAAACTAACCCCACTACAATATATATATACAATAATTCCAAATTTATTACGGACCAACCCCCAAGTGTGATTACGCAAACTGGTAATTACACGGGACACCAATTAATTAAAATAGTCCGAAATAAATACACCGAGTTAGGAACCCAAACGTCGGAACACCTAACAAACCCGATAAAATAAAACGTGTCCTCATCCAGTCGAAGTACTAAACATTAAATGTAAAAACGATACATCGTAGTCGTCAAAAAGAAACTGGAAGTCATCCCGTCGACTTTAAAAGTAAACGCGAAAAATTTACACGCGAAATACCAAGGATAAATAATGCGTCAAGAACAAGTGACGTCATTACCGAAATTAAATTAGAATTAATTTCAGGAAATAGGAAAATAACACGGGGTGTTACAACCTTCCCACCTTAGGAGATTTCGTCCTCAAAATCAGGGAGTACCTTAGTCCGTAAGTCACATCCGGTTAGCTAGGCCGCATGATCTACTCACATTCCTCGGTAACCAACCCATGATACAGGTACGAAATAATACATGTGACTGAGGTATTGTCTCACTCCGCTGGAATTAAATCACAACGGGATGCATCTAGTAAGACACGTCATCAACACAACACAAGTGAAACACACAAGAATACTGGAGCACAACAAGAACACTAAAGCACACAGAGAACGCAGATCGAAATCATAGATAAACGTCGAACGTCGAACATCCCATCGACCATCAACCGTCGTCCCTAAGATAGTGGAATCTAGAGTACACAGAGAACGCAGAACGTAATCTTAGATAAACCCCAAACGTCGATCGTACCGCCGACCATCACCCGTCGTCCCTAAGACAGTGAAATCTAGAGTACACAGAGAACACGCAGATCATAGTCGTAGATAAGCCCCAAACGTTGATCGTAACGCCGACCATCACCCGTCGTCCCTAAGACACTGAAAACTAGAGCTCTGATACCATGTTGTCACGTCCCAAATTTCCTAGAACTCAGAAACCCGAGCCTAAGAACTAAGGGAGTGAACGAAAGTAAAAATAAATGAGAACCAATGACCTTCAATCACCAAACACCCACAAAAGGGTAAAATGATCTGATACCATGTTGTCACGCCCCTAAGATTCCCGAAACTCTACTCTAGAGAGTTAGCGAATCTCCAAAGGGTGACGTTAGTCAAGCGACTACTAGAATCAACAATAACAAAGGAAATACATGGAATAACAATGAAAACTATACTCCATGCCAAATATAATACTAGAAACTCAATAGTATCCTCAAATACCAACAGACACGCTCATAAATTCCTAAGACTCCCGAACAGGGACATCCGAGGAATCCAGGATGTGATCCTTAACATGAATGACCCACTAAGACATCATTAACCATGAAAACATATGGGTTAATGATAGAAATGGTATATTTAATACCCAAATGAATAATAAACAAAGCAGCGGAATCTAACGAAAATCCGGCAGAGTTCCGTTTGTAAATGGAACATCCGGATACACAACCACAACACAATAACCTGCCAATAGCAATTCGATAATGACAATGGATTCCAAGCCCCACATTCATCAATCCTACTAGGGCCGAGGTAGTGGAAAGAAACCAAAACCCCTCCAAACACTCTATAATCAACAGAGCCACAAATGCTCGAATAAGAATACAGAAAAAACACCTAGCTATGCAGAATAGATACAATAACATCCTGAAAGAATAAATACAGGAAAATAAAGAATACATCAATAGGGATATGCCAACAGACTAGCTCCCAAAAGAGATACATGACAATCCCATAACAAATGGGTAAAGAAACTGACAGAAGAATACTATCGTCCCCAAACCCAGTCACGCTGCAACCGTAACCGCATCACCCAATGCAACTCCAAAACCTGTAACAAGGAAATAAAAGAGAACTATCGTTGCACTGCATCCTGCCATAGATGTATATTTCCTGCAACCTGGCGTGGAATACCAGTGGGGCAAATGAAATTCCCTCCGTGAGCAATTATGATGTCCCACATCGCCCGGGTAGATGTCTGGGATGTGCTTATATGGGCAGTGTTGTCTCCAATTGGTATGAGACCTTTTGGGAGGAGCCCAAGAACAAAACCGTGCGGGCTGGGCCCAAAGCGGACAATATTATACCAAGTGTTGGAGCGGGGTGTTACAATTGGTATCAGAGCCAGAGCCCGGCCGGAATTAAGTGTGGGAGCATGCACATCACCCGTGGGTCGCCAGCGAGGATGCTGGGTCTCAAGGGGGGTCATTGTGATGTCCTACATCGCCCGGGTAGAGGTTTGGGGATGTGCTTATATGTGCAGTGTTGTCTCCAATTGGTATGAGGCCTTTTGGGAGGAGCCTAAGAACAAAACCGTGTGGGCTAGGCCCAAAGCGGACAATATTATACCAAGTGCTGGAGCGGGGTATTAAATAAATGAATTCATTTGGACTTGAGGCACAATTCAAATTGACTTTGGCCTTGGCATTAAAAGATATTAGTTTACTATCATCGTTATCCCATTCACTTGGAGACTTGGGAACAAGTTGTCCATCAATCTCTTTACTTGGAACAAAAGGGCCATTTTCAATAACTTGCCAAATTTGGTAGTCAATGGCTTGAAATAAGTCAATCAATCTAGTTTTCCAATAGCTAGACTTTAATCCATCAAACCACGAGGGCCTATTATTGGATTTTCCTTCAACATGAGGAGTGACTAAGTTTGAGGTCATGATCGTTCTCTAAGATGGATAAGCCTTTAATCAATAAATATTAGACTTTGATATCAATTGTAAGTTATTAATTAGCCGTAGAAAGGGTGAATAGGTTTTTAAAACTATTAATCCTCTTTTCAATAAATATTTAAGTAAAGTTAAATATTAAGATAACTAGCTCAAGTTACTAATAAGGCAAGGTTATTTAAGATAAATACTTATTATAAAATAACAAGCATGCAAATATATAAAAGTAAAGAGATAGAGATAAAAAGATGACATCGCGATTTATCGAGGATTGATAACTCCTACTCCTTGGCTCAAGATCCCCCTTGAAAGTTTTCCCAAACCTTTAACTATTGTTTCTCCTTCAAAGGTGGAAAAGCAAACCTTTACACACAAGCTAACTAACTTGTCACACAAACAAGAGAACAATTATCTCTTGAAGAATTTAGGGCCTCACCCACCCTAGATTACAATCGTTTGAAAAAAAAAAGATAAACCACTTAAGAAACACTCAAAACCCTAATTCTCATTCTATTATTTGGTTGTAAATATGATGCACTTTAGGAATGGAATGAACTTAAAAAGAATTTCTCAAAAGTACCCCTTTTAGTGATAACTATATAATTTTAATCAAATAATATTATTTTATAATTGTTTTATAAAGAAATAGTGAAAGGCAAAGACAATGGTAGTGGTGAACAATGAAGGTTGTGGAAGTGGTGGAAGGTGATGGTAGTGGCGGTAGTAGAAGTTGGTGATATGGTGGTAAGAGTGGTTTGTTTAATTGAAATGTGAAAGGGTTATATTAGTAATTATATGTTTTAAAAGAATTCCTTAAGACATGGAATGGTGATTCCATAGGTTTACTAATGAAATGGATTTTCATTCCTTGAGAATGGTCATTCTCATTCAACAAAACATACCAAACAAAGGAATGGAAATGGGCATTCCATTCCATTCCATTCCATTCTTGCGTACCAAATATGACATAAGGTTTTTATAGATGATATATCAAGTAAAAGATCAAGTGTTTTTAGTGATGTGTTTACCAACTCAAGAGCAAGAGAATAAAGCTTCTCAAATAATTGGAAATAAATGACCAAGATGAAGTTTTCAATGCTCAATCCAAACAAGCCTTAAAGATTTTTATTTAATGCTTACTCAAGAAATAAATAAATTAAGAAGATGAGTAAATAAAATGCCTAAGGCCAGTCAGTTGACTTCTCTTGTGAGGAGAGTTCACTGCCCAAAAGCAGGTCCAAAAATATTAGCTCTCGAATTCCACCAGTTGACTGCCTAGGATAGGCCAGTCGAATGGTCAATCCTTGTTTCCAAGGAGTTAAGGTACGACTTCAACCAGTCAACTGCCTTGAGGAGGCCAGTTGATTGCTTAATCCTTGTTGCCAAAGAGTTGATTTACACACTCATCCAGTCAACTGCCCTATGAGGGCCAGTCGACTGCTCAACCTGATACAGAGAAGCTTTAAGCTTTGAATTGCACAAGTCGACTACCTTATGAAGGCCAGTCGATTGGGTGACCAGTCTTGTAACAAAAATAATTTTCCTAGTTAAAAAAAACTCATTCAGTTTTAGTGCACTTAAGCTTAGACCTTAATATCAAACCATAAGAACATTTTTACAAGTTCATTCACCAAACTATCTACCCCAATTCTTAAGTCTTCATTCTTTAAGCTCTTCGGAGTGAAAAAACAACTTTGCCCTTTCTTGTCAATACCTTGCTTTCAAATTCCGAGTTTGTTTCTTGCTTAATTGAAACACTAAACTCAAATTGTCATTAGTACTAAACACTATAAATATTTTGTTAACGTCAAAATGGTTGGTAATACCCTTGGAAAAACCCTTGGTCCAACACCAACAATAAGCTATTATCAAACCTTGAAATCTAAATTCATACCTCCATGGCTAACCGCCGACAAGTCTCTAATTCATCACTAGTATACCCAAGCCTCTATTACGATTCTATCATTTATCACACACATATATATATGTATTATGCCAGAATCACGAATCCAAAAATCATCCATCGTTTAATCTTACTAACCATGCCACAAGACCACCATTTATACATTCCTGAGTTGATGAAGAACGCACCTCAAACAATATGCATATGACAATGAAATTACTACAACATGCTTCGAATCCACAATTCATACGCCACAGAATCAACCACCACACACCTCGAGATCACAATTTCTCTAAGACTAAAATAGATAACACTACAACTCAAGTCCACCAACCATATATTAATAAACGTCTAGGATCGTTCCTCAAGTTCACCACCCATACCTCAAGTGTACATGTCATTGCATCCTCGAATCTATGATTCGAAATCAATAAGAGCACTATAACCAAATATCAAACCCGTGAACTCATACCTCAATGAACACCAATATCATACCTCAAAGAATTAATACACATGCACCTTAATCCTGTGATTCACGTATCACAAAATGGCTATAATAGTACCACAATTGTAATCCACACAAATGCATATCTAGGATCATTTGTCGAATATAATTCATGTTACAAGGCATAAACTAGATTATTGCCTCAAGTCCTCAATTCACGTGCAATAAATCCTAATATTCAAATCGAGTATCTAATTCGTACCTTAATGGAATCTCAAAATGGTCCATAAGTCAATGATATGTGTCAATAGGGGTTAAAAATAGTGGTTAAGAATAAACCCTTACAACGACAAGGTTTTACCTATCGCAAGTGCACGAGTCGTAATGTAGTACAGTTTGGCTTGAGAAAGGTTATCGAACCTAAAGGACTAAGTTGTATTCTGAACTCCCGTAAAGTAATATTCTCGAATTGCTATTAATGAATGGTTTGTTGTGTGTGATTTATTAACTAATTAACTAATAAAATAAATAAAGATAGATTCAGACAAGAACTTTAGAGATAAAAATTACGGTTTTCATACTCCACCACTAACCACATAATATAGCTATCTACTTACTCAATTGCAAGAAGGCGATCCATCATCGTGAATTAGATTGTACCGTAAATAGTCGAATACATCCCAAAAAGGATATCGTCCACCTGATTCGCTACAACTCATCTCGGAATATAGTGTGATTAGTTCATGCTATTTACTTTACTCTAATCTAATCCTACAATATGAAATTAAAATAAAGCATATCTATATCACCTCGCCGAGGCATGGCCTGTGTAAATCTAAGATTTTGAGTGTTAAGCACCATTGTGTAGAAAATCATGATATGTTGGAGAACACCAAATAAACATGATTGATTGAGATAATGCATTCATTTAATCTAAGACAAGAATAGAATAAATATAAAACCCCTTATCATAAATAACTATGGTCTCTGATCTACACAATCATCACAAGTGTGGTCTTCAGTTTCCCCTCGTTACAATTGAAACAAATAAATAACTACATTACTTGGCTAGGGTTTTGTTAGAATACCCTAGATACCGGTTTAGTTGCTCATGGTGGAAAGAGACTACATCGTTGATGTAGAAACGATATCCAGATTGGCTGCTCCGGATCTCTAGGTCTTGAATGGCCCTTTTCTTCAAAAGATATAAATCTCCACAGATAGTGCTCTAAAAATTATGTAATTAGAATCCAGACCTTGGTATTTATAGAAGTGATTGAGAAGAGTCCTACTTGGATTAGACTTGTCCCACTAGGAGTAGGATTCCTCTTTGATGTGTTTCTCCTCAATTCTGAGCCAAAACCCTTCAATATGATGTAAATACACCTTATACACGTGCTTAGAGGCGTTGGAGTTTAACACAAAGTCATCCCAAGTCAAAAGGATCAATTCGAGTCAAACTGGGATTTTTTGCCGAATTTGCAGTTTTCAATTTTTTCCTGTAGACACGTCTCACTCTTTTGATCATAACTCGAGCAACACAACTTGGATTGAGGCGTACTTTAGCTTTTTGGAAATATGACTTCAAGATCTTGCGTAAAGGCTTAAGAAACATTCCATTCGGACCTTATTTTGACCGAGATATGGCCGTTTGAAGTTGGCTGAAATTCTGGACCTATGATTAGCTAGCATAGGGGTTGCGATATGCTTAAGCATAGGGCACTTTTCCCATGCATAGCTTAAGTGTATTTTTGATGATTCTAGCCACTTTTAGCTATTGTATGCGTAGCTTAAGCGTAGGAAAATTCATGAAAATCACTTTTTCTAATTATTGCTCCGGTAGAACCCCCTTGACTCCGTTGGTATCTTTCCCGAAGGTTCGTCTCCGAAAAATATCGTTTTTGCCCTCCGTGAGACACTTTTTGTTTAAAAACTCCTCTTTTGCTCTCTTCTTAGATAGATAGAAGCACATTCTTAGTTAATTCACCAAAGTTAGCTCATTTTCTTCATTAAGCTCATGAAACACGCTTAGACATGCAAACCGCATAAAAATACCAAATAATGGAATGATAAAACATAACAATAGTGAGTTAGGGGCCTAGAATGGAAAATTTTGGCACCTATCAGGCCCCTTAGAAGAGTTCCTAGAATAATTTGAAAAGATCCCTAAAGAAACTCCGGAGATGGTGAAAAAGCCCGAAAGTTCCGGCTTAAATAAACAATTATAACTCTATCAAAAAACTCTAAATTGAGTGAAACAAAAGCCTAACATCAACCACATTGAATCATCTTTCCAACACATCAAAGAACACTAAAAAAATCCTCTCGTACCCCAAGTTATAATCAAAACAGTGTAGCCGGATGCAAGGTTGGGCAACATGTCACCTGGGTCCTTTGGGTGGAAAATGGGATAAATGGCCCTAATAGACCTCGGACAGCGCCGATTGGCCTCGATGACCCCCAACTCTCCCACGGTCGCTACCAACACTTGAAATACATGAATTAATGGCATACGAGCTTGACACAATGCCAAACGGCCCCGACCAATCCTGGAATCTCCTGAAACCAAAACTAACCACCGAAACACACCATAGGAATCGAGAAACACACTAAGAACATGGCATGAACTAAATGGAAATAACTCCTTAAAATGAATAGAACAACCCCGACTTCATTCGGCAACAACACCACAAGCCTAGATGTACTATCCCATGCATAAGTCAATGAACCAAAGAAAAATATAAACATATAATTTCTGAATTGTCAATATACATGGAAGTAACCAAGTAAAAACATGCATACGCATATGCAACCATGCAAAGTTGAGTAAAGGAATAAATATCAACATCAAATATCCATGACTCATAAGCCACAACTCAGGCCCGGATATATGTCGTCAATACTTATGTACTCCCACTTGTGCTAAACAACACATGTGAAAAATCGTGTTCGATTCATAGCTCCCCATGAACTCTCTGATTTTCGGTTTATTAATCCGCCTATAGCAAGAACATTATTTGGCCAAGTTGTTGCGACTATCCGAAAGATTTTTGAAAATCAATACCCATTCATAATTCAATGTATGTCCATGAATGATATCATGTTGATAAATTTTATAGCAATAATGTCATGCCTTGAAAGCTAGCGTAAGTTTTTTAGTCATATAATGGAAAATCATATTACGACATCAAGGAAAATAAACTAGGAGGATAGGCAAATAATCCTATCATTTATAATCGATAATACACAAGTTACATATATATATCATGCCTCTCAATTCCACCAACCACATATATACATAAATATACTCATGCTCACTTTTACCTAACTATCCATGCTACAATTCATGAAACAAGTTGATTAGAGCCGAATGTTGTATTAAGCATTCTTATGCCATTACTTTGGTATTTTTATACGGTTTATGTGTTTAAGTGTATTTCAGGTGCATTAATGAAAAAATGAGTTAATTTTGGTGAATTAATCGAAATCAAGCTTTGCACCTAATCAAAAGACAATAGCAACAAAGACCGGAGTGAATTCGGACAATGAAACACATTGCAAAGGTCAAAACAGACATTATTCTACTCTTATGTAATGATATATGTGCCAGAGGGAAAACGGCGTTAAAAAATACCAATATTGTAAAAACTCAAAATCGGATGTTTTCGTGCACAAGTGGGCGAATATTGTAGCAAAAGAGTCCTGTAAATCACATTTGCGTAAGTGTGTGCAAGTGAGTGCCCATATGCATAACTCACCTGCACATATGCGCAAGGACATGTGCGCATATACACAAACACCACTGATCTGCAGTTGTGATATGGGCCCATTCTGATCCATTTCGTCCCGTGATGAATTTATGTGCAATCCAAGACATCCTAGCACGTGTATAATGTATATTTGAACCAAAGTTGGGTAGATTCATTCCTAAGCGCAGTAGGAACACACAAGGAAGAATTCTAGTTGAAGAAGGATACAGGGACAATTTAATTGGGACTCTTCACATCTTTGCCTATAAATATAAAATTCGGGAGCAGAATGAAGAGAGCTCTCACAACATAATTTTATAGAGATTTCCATCATAGAAAAGAGAACAATTCAATAGCCAGAGATTTGGAAAAGAAGACCATGAAGATGATTTCTACATCAACGATGCAGATCTCTTCCACTATGACCACTCATGTGATGATTATGTAGATAAGAGACCGTAGTCATTTAATATAATATTCTATGTTTATTTTATTCTTGTCTTAAACTGAATGAATGTTTTATTTTACTCAATCATATTTATTCAATATGAGCTTGAACTCAGATGCTTAGATTATGATTTTCTGCACTATGGTACTTAATACGTCTAATAATCTAGATTTAGACAGGTCTTGCTAAGGAGCGGTGATATAGACATATTTTAGTTTAATTTCATGTATTATAGTAGTAAATTATAGTAAAGTAGTTGACATGCACTAATCACACTTAGTCCGAAGATAGGTTGCAGCCAAGTCAGATTGATTGTATCTCTTTAGGGATTAGAAACTCGCTGGTAGCTGTACTAATCTGATTCACAACTGATGTATCTCCCTTTTACATTTGAATTAATAAATATTTATGTTATGCGGTTAGTGGTGGAGTTAGGAATACCATATACTTTATCTCTGTTGAATTTAATCACACTTTAGTTATCTTCTTTAGTTATTAGTTATTTAAATATAAAGTGACAGACAAACAAATCAAACTTATTATTCATAATTTGAGCATACGAGCATATTAGAGCGAATAAATCCAAGTCTCTATGGGATTCGACATTCCCTTTCTCAAGTTGTACTATATTACAATATGATTCGTGCGTTTACGATAGGTAAAACTAGGTCACTATAATCCTGTTCTTAATCATTATTTTAATTGACCCTAGACATCAATCACAAGCCACACAGAACTTGCTGTCAAAATCTCAATCCACCTATCTATATACATACATATATATGCACACATATATATATATAGATAGATAGATACACATCAATCTTAAACCAAATATCATAAAGCATATATATATGTATATACATATTTAGACACTATCCCGACTATGTATTGGAATTTATTATAGACACACATTCACGTAATAAAAAAAACCGAATGAAAACTCCCCTACCTCAAGGCTAGGGTGAAAACTTTAAGCCTAACAGATCCAAACTACGCCAACAATGAAATTGATATGAAAAGTGGAAAGCCCATGCCACAGGATACGACTTTCCCTACTACGACCCGACCCAAATCAAAGGTTGCCAGAATCCGATCGCCGAAAAAGTGATTAGACCGAAAAACCAAACCGATTAACACAAAGCCCTTACGGTCCTACGCAACATTTTTGAAGACACGAGGATCAATTCCTAAGTTAAGGTGATGAAAACCAAGAAAGAAGAAATAGATAAAAAAAACCTAAAATCCCAAAATCTTGAAAATCACTTACCAATATTGGTATGGTTGCGAAGCCCTTAATATGTAGAATAATCTTTTAGTTCGAGTCTCTAGCCGAATCCTAACCGAAGTGGAAAAAATGAGGAGAGAGAAAGCTTGGTGAATTATCGTTATGGAGGTTTCTCTAATATATATAATGATATGTAAATATATCTTGTGAAGAGGAAGAGGGTTGAAGAAGATGAGGAAGAGAGTTATAAACTTCTAGAGAATCTCTACTAACCTTATAGCAAAATGACCAAACTATTACTCACCTCCCAAATTTACTAAAATACCCTTAATGATGCAATTACCCAATTATCCTTAATATGAGGTGATGGAAAAGAAGATGGAAGTTGGTGGATTAATCTAGACTTCTCCATTAACTCAATACCAAAACACCAAAATACCCCTCTAGCATTCAATTACCAAAATAACCCCCAAATGCGATCTCGCGAACACGAAAAATACGGTAACACCCAAAACACATAATAATAATTCCGGGCACGAAATCGGACCACTGGGCCCACCTAAAGCCTAAAAATGAAAAATCACTAAAGCGGTAAAAACAAACTCGAAAATACTACCCACGTCCCTATCAACACATGTAAACTAATAAAAATACTAAAAACAACATCCATGGCAAAATAAAAAATAAAAAAAACCCGAAAAATCAGACGACCTAAAGACGTTACGTATAGTCCATTTTCAAATGGGAATAAGGTTTGATATGTCTGTTTTTGGTGTTTGGTTACTTTTCTTTTTTATTTTATTATGGGACTTATTTTCTCCAATGCTACTAAATAAGTGAAAGCTGAGCTAGGGAACTTATCTGCTCTTAACTAATTTCAATTGCTTGTTTTATAACATTTACTCAGTTTTAGTGATAAAAATATCTTTCTTAAGCTTTCTCATTGATAGGTGTCAAATATTAGACATTTTGACCACTTAACTCACTATTGTTATGTCCTTTGATTCCATTATTTGGTATTTTTATGTTGTTTGTGTGTTAAAGAATGTTTCAAGAACTTAACAAAGAACTTGAGCTAACTTCGGTGAATTAACTGAAGTGCATGTTCTTTCTATTTAAAGAGGAGAGTCAAAGAGGACATTCAAGACAAAAATGGCTCCCTGAGGGCAAAAATGGCATTTCCAGAAGCCATTATCTTCAGCAAAAAGTATCGTGGGTTCAAGGTGATCGTTTCGGTGCATTTATGAAGAAAAATGGTTTTGAAGAAAACACCTACGCTTTCAGTTTCAAAAAGTGGCTGGAAATCACATTTTTACGCTTGGACCTATGCTTGGGATGTACGCTTCAAGCGTAGGCTAGGTACGCTTCAAGCGTATCTGCGACAAGTTTTTGTGAGTTTCAATGGTTTTTGCATGTTCTACCCCCGGTTCGATTCGAAGATGTGCATGTGACTCCAGACCTCTGTATACATGTATATACACTTATATATATCAGATTTTAGGGTTTGCATGAGGACTATAGTGAAAAGACTGTAAAGGACCTCTCTATACCATTGCCAATATATACACGATCATATATCAGTAAAAGGGGGGTTCATTTATTAAGGGTTGGTTGGTTCATGCATTGATTTTTCTCACGTTCATATTCAGACTTGTTATTGTTGAGAGCCATATTCCGACCTAGACATCCGGAGAAAAAGACCATGGAGATAGTTTATACATCCCCAATGCAGTCACTTTCCACCATGGCCAACTAACTCGGTATCTAGGGTTTTCTAGCAAAACCCTAGTCAAGTAATGTAGTTTTTTCATTGTTTTCAATTGTAACGAGGGGAACCTGTTGACCATACTATGATGATTGTAGTAGTTAAGAGACCGTACTGATTTGCAATATAAAATTCTATGTTTGTTCTAAATTCTTGTCTTAGATGGAATAAATGTATTATTTTACACAACTATGATTATTCACTATGGGCTGGAACTCGGATGCTTAATTATGATTTTCTACACAATGGTGATAATGAAACTTGAAACCCTAGGTTGACACAGGTCATGCCTTGGCAATTTAATATATACATGCTTTAGTTTATTTTCATGCATTAGGAGTAGATTAAAATAATATAATTGACATGCACTAGTTAGGTCAATCATGAGATGGGTTGTCGCAATCAGGTTGATGGTACTCCTTTTTGGGGTCGTATTTAGTTATTTGCGGTATGACCTGATTCACAGTTATGGATCGCCCTCTTACAATTGTTTCATTTATGAACTATATTATGCGGTTAGTGGTGGAACGATGAAAACTCTAGTTTTCTCTCTCATCTGAATCTCAACCAAAATACTTTGCTTTCTAGATAATTTGGTTTTTAACCACCCAAACAAATCATTTTCAGAAAATATAATTCAGTGTTTTTGAATTGCTAAAGTGAACAATCTCAGTCTCTATGGGATCAATATCCCTTACTCAAACCATTGTTGTTTTATAATCGATACGTGGTTTGTGTAGGGTAAAACCTAAGGCGTCTTTAAGGTGTTGTTTTTAACTACATATTTTATACACACCTGACGCGCATCATGTTTTTGACGCCGTTGTCGGGGACTATGCATTGTTCATTAGCTTTAGTAGTTTATTTAGTTTATTTTATTATAGTGTACTGAAAGTCGGAATTTTTGTGTTATTGATAGGTACTCTGAAAAGCATAAAGGGATTTGGTGGAACAGAAGTTGAGTCATTGGACCTTTGGTGAGTTTTAGTTTATCTTAATTTCGTGCATAATTTTAGCTTTATTTTCTATTAATATTTAGAATAGTTTAGAAGTAAAAATAAAATAAAATAAATATTGAAAAAGTATAGAAAAAAAAAATTTGTTTGGTGTATGACCGATTGAAAATCCCATTTTGATCCCAACGTTGAATTAGAACCTTTAGATCCTGAGATTGAACGAAATTTTTATTGAAATCGTCGAGCTATTGAAGAGCATCATCGTCAATCAGAAGAAGAAGCGATGGGTAACCAAAAGAGCCAACCTATCGAGGGCACCGGAGACGTCCCTGAAAGGATACTATGCACCAGATGCGTATGATTCCTATGTTGATTTCCCAGAAGAAGAAGGTGCGAAGCACTTTGAGATTAAGACAAGCGTTATTAATATGTTTCCAAAATTTTCTGGCCTTAGGATAGAGGACCGATACCAGCACATAAATGATTTCTTAAAGGTTGCCTCTACTGTTAGGTATGATAATTTGTCTAAAAATGACTTGCGAGTGAGATTATTTCCTTGGTCGTTGAGGGAAAGAGCTAAAATATGGTATATCAAATTGGCTAAAGCAATTAAAAGTGATTGGGAAGCCCTTAAAAGAGAATTCATAGAAAATCATTATCCCATAGGAAATACCTTAGAAGCCCAAGATGCGATCAAAAGTTTTAGAGAGTTACCTGATGAGAAGTTTCATGATGCTTGGGAGAGATATAGTGGGATCTTGCATAAGTGTCTCCACCATAGGTTATCTGAATAGGATGTAGCTAAGAATTTTTACATGGGACTTGGAAATGCACATAAAAATTTGATAGATGCGTCAACACAAGGTCAATTTATCCTGAAGCCAACAAAAGAATTCTTAGATTTGTTTGATAATATTAGTGAGAATACAATTCAATATGAATCTGAGTTGCGGGCTAAAGATGGACATGAGAGAGTATCTAGCAAAGCATTTATCATGGAAGGAAGGTCGGATGAGGATGTTAGAAAGTCAGTGGCGTTGATAGGAGATAAATTAAAAAGAATTGACAAGTTTCTTCAGCGAAGTCATTCTCCTATGAGAGAGAGGTTAGAAGTAGAAGCTGAATATTCTCAAACTGAGTGTCAAGACATAATGGTTACCGATGCCAAGGCATTATGGAACTATTTAAATAATGCTCCTTTCACTAATTCATACACCTCAAATGCTATAAATCACCCACTTCTGTCCTATGGATCTATAAATGTGGAGAATCCACAACCAAGGTTCCAATAGAGTCAACAATCATTCGACTCCCAACCAACAATCATGGCTCAAAATCCTCAGTCAAATTACTAATCCAGATAGCCATCTAATAATTCTTAAGCTCTCAATCCATTCAATAATAATCAGGTTATCCAACCATATAACTATCAAACTCAGCCTCAAGAAAACCAAACCCAGAGATTCAATCCAAATCAAGTGTACCCTCCATATCCTCAAAATCATCTCCAACATCAAAATCCAACTCAAAATCCACCACCAGGACCACTTGGCTTTGAATAAGAGGTGATGAGCGCCTTGAAGGAATTAAAAAATCAAGTTTTTGGGGAGTTAAAATATCAATCTAATAATTTTCAGGCAGCTATCCAATCGATGAACTTTAAATCCCAATCCATTGCTCAGATAGAAACCCAAATGGGGCAACTAGCTAATGTGGTGAATAGGATTGAAGAGGAAAGATTGCTTAGGCAACCAGTGGTTAATCCAAAGAGTCAACAAGTAGTAGATCATGGTTAATTTGCTGAGCATAATTATGAAACAGTCCAAGCCATTACAACTCTAAGAAGTGTAAGGGAAGTGAAGAGTAGAGTTGTGGAGGAACATAATAAAAGGTTGCAGAAAAGAAAGGAGGCAGAACGAGTGCAAAGAAAGGAAGCTGAAAAAAAGCGAAAAAAGGAGGCTGACAGAGTCTAGAAAGATCAATCTCAAGTGAAGGAAGATGAAGAGCCAGAAAGGGCATCATATGAGGAGGAAGTGTCGTTTCCTCAACGTCTTAGAGAGCCTACCAAAGATGGTAAGAATAAAGAGTCAGACATGTTGGAGACATCCCGACAAGTCAAGATTAATCTGCCTCTCTTAGACATTATAGACTAAATACCACCCTATGCTAAGTTTTTCAAGGACCTCTGTACGCAAAAGTAGAAAAATAGAGCGAAGACTTCAAAGAAAATCATGTTGACTGAACAAGTGAGTTCATTGTTTTTAAGTAACATACCGCCTAAAAGGAAAGATCCTGGTGCTCCCACTATTCCATGTGTCATTGGTGACCAAGAAATTGGTAGAGCTCTTCTTGAGAAGGTTAAAGAGCTCAGTCATACCTCGGTTTACCAACAGCTAGGGTTTAAAGAGCTCAGTCCTACCTCGGTGGAGCTCTAATTTATAGACAGGTCAATCAAGCAAGCGAGGGGAGTTCTAGAAGATGTCATCATTCAAGTGGACAAGTTCTATTTCCCAGTGGATTTCATAATTCTTAATACAGAACATGTTCAATACTTGAAGGAACATATCCCAGTGATATTAGGAAACCGTTATTGGCCACAACCAATGCGTATATTGATTGCAGGACTGGGGCGATAGATCTATCTTTTGGGAATATGAAGGTAAGGATGAATGTTTTTTATACAGGTCAGCAAAGCAATACACCGGTCGAGTGCTTTATTGTATAAGAAGTCAATAAGACATGTAAAAGACCAGTACTTTAGAGTTGCGCAGGAAATGACCTGGATGTTATGATTGAAAGGTCAAATGCAAAGTTTGACACAGGGGATGAGCCAAGAGATTCGCCTGAATCTCCATTTGAGTCACCAGCGGCATTAGTGCCTGACAACTCACTTTATAAGATTGGGTTATATGATGGCACTGAAAGGTCGAGAGAAGAGCTTAGTGATGAAAAGATCGGAGGTGAATTTTGAAAATTGGGAGGACCAACAACTATCTAGTTTCAAAGTTATTGCTGCATTAGGAGCTGCGTTGTATTTGTTGTCAGAGAGATCACCAAGAGAGTCGGCTAGACCTCAGATTATTTCTTCACAAGAGTTGATGCCTGAGAGTACACTACACGAGATGGTGATGTGTGGGTTAATTGAGGATCAAGAAGATGGCGTATTGAAAGAGAAAAAGGGTGTGAAGAATGCAAGAGTTGATCATTTGCCACAAATTTCCATAGAGCCTATCAAGGATGACACCCCTCTTAAGGATCCCTTTCCAGATGAGCGAGTGCTGAGTATAAACATGGTAGACAAGTTGTATGACTGGGAAGATCCGTGATTAAGAGATAAGTATGAGGGGATACGGAATTATGCATATAAGGATGTGCGAATTTACATAGCTCGGACAAGAGGACGTCATGTTAAACATGTTCATCTTAAGTTCCTTGAGCTCAGCTGGAAAGGACGGCGTTGTAATTCGAAACTAAAATTGTTTCCAGGTAAGATCCAGTTAAGAAGGAAAAGATCATTTATAGTTAAATCGGTTTACCCCCGCGGAGAGGTAGGTTTTGGAAATGAGAGGTTAAAAAGACGTGGTCAACGGCTGAAGATTTATGAGGAGATTGATCCGGGACCGAAATTTATGGCATCTGTCAGTTTAATGGATAGTGATGAATTGTTGGAGGGAGTATTACATAAGGTGTTGAAAGAGGTTCTGTTGGACACATTGTCTGTACATGGGGTGAAGTTAGAACGTGTCAGATGAGGTACTTTATATGGTGATTATTGTTTTTTTGAAAAGTTACTTTATATGGTGATTATTATTCTATATTTGATGTTATGGATAGTACTACTTGTCCATAGGTGAGAGCACTGAGAGAGTCACCTCCTATATTTTGTTCTATGATTAGGGGAAGTGTTGCATAGAGGAAAGGTGTTGGATAACCCTTTGAGTGGTCCTGTCGTGCCGACGATGTTAAACATTAGTCTTAGGCTGTGAAAGTTAGTTTCTAGCCTCGATTTGTAGAATATTAGGTCATTTAATTTTTGCAAATTTCAATTTTTAAAGATTGTTGGCCCTTAAGGCTAAATTTTTGCTGATTTTATTTTAATTTCATATGATTGTAGGCCCTTAAGGCCAAATAAAAAAAAATATTAAAAAAAGAATTTTTAATTCCTTGAAAAATTTGTGTGAATTTCTGGATATTTTTGAAAATTTTATTTCCCTTGCTCTGATTGGGTATTTGTGTTTTGTTGATCATATTTACAAGTGATCCAAATCAAGTTTGGGGGAGGAGATCAAGTGCTTCGATGTTGATTCCAGAATTGAGCTTCAAGGGTAACTATATCCGTTCTCATACATTATTTTTTACCATGAGGACATGGTCTCATTTAAGTTTGGAGGTGAGGGTATATATTTGCAAGCAATGAAAATTTTCAAAACAAAATTGAAATTTTAAAAAATTTGGAGCAGTTATTTGTTTTCACGCATGAGTGTTTTGCATTACAATTTGATTAAGTTATGTTTATAATGCATGAGTAGTAAATGTTGCGATATTTCCATTTATGAGAGTAATGATTAGATTGAGCTAAGTGAAATGATGTGATTTTATATGGGTGAGTGATTAGTAAAATTGAAACAAAAAAAGATGACATTGACCTATAAGCACAAACACACATTCACTATGGGAAATAAGTTGATCTTGGACTATGTAAGTTGAAAAATAATTTTGCCACAATAAAAGGGGAGATGGGGAGTTGATAAAGATGGAATGGAGAAAATTGAAAAAAAATTATGTTGAGAAAATAAAATGCAAAAAGTAGTTCTTCAATTTGAGTAATCGGACCTTGGTATGACCAATATTACTGTTCGCGTTTAAAGGGGAGAAGACTAATGAGCATAAATCCTATGGAAAAAGCTCAGGCCCAGTTGGTCAGGACTAAAAATCTTCGCTGGAAAGTCCGGAGCTTAGAAAGACAAAAAGGGATGGTAAAATGGAAAGATAGAAATATGTGTTTTTATGAAAAATGGAAAAGTTTGATCAATGAAGTAGGAAAAGTGATATTGATATACCATGCTAGAATGTTTACTAAGTACACGGAAGGTTGTCTGGATTAGAAAGTAGAAAGTAGTGAAGTCATTTACTTAAGTAGGAACCATTTATGACATGAAGCTCGAGATAGTTATTGTTTGGTAGTGAGTGAGAGTATTTGCATTAATGTTATCTTTTGCATTGTATCATGACTTAATTAATTTGTGTGTGAATTCATAAATGCATGATTACAGAAAACTGAGATATTTGTAGGTACCATCACTGGAAACCTTAACGAGACTTCACTCGTCTACTAGGGGTAATCTAGGGGTTTAAAAGGCTTGTTACACATGCTAAATGTAATCGTCGACCTTCACGAAAGCAAGGGATTATGTTAGATTAGTTAGAATAGTTAAAATAAAAATCATCACAAGAAAGTTCCCTGAGTTTATTGCTAAGGGACTAGCAATATGTAAGTTTGGGGGTGTGATAGGTGTCAAATATTAGACATTTTGACCCATTAACTCACTATTGTTACGTCATTTCATTCCATTATTTGGTATTTTTATGTTATTTGTGTGTTAAAGCATGTTTCAGGGGCTTAACAAAGAAATGAAGCTAACTTCAGTGAATTAACTGAAGTGCATGTTCTTTCTATTTAAAGAGGAGAGTCAAAGAGGTAGTTTGAGACAAAAATGGCTACTAGAGGGCAAAACGACATTTTCAGAAGCCGTCATGTTCAGTAAAAAGTATCGTGGGTTCAAGGTAGTCGTTTCGGTGCATTTACGAAGAAAAGTGGTTTTGAAGAAAACACCTACACTTTCAGTTTCAGAAAGTGGCGGGAAATCACATGTATATATGTATATACACTTATATATATATATATCAATATTTAGGGTTTGCATGAAGATTAGAGTGAAAAGACTGCAAAGAACCTCTCTATACCATT
The DNA here is from genome assembly GCA_963922005.1 of Cornus suecica. Lineage (NCBI taxonomy): Eukaryota > Viridiplantae > Streptophyta > Magnoliopsida > Cornales > Cornaceae > Cornus > Cornus suecica. The sequence continues at coordinate 36,787,204 of OY998243.1, forward strand.
GTCTATATATACACGATCATATATAAGTAAAAGGGGGGTTCGTTCATTGAGGGTTGGCTGGTTCATGCATTGATTTTTCTCACTTTCATATTCAAACTTGTTGCTGTTGAGAGCCATATTCTGACCTAGAGATCTGGAGAAGAAGACCATGGAGATCGTTTCTACATCATCGATGCAGTCACCTTCCACCATGACCAACTAACTCGGTATCTAGGATTTTCTAACAAAACCCTAACCAAGTAATGTAGTTCTTTCATTGTTTTCAATTGTAATGAGGGGAAACTGTTGATCATACTATGATGATTGTAGTAGTTAAGAGACCGTACTGATTTGCAATATAAAATTCTATGTTTGTTCTAAATTCTTGTCTTAGATGGAATGGATGTATTATTTTACACAATTATGATTATTCACTATGGGCTAGAACTCGGATACTTAATTATGGTTTTCTACACAATTGTGATAATGAAACTTGAAACCCTATGTTGACACAGGGCATGCCTTGATGATTTAATATAAACATGTTTTAGTTTATTTTCATGCATTAGGAGTAGATTAAAGTAATATAATTGACATGCATTAGTTAGGTAAGTCATGAGATGGGTTGTCACAATCCGGTTGATGGTACTCCTTTTTGGGGTCGTATTTAGCTATTTGCGGTACGACCTGATTCACAGTTATGGATCGCCCTTTTACAATTGTTTCATTGATGAATTATATTATGTAGTTAGTGATGGAGCGATGAAAACCCTAGTTTTATCTTTCATCAGAATCACAACCAAAATACTTTATTTTCTAGATAATTTTAGTTAAAATAGATAATTTGGTCTTTGACAACCCAACCAAACTATTTTTAGAAAATATAATTCAATGTTTTTGAATTACTAAAGTGAACAATCTCAGTCTCTGTGGGATCAATATCCTTTACTCAAGCCATTGCTGTTCTATAATCGATACGTGCGCTTGCGTAGGGTAAAATCTAGGACATCTTTAAGGTGTTGTTTTTAATCACATATTTTGTACATACCTGATGCACAACACTCAAAAGGACCTGTCACTACTTAACTAATTTAACTTGTTTGTTTTAAAACATTTACTCGGTTTCAATGATAAAAACATCTTTCTTAAGCTTTCTTATATCGACTTGTCACTAAGGAATTAATCTTAATACATTTTAAAAATAAAAATTAGTCACATGTCTAAATAGTACTACACCACATTAGCGGGAGCCACCCCGCTGGTGTCATAAGTATTTTGTATAATTTGCAATATGATTTAAAGCATATGGGCTCTTCTATTTCTTATCTGTCATTATCGAAATCATTTCAATTTTGAAATCAAATATTTCAACTCATGTAATTCATTAATTCCTTGTTTTATGAATTTTATGTCCAACTTCTTTTTTTGAATTTTTTAAGCCATGTGTGCAGATGATATTGGGTTGTTATATAGCCACCTAAGGCATATGGGATTTATTTATATGCCTTAGGTCTTTTCTTTAATATTATATATAAAACTTAATTATTCAAAAAAATAATATATAAATTTTAAAACAAATGGCTGTTATAAACACAATATTTATATTAAATGGGTGTTTTATGCACTTGTCCAAAATAATGTTCCGTTTGGTTTTTGTTTGTGTTTGTTGTTGTGGAATTTAGAAAAATACAAATACATGTTTGTGTGTTGTGGAGTGTTAAGTCTAAAACAAAAGCATGTTTCGTATTGATGTTTTTTTTGTAAATATATATATATGTATATGTGGTGTTTTGGGGCAAAGGAAAGTAGTGGTCGGTGGCGGCGGCGGCGGTGGTTGGAGGCGGCGATGGTGTAAATATATACATATATATTTTGAGTAAATAGTAAAAAGCAAAAAAAAAAATACCTTTTTTCATATTTGCAAAAAGGGGTAAATAATACACCAACGTTTTTTACTATTCAAAACAAAATATAAGATCCAAACAAATTTTTGTTTGAAAAATTACTATAGTAGCAAACAAAATACAAAAAACAAAAAAATCAAACAAAAACAAAAACAAAAACCAAACAGGGTTTATACGAACAATATTTATATTAAAGGGATATTTTAAACTCTGTTTCAAAAGTTGAGGTGTCAATATACACATTTTGAAACTAATAAGTATTATAAACACAATATCTATATTATAGTGGTGTTTTGAGCACTTACCAAATAAAAATAAATTACTAGTGCTAAAAAAGAGTAATATTTAAAGCCCTATTATAAGAAAAAAGAAAAAAAAGAGAGTAATACTTAAATTGTTCTGAAAAAATTAAAAAACATATAATACTTGCGGCCTTCACTGGAGTTTTAGAACAGTTGGACCTTTACACTTTTCTCTCATTCCGCTCTTTACACTTTTCTCTCATTCCGCTGCCCTGGTACGATTCTTCCCCTCTCTCTCTATATATACATGGTATATATTTTTATATTCATCGATTTGTCCTATTTTCAGAAATCGGGAACATGTTTTCTGCTCATCAAACTTATACCGTGATTTTAGGGTTCTTGTTTCTTTGAAAGATGATTACTCAAATTGTACGTCTTTGATTATTTAAGGGCCCTAAATTGTAAAATTGAGTTAAGCTTTTCTTTTAATTGGGTCGGGAAACAAATTATTTTTTGGAGGCCTAATGTAGCACTACTTTTCCTTAAAACAATAAAATAAAATGAGTGATTGGAATAGGATTTAACTAGAATTAGACTGGAAAGCTAATAATATATATACCTAAATTAGTACTAATTTTTTTTATTTAAAAAAAAAACTAATAAAATGGCCCCCTTGGGCCGGAGGCCCTAGGCGCCGCCTAGGCGCAGGCCGGGCAAGATTAAGATCTCCACATGCGAAGAGAACCACTATTTATCTGTTTTTTCTGTCACGTATACAAAGGGGCAAGATAACCAGTCATAATGTGGGCTCTAGTTTTTGGTTAAGTTTTGGTTTAATAAAAGCAATCATGAATGATTTCTTATTGTGGTGCATCAGCTACTTGGACTGGACGTGAAGCCTTTTTGGCCTTTTCTCGTAAGTGTTTATAATGTTACCTTGTGGTATTGTCATTTGATTGGAATCTTTATAACAACATAGTGAAGTCCTATGAGTTCGGTCTTTTCCACAGTGCACAGATGGAGTGATTGAAGAGAAAAAAAAAAAGAAAAAGAATTCTGTGGTCAGTTCTGATCATAAATAGTTGAGGAGAGAGAGTTTCCATATTTTTGGACCATTCATGTCATGAGAAATAACACACTTTTCATATATTTCTGTGGGGAATATTGATATAATATTTTCCCTTCCTATGCTATGGTTATGGGCTATGACCAGTATCTACATCTTTCATTGGTGCATGGTGCTATTGTTCATGCAGTAGTAATATTCTTAAATAGAGCTTTCACAGTTACTCTTTTAATTTCAGATGGAAACTGTTGATACATCAGTTCCAGAGGTCGGAAAGTTGGAAAAGGTCAAAGACAAGGCTGCTGAGGTGGAGGATATCAAGCATCATGTTGATGAATTGTTCACAAAGGTTAATAAGGTGATAATTACTGAACTGAAATCCAACACCACCTTATACTTTATACTTTTTGTTTCTTGGTTCTTCTATTGTTAATCATGTTGATCATGAGGGTGCCTAAACCATTGAATTGAATTCATGTACTGTTGAGTAACAAGAAACATCTTTTTATATGCTGCTAATATCTTTATTTTCTCTGGAGACATTGTGGAAAGTTTCAAAATAACTCTTCGAATCGAGGTATAGGCTTATTTATCACTATTTTTATTGTGGTTGAAGTACTATTTAATGGAAAATAGTAGGTTACATACTTCACTGATTCTTAAGTGGGAATTACTGCAAAATCATTGACTTTTACGTTAGTATGAAATCCAAATTAAGTATAGAAGGAATTCTCAACGTTTCTAGTGTTGGTTGAAATGGCTGAGTGGTTGCATTAAAACCTTTTATTTAAGTATAAACAATAGTTAAGTAGGACTTGGTAGTTCATCAACTTTTTTATCCTAACAAAAACTTTTGCTAATCAGTGGATCTAAAAACCTTCATTTTATGTATCTCAGCCAAACCATATATCTTCATAAAAATATGCTCTTAATTTATAATAAGTAACATCATTTGAGTGGGCATTGGCGATTCTTGGTGATTCTAGGGGGGAGAATGGTGATGGGGTAGTGGGCATTCAAGGCCTGCATTTACTAGAGTTAACCCTAGCATTTATTGCTAGGGTTTCTCTTGGTTCATTCTTCTTCATCTCTTCATTTATTGCTTCATTGATTTTCATTGATTCTGGTTCTTTGCATTTATTGTCCTGCTCGTTATTATTTCAAAACCCTATTTAGGGTTTCTTTTATGGTTCCTTGTCTCTGCTAGGTTTTGTGTTCCATCAAAATCTAGGCTTTCATTCTCTTTTACTAGGGTTACGTGATCATTTTTAATGGCGGCTTCACCGGACTTCACAAAACTTTTAAGTGAACTGCAAACTGTTGTTAAGGGTTTAGCGGCTAAAGGATCTGCGACTCAGGCTCCTTTGGTGTTTGCATCTCAGCAGACTACAAGTCAGAGTGCCAAAACTACTTGGGCTAATGTAGTTCGACCTATTGATGCTCCTCGAAGGAAGCTTTCTTATCATCCACCATCGGTAGAGAATAATCGAATCATTGTTTCTCCTCCAGCATTGGTGACAGAGGTAGGTGCTGAGAAATGGAAGACGTGTTTGGTAGCGTACTTCCTCGATAAGAAGCTTCCTTTTAATGTAGTAAACTCTATTGCTACACGTCTATGGAGTAATGCTGGGCTTCAAAAGCTGTATGGTATGGATAATGATTTCTACTTTTTTAAGTTTGCTAATGAACAAGACTGCTATTCTATACTTGAAAATGGGCCTGGCATTTTGCCAACAATTTCTTAATTCTTAAGAAGTGGCATGTGGGTCTTTCTTTGCATAAGGACATGGTCTCTTCTATTCCATCATGGGCTAAATTATTTGATGTTCCCATGGAATGTTGGGATGAGGATGGTTTAGGTTGGTTAGCAAGTGTTTTGGGCAAACCTCTTTATATTGATCAACCAATTGAAAATCAAGAGCGTATTAATTTTGCCCGAGTTTGTGTGGAGGTTAATGCAAACGAAGAATTGGTTAAGGAATTTGATGTTAAGCTAGCCTTTGGGGAACTTGTCACTGTGCATGTTGAATATCAATGGAAAAGACTTTGGAAGGATATTGTAGGCCTGGCTTTGATTCATGCTTCTTTTCCTATGTTTTTAGCTGGGGATTATAATGCTCTCAGATTCCCTTATGATCAGATTGTGGTGCAACTATTTGGGATTCCACTAGGAGAGAGTTTGGGAGATTATTCAGCAAGCTGAGCTCAGTGATTTGAAATATACTGGCATTCAATACACATGGAATAATGGTACCTATTTCAGGAAGATTGATAGAGTTATAGTTAATGATTGCTGGAATTCAAGCTTTGTTTCTTCTCAAGTTATTTTTGAACCAGGGCTAGTTTCTGATCATGTTCTTATTATTCTCAAGTTGGATTCTGGTTTTGGTAAGAAGGGGGCTCCATTCAGGTTTAATAATCACATCCTTCATCATCCTCAATTTATGGAAACAGTGGATAAGATTTGGCATACTAGAGTGGTTGGGTCATTGATGTTTCAAGTTGTTCATAAGCTCAAATTGCTCAAATATGCTCTTAAGGGTCTTAATAGAACTTCTTATCATGATTTTTCTAGTCAAGCTAAAGAGAAGTTGAAACAAGTTCAATTATTGCTTGATTAGAATCCAGGGAATGCTGTTATTCATCAACAAGAAAGAGATTGTTTAGCTTCTTATTTGCACCTTTTTAGTGCTGAGGAATTTTTTTACAAGCAACAATCTAGAGTCCAGTGGCTAAAGCTAGGGGACAAGAACACTGCTTATTTCCATAGGATTGCTAATTATAGAAGGAAGGCTAATTCAATTATGTCTTTGAACGATAGACATGGTACTATACTGACTGAGCCTGAGTTGATCAAACATGAAATAGTGGGATTCTATGAGCAGCTGTTGAAAGCCCCTTCTTCTTCTCCTATTCCTGACCTCAGTTCTTTTGTTCATACTCCCTTGTCTCAAGAGTTGATTGAGGCTATCTAAAGACCTACCAGTGATGATGAAATCAGGCTTTCCATGTTCTCCCTTAAGGATGGTAAGTCTCCTGGTGCTGATGGCTTTAATGCCATGTTTTTTAAGAGTGTTTGGGGAGTTATTGGTGCTGACATTACAAAAGCTATATAAGCTTTTTCCATTTTGGTCATATGCTCAAGGAGTTGAATGCTACTATTATTACATTAGTTCCTAAGGTTGATAGTCCAAATTTGGTCACAGAATACATACCTATCTCCCTTTGCAATACCATCTACAAGTGCTTATCAAAAGTTATTGCTATCAGAATTAAGCTTTGTCTTCCTTCTTGTATTAGCCCTAATCAAGGAGCCTTTATAGCTGACAGAAATATCTCTCATAATGTCCTTTTGGCTCAGGAGTTCTTGAGAAACTATCATAAGGATGATGGTGATCCAAGATTAGCCATGAAAGTTGATCTTACTAAGGCTTTTGATACAATTTCATGGGATTTTCTAGAGGTTGCTTTGCATGCTTTTAAGTTTCCTTCTCATGTCATTCAGTTGATTATGTCATGTGTTGGATCTACTATGTTCTCAGTTAATGTTAATGGTTCTTTGGCTGGGTATTTCAAGAGCTCAATAGGTATTAGACAAGGAAACCCTCTCTCTCCTTATCTTTTTGTGATTGTCATGGAGATTCTTACAGGTAGGGCTGCAAATGAACCTAGCCGTTCGTGAGCAGGCTCGGGTTCGGCTCGTTAAGAGCTCGGTTCGTGCTCGTTTGTTTAGTAAACGAACTGAGCCTGAGCACAATTTTTAGGCTCGTTTAGTAAACGAGCCGAGCTTGAACATTACTAAGCTCAGCTCGCCAAGCTTGTGGACAAACTCGTCTAAGTTAAATAATAAAATTATATCATATTTGATAAAAGAAAGTGTTCAAATTGAACAAATTATGAAGATTATTGTGAAAATATTATAGAAATTAGGCGATCATAACATAAAATTCATTCATAAAAAATTATACTAGGGGAAATATGTTAAAACAGACATGCAACAACTCAATTTAGGTAACTATTAGGAAAATTAATATATGTTGCATTGAAACGAGTCGTTCGTGAACAAGCTTGGGCTCGACTCGTTAAATCTGGCGTTCGGCTCGGGCTCGTTCGTTAAGCAAATGAACCGAGCTTGAACACAATTTCTAGGCTCGTTTAGTAAATGAACCGAGCTTGAACATTCCAAAGTTCGGCTCGGCTCGGTTCGTTTGCAGCCCTACTTACAGGTATGCTGAGGAGAGAAACCAATCATGCTAGCTTCACTTATCATTGGAAATGCAAACATCATTAGATTACAAGTTTACTTTTTGATGATGATCTTCTTTTATTCTCTAATTGGGATTTACAATCTATTGTTCACATTTGGAGAGCTCTCTCTGATTTTGGTAACATGTCTGGGTTGCTTCCAAACTTTTCAAAGTGTGTTGTTTTCCATGCTAGTATTTCTCAATCCACTCTTCATTTGATTCAAGCTAAGCTGGGTTTTCAATTGGGTGCATTACCTATCAAATATTTGGGTGTCCCTCTGCTGTCTTCTAAATCTTAGAAAGCAAGATTGTGATGTTCTAGTGGCCAAGCTATCTGCTAGAATTTCAAGTTGGACTAGTGAATTCCTATCTTTTGCTGGTAGATTGCAACTTGTCAAGGCAGTTCTATTTGCTACTCAAGTTTATTGGTCATCCACTTTTTTTCTTCCTAAAGTTGTGATCGAAGATCTTACTCTCCTTCTTAGACAATTTCTATGGATTGGCTCTAAAATGTGTCAAGGAGGGTGCAAAGTAGCTTGGTTTCAGGTTTGTCTCCCTTTTAAGGAAGGTGGTTTGGGGGTTAAGGATTTGGAGGAGTGGAATATTACCGCTATGGCCAAGCATCTTTGGGCTGTGCTTCAATTTGATTCAGCTTCTTTATGGACTTCTTGGATTCAGCATTATCTTATAAGGGGTAGAAGCTTTTGAGATTTACCTATTCCATCTCAATGTTCTTGGACATGGAAAAGGATTCTTCAATTGAGGCCAGTGTTGAAGCATTTGATTCAGTATAAAGTGGGTAATGGTAGGAATGTCTCTTTATGGTTTGATTCTTGGCATCCTCATGGCACTTTGGATACTACGTTCAGTCCTTCAATGATTAGAGATTCTGGTTTGGGGTTAAATGCTTCAGTTAGTAGGCTTCTTAGCTCCTCTGGTTGGCATTTTCCTACTTTGAATTCTTAAGAATGACTTGATTTCAAGGATAACTTTCCTACTACTCTTTCCTTTGATCTTACTAAGCAGGATAGGATTGTTTGGCAGCCAACAGGTGATAAATTTTCTCTCTTCTGGTTGGGCTTCTATTAGATACCAATCTCCTCAAGTTGTTTGGTTTAAGGCTATTTGGTTCAAGCATCACATCCCTAAGCATGCTTTTCTTTTATGGACAGTGCATCTCAACAGGTTAAATACTTTATACTTCCTTATGTCTATTGGCTTGGTGAATTTTGCTACTTGTGTCTTTTGTGGTCTTTGCATGGAAGATAGAGATAATTTATTCTTTCAATGTGGTTTCACAAAAAGGCTTTGGCAAAGGATTATGTTGAAAGGTTTATTAGAGTGGCCTGATGGAGTCTGGGATGATCTCATAGAGTGGTCCATTGATTCATTAAGCACTCATTCTATGCAAAATACTCTCAACAAATTAGCTTTCTCTGCCAGTATATATGAGATTTGGTTAGAAAGGAATAGGAGAATCTTCTCTGGTCTCTACTGTTCCTTGGATGATCTAGTTCAGAAGGTGATTCAAGTGGTTCGTTTTAAAATGTTTTCTCTTACTTTTGATGATTGTGCCATTAATCAGACTCTTCTTCAACATTGGAGTTTGCCTGCCTCTATTCTGTCATAAAGTTTCATCATGTTTCTGAACTTGCATAGACTGGTGTTGGTTGGCTTCTGGAATTTCTCTAATGTTCATGCTACTTCTGTGCTGGGCCCTTACATGTATCTCTGGCAATCCCAGCTCAAGTGGACATGGAGCGGTAGTGCTTGTCTGCTTCTGATGTTGGGGATCAGTACTGCTTTGGATTCTGGCTTCTCTTGCTGGTTTGCTTGTTGCTGCTGGTCTGGATGGTTTACTCGTTGGGAGCTTTGGTTTATGGAGGTTGTTCATTGGGACATGGTTCAGCTTCTCTTTGTAGTTCAAGTATTCTACAAGCTTGGGTTTACATGGTTTGCTTTTTCTTCTAATTGTGGTTGGGATTTTAATATCTTTAGGCATGTGTTCTATCTTTGGTATTCTTGTTTTAGGCCTTTAGAGTTGGTTTTCTTATGGTGGATCTTTGGGTTTCATATAGTTTTGTTTTGTATCTAGGGGTATATTTTGTAGGTCTTTTTGCCATTTTTTTTATTTAATACAATCTTCCTACCATTAAAAAAAAAAACATCATTTGAGTGGATCTAAATGGCGGTTTTTTTTATATGGGGTTAGTTTCCAACTCCAATAGACAGCATAATAGGCATTGAGTATATGCAATTAATTTGTTTACTTCTCCAATGTTGGCATGTTGTATAGTAGTTTGTTTTAGTGCAGACATGAGTGCATTTGTCAGCAATTGGTTACTGACTTTGCCTATTTTTGAGTGATCTAATTTTGAGTTTTAATTTGTTTTGCAGCTTGGAGAAAGAGTGGATGACGTTGAACAGTTCTATTTGACCAGAAACAAAAAGCAGCCAAACACTTCTAAATGTAGCTCAATTGCGAAGGACAAAGATAAGGAGAAACATATTCCTAGCATCAGAAAGCAACAACAAGACGCATCACATAGAGAAGCAGCTACTGCAAAGAGAATGCAAGATCTTATGCGCCAGTTTGGCACAATATTGCGTCAGGCAATCTCTGATTCTTTGCTTCTCTATTTGTATTTACTATTATAAGTTTAGCTGTAGCATTAAACATATACTCCCTCCGTCCCACAATAGTTGTCCAATTTGGACTTTTTAACATTTTATTGATTTGGGTTGAATAGTGTGCAATTTCTAATTTTGCCCTTAATGATAATGTATTATTGTGGGGTCCGGTATTTGTTTAAAGTTAGTGGAAGAAGGGTAGTTGGGGAAAGTGAAAGGTTAAATTACATTGGAATTCGAACTGGACAAGTATTTTGGGACAAGTAAAGTTGTAATAGTGGACAACTAATATGGGACAGAGATAATAATAGATATGAATCTATAATTTGAAAGTTTGTAGCTTAGATTAGATCTAACACCTTTTAGTTGGATTTTAAGAAGATGCCTGGACAGATCTGAGTGCCCGAAGTGGGTAGATTTTTCTCTATAAGGTGGGAAGAATTACTTTCATTCCTTCCCAAGAAGCACTATGTAATTCTTCCTTATCTCTACTTTTCTATCTTCCCCTTATGCGTCCCAATCCAACTTTAATAACTAATTTTTATTTTTTACGTATGGTTTTTTTAGATCATATATCTTTACATCAGATCCATCCATCCAAAAGCGATATTAGTGTTACATGTGTTTGATTCATTTTGTTCGTCTGAATTTTCGTTTATTTCAAGTCCTTAGGTGAACGAACGTTCTGTTTTAATTTCTACTTGGATAAGGTATGCTGTTGCGATAAATGGATGGTTGAGTGAAATTGCTACATCTTTTTTTATTATTAACTTGATAGTAAATATCTTTCAGTATAACTAAGGTATTCCATTTTAGTCTTATTTGTACTTAACAAATGCCTTTGCATGTTCTCGCCTGCAGGCATTTTCAGTCCTCTTGTTTTATTAAGTCTTAAGAGTTCTTAACAAAGATTTGAAGGATGTGCCTGCAAATGTTATTTTTTATTTATTTATTTATTTATTTATTTTTGTTTATTGTTTTTTGTTTTTTTTTGAAAGGTAAGAACTCACGCACACACCGCCTCCACTGAGGCTCGAACCCTTGACCTCCCATTTGGGAGCTAGGGCATGTATTGCTTGACCATTAGGCCTTTGGTTGCCTGCAAATGGTTCCTTTACATTATATCTCTAAGAAACATTACATCTATGTATTTCAGTTGGTGGTGCTCAAGCAACTTTCCAATCATCATTAAGGAGGAAGTAGAATTAAAAAATAGAACATATGTATATTTATTCACTTAAATGATACTGATTGTTGGTTTGATTCATGGTGGGACGCTGCATAGTCAAGTTTTAACTTTAACTGAGTTGTTTTTCTTTTTTCTTCTTCTTATAGCGGTGTCATACTATTTTTTTTCCTCGATATCTATATTTAAATTTGTCAACCTCTGGTATTATGGATCATAATGTGGTTCCACTTGCCATTTCTTTTGTTTGAAATGCTCTATTTAGTCAAGGTTGTTTAGAAATTCATACACTTAGGAACTAGGCTATATGAGAAGTTTATCTCTTCTCTTATTAGTTGCGGTATATATATTATTGGGGCTTGTTTTCCAAATTACATGAGTTTTAGTTGGTTAATATAATAAATTTTTTTAGAAATTTCTAAGTTTAAATTCCAAGTCCAAGTGGATTTATGAGATGGCCGCTAGCATTTTATAGATTGATGTATATTTTCAACCACACATTCTAATAGGCAAGCTATTTCCGAATCTTTTTCTACTTTAGCTTCAATTTGGAAGAGAAGAAAAATGGCATCATTAATTCTTTTCCCGTATTATGGATGCTTGATATATTTATGTTAAAAAAAAAAAAAGAGTTCGGGTAAAGAACGGTTGAAAGGCCCATATGTCCTTCTATAATTCTTTTGGTAATTATCCAATTGAATTTAATATCTGTAGCATTTTTTATGGGCTAGTTGAACGCTCGTGCACAGGAGCATGTGCATCCATCTGTTTTTTTATTTTTTATTTTATTTTTGGCTATAGAAGATAAAGATTTAGTTTACATACCATGCTAGAAAATTTAACTTTATTGCATGCATTCAGAAGGTATGTTAAAGTGAAAGGTTAACTGCTCGTTGTAGGGTTCATCTTTATGCTCATCACTTCAGCTGAGATGGATGGTGGTCCTGAGTTGCTTGGTCCAAAGATGCAACCTTTCAGAAAATAAGCACTTTGTTATCTGACAATAATACTGAATTGGGAGAAGCGACCAACCTATGTTATAGCTTGCTCCGCCTCTTCCATTACTTTTAATGAATTATTTGGTCTTCGTTTAGATAATTAATTTTCACTGTGAATTTTGTCATCGTGTCCTACAAGCTTCAGACACCATGTTACTCAATTCGCATTTCTTAGTTGCATGATGATTTGGTTATATTTCCTTTTACTTGTCAGATCACTCAGCACAAGTGGGCATGGCCCTTTATGCATCCTGTAAATGTTGAAGGTCTTGGGTTGCACGATTACTATGAGGTAAAGCTTTCTATCTTTTTTCTTCGCTCTGTGAGCATATATATCTGTATGTCACCTATGCAATATCGTTTCTCCTTATGTGACATACATTCTACTATATGCTCTGGAAGATGAATTCTTATTGAGAGAAAAATGGTGCAATACTTCGTCATCTGTTTTCATTACTTTTCTCTGATATACCAGAATTTAAATTTGTGAATTTCCTATCGATTCAGTGGCAGTAATATTTGTTTTAGTTTTTCAGTGTATAATTTCATTGATTTGTTGTAGGATGGTGTGGATTAGGTTATTGACAGGCCCATGGATTTCAACACAATAAAAAATCAAATGGAGACCAAGGATGGTACTGGATACAAGAATGTACAGGAGATATATGCTGATGTTAGGTTGGTTTTTGAAAATGCAATGAGTTATAATGATGAAAGGAGTGATGTTCATATGATGGCGAAAACTTTGTTGGCAAAATTTGAGGAGAAGTGGCAGCTGCAGCTTTTGCCAAAAGTAATTGAAGAGGTAAATGTCATTCCGGGGATTAAACATACTTAAGTTTGTCAATGAAAGGACTAAACAGTTTGAAGTCTTCTACTTTTCTGCATGTTCAGTTGGCTGGATTCTTTAGCCGAGGAGAGTAGTCAAGGACCTGCTTGGTTCTGTATTCTGAGAACAGTTATATTTGTTTCAGCGAACTGAAAAATAGAAATTTTGTTAAATTGTATGGTTGTGTATAATTTAAAATATGTTTTCTATAAAATCAGTAGAAGGGGCTTGAATTCGGAGAAATTCCTTTTGTAGATCTTGAAATCTGTTTTATGTTTTCAGTGAACAATTTCTAAAGAACCAAAGCAAACAAGGCCCGATTTATTCGTTTGTTGGTATCTGCATCATTTATTCAGTTTTATGAGAAATGAATCAGACAGGCCAGATCAGGAAGGCAAAATAAATAGAGAGGCCCAACCTTTCTTTTAAGGTCATTTATTGATTATCATACCAATGTGCAGGAAACAAGGCGAGAAAAGGAGGAAGCTGAGGCACGGCTAAAGATGCAGCTTGCTCAGGAGGCTTCTTATGCCAAAGTGGCGAAGGATCTAAATAGTGAGGTATATAAAAATTGCAGGGACTTTTCAGAAGCCAACTTTGAATTTGACAAGGAACTCCTTACAAACTTTCTTCCTTATTTTTTTCTCCTTTGTTTGCACATTGTGGGGTTCTTCCCATTTCAATGTTCTTGTCCAGTCAAATACTTTTAGAATACTAAGAGTCTATGATAGGCCAGATTCAGAAAGTAACTACGTGAATATTTTTCAGCTTTATGAGGTTGATATGCATTTGGAAGAACTCAGAGAAATGCTGGTCAAAAAGTGCAGGTTTGTCATAACAAAGCAGCTTTCCAGGATCAGAAATTCTGTTTTTTTTTCCCCGGAGTAGAATAATGTCTGTAGTTCTTAGTCGGTTAAGGATATGTCACGGATGTGTGGGGAAGTGAATGAGAATGTCTTATCTGAAATTTCGTGATATTATAACAATATGCATGCTTAGCATATGAAAACATGTTTAGTATTGTTGCACAGGGTGTCAAAATGCTTGTTCATTCATTTGCAAACGTGAGTTCTTAGCTGGAGTCATTACCTGCTGTTCATATTTGCTTATGCAATTGCAGAAGTGAGTTCTGAGCTGAAGTCAATACCTGGTACTTATTTGTGATAAATATAGTCAGTGTTCCAGCTGTCTTGGGGCATTCGGGGAAGCATGGTTTATAAATTGCTTTGTGATCTACCCTAGCGGTTACTATCTTGAACTCTTTATTAAAGGATAAACGATCTTTGGTCTGTGCTATGTTAAAAACTGAAGCAGGAAAATAGTGGGCGGGGGGGATGGGAAGAAAATAAAATATTTGAACAAGTGACAAATAATTTTGCTACTAAAAGTATACTTATCATATGAATTAATGCTTAGCAGAGCTAAATTCATTGTCTTCACTACGGCTAAATTTCTCTTTGATCCACATTTGAAATATATATATATATATATATTTGCCTCTTTTGTAGGCCTGGTCATACCACAGGTCTCCCACTGTTCTTCTATTACTCCATATAGAAATAGAGGAATGTATAAAAACAAATAAACGAGGTTGGAGTCAAAATGAATTTTGTTACCGAAATTTTATGGGTATTCTAAGTAGTTTAATATGTTCCACTATGGGATGCTAAATAGATCGGATAACTAAATTTGGGCCTGTAGTGTCTTGAATTTCCTATTTAGCAATATCTTTAGCATTTTCAAAGCAATTCGAGCTGACTGATTATTTGTCGTACAGCTTGTACATATGTAGCCAGCATGATCCATTTGAGCATGCAACTTCGATCTACTGTTCTGCATCTACGTAAAACAAAAGGCTAACTCTTACATCAATATTTCAGACAAATGTCAGTTGAAGACAAAAGAGAACTTGGGACAGCTCTCACCCTATTGTCTCCTGAATTTCTTACCAAGGCACTGGAGATTGTAGCTCAGAGTAATCCAAGCTTCCAAGCAACAGCTGAAGAGCTCAACCTTGACATTGATGCTCAGGTCATTCTGTACCTTTCATATACCCTTTGCCCAATTTTATATTCGATTTCGTCCCAAAATAAGTGCTCCTTTTTCCTTCTCCGGATGTCCTCAGATAAAGCTTCCTTTTGAAGAGTGAATGTACAAAATAATTCAGATTTTAGGTTATGAAACTTTTCTAAATTCACGTATCTTTGAATTATGGAGGTTTTTGAAGTTTTCAAGGGAAATGCATTTAATTCTTGTAACCTTAAAAAGGGGAAATTCTGAGTTAGTTTAGTAATGTCAGTGCTATTTTGACTCTATCATGTTCCTTGTACAGAGTGAATCAACATTATGGAGTTTAAAGTTTTTTGTGAAAGATGCACTGGCTATTCAGGGCAAGAGTTCAAGTACTGGTGGAAACAGCATGAAGAATCACAATATTGCGACTGCCAACACCACTGACACCATTACAAACAAAGGTAAAAGAGAGAATGATGACACTCTTGCTAATTAGGCCAAGAAACGAAGTAAAAAGCGTTCTTCTTAAATCATGACATGACATTTCAGTGTGCTGCTCAGTCAGTCTGTGTTTGGTTCGATGATGCATACCAAGCATGATTCTCAGTACCAGAATATCAAATCCAATTACTGGTTCTCACTCCCAGAGTATTCTTTCTGCATTGCTGATAAGTTAAGCTTATTAATTTCTATCCCTTGTGCCAGTTCTCTCTCTGCTGTTGTCTGTAAATATATATTGTGCTATATAATTAATAAAATATGTAAATTTTGTCTTCCGTGTTACCGTATTGTTGGATTATCAAAAGTTGTTTTGCTTTTAGTACAGCTACATGCTTGAGGATGTGGTTGATGCCATTGTCTCTTCAAATGCTTGGCTATACAACTTCTAGGCTTAACCTCTCTTATCAAGGGTGACTGAACATACCTTACGGATTAGCTGATTTTCCTCATTGCAGTCGCTGACATGCTTACACTGATTTCCCCCCTTTTGAGTACACATTGTTTTCCTTGCGTTTGCGTAATAAACAAACATTGTAGTTCCTTCCTTTTTTTTTCTCCAATAATTAAGAGAGAATGAGGATACGGTCATGATTAGTATTCTAGACATTCCATTTGGGCCTTCCAATCACCCGAATTGCTCTTGGATAGATCTGACGATAGTTGACCGAATCGTAAATTTTGACTATTTGATATCTTTTGATTTAACCGTTGGGTCGACAATCTGTCTTTTCTAACGTGTTTATTTTAGTTAGGAGCCTTAGGAAAGACGCCCCAATGCACAATCACACTTCTAGGATGCTCGATCGGCACAATCACACTTCTAGGATGCTCGATCGGCAAACATCCCGCCAGCACAAAATCGTAATACTACGATTTTTTTCTCTATCGACGTCGGTTTCCCACACTGTTTGTTTTCTCCTGTAACTTGATATTTTCCTATGTCACAAATCCCCTGGAGTTGATTGTTTGTTTTCTAGTCCCTAGAACTCGAATTTCCCACATAGGGGATTCGACCCTTGGGACACGGATATGACCGTAGGATCGCTGATTTGACCTCATGGCCATTTTTAAGTTTTGGATCTTTCCAGGGCTTAGGTCTAGAATGGGTCTTCTATGTATTTTTTGGCTTAATTAAAGCCAACTATTTCATTTGTTTTACTGAGAAGGTCTACTGTTCGAGTCCGTATAGACCTATAAAATGCTCACACCCGCCGGTCGCAGAGCGGAGCTCACATGGACCCTTTCATGTTCCATGGTCAATCCTAGTTTGGAAAAATCACTTGATCATCCAAAATGGATTTTGGCTTGAACATATTTTTTTTTGTGTCATTTAGGTGTTCAACACTCAAAAAATTAAATAAAAAATCCAAATCTTTCAAACTCAGGTCAAAATTAGAGTGTAAGGTATTTTAGTGTATTTTCTATGTGTGAAGATGCTCGAAGGCATTTTAGGCATGTTAGCGACTTCAAGACGCTCAAAGGCATATTTAGGCATATTAGCATCTTCAAGACGCTTAAGAGAAGAGAGATTGACATATAGAGCCCCCCAAAGGAAGGCACCATGCACCCTAAGGCCATTTATAGTGTTAGAGCCTCCCCAAGGACCCCAAGGCCATTTATAGTGTGTGCGTGTGCGCCCGCGCAAAATTGCTAGACTACTCCCTTTATGAAGTCTATAAATAATTACCTCTTCTCATTTTCCTTCAAATGTATGCGAGACAAAGCTGGTTTCTGGCAACTTGGCATTCATCCGATGATCGCCCTAAAACTGGTTTTTGTATCCCTGATCACCATTTCCAATGGACTGTTATGCCTTTTGGGTTAAAGACTACTCCTTCCCTCTTCTAGCATGCTATGGTTAATATTACAAGAAATCATGGGATGGAATTGTTAACTACATGTCTGAGTTCATTCCTAACCTTGCCCAGTACAGAAAACCTCTTTCAGCTATTCTCAAGAAAAATCCATTACTTGGTCATCTCAGTGTACCTCTGTTGTCCAAAGCCTAAAAACTCTTTCCAAAGACCTTCCTCCTTTAACCATCCCCTTTGATGGAAAGAGAATTCTCAAAACCGATGCGTCTAACTATTATTGGGGTGCCATTCTCCTTGAAGAATTTCCTGCTCTTCCAAGAAAAATATGTCTGCATAAAAGTGGTGCTTTCTCTCAGTCTGAACTCTATTACCACTCCACCTGCAAAGAGATTCTTGCCATAAAGAGAAGCATTGAAAAATTTGAGTTTCATTTAATTGGTCATCATTTTCAAATAGAACCTCAATACATTACTCACAATTACATAGAACCTCACTACATCTCTCATGACATCACACATAATAATACACTACATCACTCATAACATCACACATGACGTCTTTGTTGACGTAAACTTGAAGGAAAATACACAACAACCCTTAACTTGAGTTGGTTTACTGAGTCAATCCAAATCGTCATCTGAGTCTCCTATTGGAAATCTATTTAGGTGCACACGATAGGTAGGATGATTTGGGTAGTCTGAATAATGGTAGTATTCCTCATGAAATTCAGTTAACAAGTAACGAATACGCTGGCACCATTCTTCAGGATAAGCTTCAGAATAGTGCTAATTTGAAGTTTCTTTGTATAGAAGATCATTGGGAATAGTGGCCAAGTCTATGCGATTAGCATGGCTTATCTGACTGCGGAGAATCTCAAAAAAGGTTGGCAATTCATACATAATGGTATTCTCATGGTTAGTGAAAAAAGAGGTATGATAGGTTTTCTTAATCGAAATACCACCATCCTGAGTTGAATAAAACCGTCTGTGAGTCCAGAAGATGAACATGGGGTATTGGAAGGGAGTATTGTGGAATTTAGTTTGCCAAAGTGAAATATCTCCGAATAAAGTGAGCCAGGAACACCATTTAAACTGGAAGATTTCAATTTCATTGAGTAAACATTGGGCTAAGTACTGGAGCATGAGGGATTTGTCAAAGACAATGCCAATGGTGTATAAATCAACCAGATACCAGAGCAACAAGAAGGCTTCTTTGGGGAAATGGACATAAAATCTTGGGTTGATTTCGAGTTAGGTCAGAAAAGGATAAACTGAGTGGAAATGTAAATTCCTTATTGGTCCTGCATTTAAACCATAACGGTAAACATAAAGGAATTGGAAATAATTTACCATGTGGACACTTTGGGAAATGATATTTTTTTTAGAAGAAGGTATTGAAGATGAAAAGGAAGGTGAAGTGGTTCAAAACAAGAAATCATGGGAAAACATGAAAGAAGGCCAGAAAGGAGCAAGGACTGGTTTATCTCTTTTTGCAATTGAGATAGAAAATCAGGAAGGATGTTGGTTTTTCCTTTTATGTGAACAACATCAAAAGACCATTGGGAAAACCAGTTAGCCCATCTGAGAAGTTGAGCCTTAGGGGGATGATTTTGTTTGAATTGAAGCGTATTAGGGATGATTAGTCTCTATTTGAAAATGATGACCAATTAAATGAAACTCAAAATTTTCAGTGCTTCTCTTTATGACAAGAATCTCTTTGTAGATGGAGTGGTAATGGAGTTCAGATTGAGAGAAAACACCACTTTTATACCCACATATTTTTCTTGGAAGAGCAGGAAATTCTTCAAGGAGAATGACACCCCAATAATAGTCAGACGCTTTGGTTTGGAGAATTCTCTTTCCATAAGAGGGGATGGTTAAAGGAGGAAGATGTTTGGAAAGAGTTTTAAGGCTTTGGATAACAGAGGTACACTGAGATGACCAAGGTAATGGGTTTTTCTTGAGAAGAGCTGAAATAGGCTTTTTGTACTGGGCAAGGTTAAGAATGAACTCAGACATGTAGTTAACAATTATAAGAAATTGTTGAACTTGTTTGGCTGAGAGGTTTGTATTAGGAACATGGTTAAGCTGAGATGCAATATGAGGTTGGAGGGCATGTTGTCCTTTAGAAATTTTCATTCCTAAGAAATCAATTTCAGGTTGGCCTAAAATCATTTTCTTTTCAGACAACATAATCCCAAATTGTTGGACAATCTGATGGAATGTTTGGAGAAGCTTAACATAGGTTGTAGCATCAGATGAAAACAACAAGATGTCATCAATGTAGACCAAAACAGAGGAAATGATGGGGGCAAAAATCTTAACCATAGCATGCTGGAAGAGGGAAGGAGCAATCTTTAACCCAAAAGGCATAACAGTCCATTGGAAATGGTGATCAGGGATACAAAAACTAGTTTTAGGGCGATCATCAAGATGAATGCCAAGTCGCCAGAAACCAGCTTTAAGATCAAATTTGGAGAAAATGTGAGCTTTAGGCAGGTTTGAAAAAAGTACAGTTCTTATTGGGAGAGGGAATTTGTTATCTTAGAGAAAATGATTGAGAGGCTGGTAATTAATTACTAGTCTCAATTTTCCTCGAACTTGTTCTGCTCTTTTGTTTACATAGAAAGCTTCACAAGCCCACTGAGAAGTAGTAGGTTCGATCAAGCTTTCTTTTTGGAGTTACTGAAGCTCTTGGAGGGCAAGTTGATAGTGTTCAGGATTCATACCATGATGAGTGGGTTTGGTAAGGTTAAGATCCTTATTTTTTCTTGAAGGGAAGAGTAATGAAGAAATATGGGTTCTTTCAAAGAGGATGGTCACATTTGGTCAAGAACTGTGAATGATGGCTTCTCTAACTGTCGAAAATTAATCGATAGAGAATAGGTTTGGCTGGGTTGTCCATGGGAGAAAGTAGTTTTTGAACTTGAGTCCTGTAGGCATCCAAAAAACTTTCTGAAGGTGTTGCAGAATATCAAACCCTAAAAGAAGATCTTTTCCAGGAAGATCTGAACCATAAACCTGATGTTTGATGGTATAACCAGGGAAGATCTAAATGGTAATAGGCTTACTCTTTAGGGTGATGATAAAGGTTTCTTCATTTGTTGCTCTAAAAGGAGAAAAACAAGACTGCCAATATGATCTGGGAAGAATAGAGGGGCTCATGATGGTGGATGTAGCTCCAGTATCAAAGAAAGCTATGATAGGAATGGGTTTGACATATTTATCAAGGAGAATTTGGTATTTGGAAAGAGGTTGAACAAGGAAGGAGGGGAAAATGGCTGATTAAAAGGAGTGGATTTCCAGGGGAATATCGTCCTCAGAGTTAGAGGATTCAGAGGATGAATCAAAGGCTTGTCCTTCTAGAGAGAAAGCTAAAATGATGTCTGGGGTAGCTTCATCATCAATAGAAAACAATGATTCAACATTAGCATCATCAAGCTCGCTTGTGTACACAGAAAGAAAATTTATCATTTTTTCTCTGGTGGATTTCTGAGGGCACTGCTTGGTATAATGACCTTGATTTCGGTATATATAACATCGATCTGATTTGCGCTGACCACAGAAAGGTATTTTCCGAAAGTAGTTCCATTTCTTCCTCTTCGAGAATTAGGGAGATTTAGCGGATGAAAACTTCCCAGATTTCCATTTCTGGAAGTGCTTGGATTTCTTGACAGAAGGACCACAACTGCATGACTTTTCTTTGCATTTAATGAGTAGGTCCGGTCATTTACAAGCTTTGCCAAGGAGCTTCCCTTGCTCATGGAGTTTTTTCAGAAATTTCTGATGATTGCAAAAATTTTCTAAAGCTTGCAAGGCATGCTGATAAATAGCACCAAGAGATGTATTATTGAGCGCCATGGACTTTGTTTGCAGGAGTCTAAAGGTTTCATCGTCAAGAGGTTCAGGAAGAGAGTTCATAAACGATTGCTTTAGGTTGACATCATCAATTCCTCCTAAGATATAAAATCTTTGGGACATTCTGAGATAGTGGCATTCAAGATCTTTTCTTTTAAAAGAACAACATCTCATGCTGAGATATTTTTCACGAACAAAACTTAGATGTGCATCAGTAGAACCAAGGAATTCATTGTGAAGGACATCTATGAACGCAAATATGGTCGGGACTTGTCTCAGCTGGAGAGTACGATATTGGCCAAGAGAGAGATATCACTAGCGTAAACACCCAAGGAATTTGGAAACACACTTGGTTAAAACAGACTAAAGATTTGCATTTGGAAGCAGCATTTCAGCAGTTCACCAGGCATGGATTTCATATAATTTGTCAATCCATTTGGAATGAGGGATATCATCCAGAGAGAATTCCTGAGAACTTGGATTAGAATAGGGCAGTTGATCAACTTAAGGAAATGGATTTTCTTGAGGTTCATCAACAACTTCTTCAACCATTGGTTCAGGATTAGGAGGATGCTGGTCTGGTAGAACCATGTGGATGAATGGGACTGGAGTTTGTTCCTCAGATTCTGGAGAAGAATCAGAATCAGAGTGAATTCCGAGATTGAGGAGTTCACCAGAGGATGGCAAATTTGCAAGAGTTGTCAAAAGTTCAGAAATGGGATTGGTGTGGGTAGGCTTGGATATTGCTGAATCTATCATGAATTGTTCAGGAGCTTTGAGTTTAGGATCAAATTCTGGTGGAGGCATAGCCTGAGACACTGGCTGCGGAGGGGGAACAACTGTAGAGGTAGATGCATAGGAAGGTCGCCGTGGTGGTGGTATAGAAAAACTAGAAGTTTCTACAAAAAGGCTTGGTTTATTAAAGCCTGGAGGGGAAGGATTCAAATGTTGGGACATAGGTAAAGGGTGATAAGTACCGGGGAAAAGGTGGAATTGGTAGGAAGAGAACAAATCTGGAGGGTTATGGGCTTGAGAATACTGATGAGCCTGAAGAGACTGAAGTTGAAATTTCAAATGCTTCATTTCAGCATCCTTGTGAGAAAAGGCGGCAGTAAATGTTTGGTTTGAGTATGCCATCTGGAGTAATTCACCATAGAGGGTCTGAATTTGTTGCTGGAGATCATGGATTAGGAGTTCCAAGAAAGTGAGCTTACGTTGTATAGTATTTTCAAGAGTCTTTTGGGAAGTTGCAATCCTTTGAAGGATTTTGTTTTGGGCTAAAGAATTGGCAGATTGCCAATTTACAGCAGCTTCTGCGGCTGAGATAGACTTGGTGGATCAATCGGGATGGATAACTTTAGGATCGGGAATATTGTGCTGATGAGTGGTTTTTTCTTGTGGGTCCTGGAAGGTATTTGGAGGAAAATTGTCCTCAGCCCAAGATGATGAGGGTGAGAACATGTAACATGGGATAGGTTGGGTTGGAGGATCCAAGGGATTTTGAGATGATGGTGTAGGAGGGGGTTTGCAGGACGAAGGAGCTGAGTTTGGTTTGAGGTTCTTTGGAGATCCATAGGTAACATAATAGTCAAAGTGGCCAGGGGGTTCGCCAAGTAAATCAATAGAAGTATCACCAGTTTTATATCTGTCTCTCAATTATTGCTGTGAAGATTTCTTTTTATTTTTTTCGATGGTTCATCATCTTCAACATAAAGACAATCATCACAATCACAAATATTAAAGAATTTAAGAACTGTAACTGGATCTTGGAAATAATAGACAAGAACACTAGAAGCCTGGAAAGATTTGATAGGGATCTGAGTAATTGAACTAATAGTTTGATTTCTGGGAGAGCATAAGAGAAAATAGGTAAGGACGAGACTGAGGTGTGAGATTCCTCAGGGAAAGTTATCTCAATAGTACCATCCGATCTGGTGGTAAAGGTGGGAGTGGAAGCCTCCCACCTTGGTTGTTGGTGGGTCTGCTCATAAGCTGTAACCCAGGAGTCGGGTAGAAGCTTAAGGAGATTTGTTTTGGAGATTTGTTTAGGGATGTGAGAACAAGTGGCTTGGTTAGAAGTGTTGATGGAAAGTAATAGAGCTTTATCTATGGATGTGGGAAGAAACATGTCAAGAGCATGGTTTTGAAGTTTTTACGTCATCTGGTAATGAAGGGTAGCTGCAAAAATAGTAAAAATCGCAGAGGCTCCACCAATCTGGATATGAACTTTCAAAGCATTAAGCTGATGTGGTTCTGCTAAGGGCATGTTGAAATTGGGAAAGAAAGTGAACACAACAGTGCCTGCATTCAAAATAGTCTGTACTGTGGCAATACAAGCATGTTGATAGTTGAGGAAACGGGTATCAACCAACGCAATTCTGAAGGTGACAGGGAGGCCGTTCTGTCCATGGAAAGTGAGAGCTAATCGGACAACTCCGAAATGGAGGTGAGTAAAACCTTGACGACGCCATTGAGTAGGTAAATCCGTGGGTAACTTAAGAGGAAATAATTGTTCTTGTTCAGTAGCAGGAACATAACACTGATCAAACTGAGATGCTTGGATGTATTCTTTGACAGAAGAAGGTCGAGGAGTAGAAAGCAATTGGGTGACTTTTTTCTTGAAAGACTGGGTAGGCTTAGAAAAGGTGGTATAAGGATTAACTAATGGCAGATCGGTAACATGAACTTTACTATCTTCAAGAAGGTATTCAAATGCATACAAATACTCAAGAGATTTGGAGGAAACAGAAGATGAGAAAGAACTATATCTAGAACTAGAACTTAAAGATCGATTCATGGAGATTAGAGGATCTGGGTTAATCTTTACCATAGAGAGTTAAAGCAAACATTCAAAATCACAATTATATGGGTAATAAGAAATTATTTTACGTACTCCTAAACCTATCCACTATCCACTAGGGTATTATTAAGTCATTTAGCTACACCATTTTATTCTTTTAAGATAATTTAGTAATGTACAAGAATATTGCTTCGTTTCATCATATTTCTTATGATTTTCACCACTTCATCTTACCTTATATTTTTAACATTTTTATTTTCTTCTCTTTCAACCTTAATTATGTATATATCAAGAGTATTAAGTTCTTGATTTTTTCATGCGACAAATCAATATAGCCCTAATGTGAAAATTACCTATAATAGTAAAAGAAAAAAAATTCCATCGAATAATATTATATAATAAAAAATACACAATGTTTGTACAAATAATTTCGAAAAGCTTTATTTTTCTTGTCCTACCCTTATGCAATCCATAAAAACACTATAATCACTCAAAAAACATAAGGATGAAAACTTTCACTTGGTATATATGACCCAGTCTTTGCCAATGTCGCACCTACGTTATTCCGCACGTCCACCAACTAACTAAAAATAATCGCCGGTGCATTGTTAATTGCTCTGTGTGTCGCCGATTATTGTGCATGAAAGCTTTGTGCGACTCGAGTTCAAGGTGCAATGAAAAGATAGGGCAAAAAATATAAAGTCACCACCTAACATTTAGTTGTGGTGTACTAGGTCATCTAAGGAGCGCCATTGAGCAAATGTTTAAATTCGAAAGTAAATGGCCCTAAAATAACTCTCATTGATCGTCAAGAATCAAATCATCTGAATTCAAAAATTTGCTTATGCTCTGGGAAGATGTTAGGCACCCCAAGACGCCAGTACCATGTATACCTACTTTACACTATGATATTGTGCGTGTGGAATTTAGCCACTTTAGGTGGGACCGATTTAAGGAAAATGAAGAGATCAAAGACCTAAGCACGCAAATGCAAGTATTTTTAGTGTTTTTATTTTCTTTATATGATGGAAAAGAAGAAATAAAATATGATGCGATGCATGATATGAGGGGAAATAAAGGTAGAGTGTGTTACCCACGCAGTAGTACGTTACCATCACGATGACCGAACTCGGAAGTGTCCAAGCTGACTACGTGCCTCTAAGTAGAGAATCAAATCAAAATGTAGTTTAATGAAGCGAAATGAGAAAAAGTCATTTCGAAGAGGGCTTATGGATATGTGAAATCTAACATCCTAAGAGCATAGCAATCTCTAAGATGACTTTCGCTAAAAGAAATGAAGTTGTAGAAGGTATGTGTAACACCCCATGTTACTTTCCCTTTTTTCCGAAATTCTTTCCGATCTATTCTCGGTTTTGACGTCACTTGTTCATGACGTCCTATTTATTCTTGGTATTTTGTACGTGTAAATTTGGGATGATTTCGTGGATTCTTGTTGTCGACAACGTGGTATCGTTGCAACGTTTAGCAGTTGGTGCTTCGGTTGGCGCTTCGGTTGGCTTGTGATGCACTTCGTATCGTCCAACGCTCTCGTTTTCTTATGTAATTGGACGCTTTGCATTTTGTGTGTTTGCGGGCTTTGGCGTGTTTGACCTTTTTCTTTACTTGTTCTTTATTCGGAGTTTTTGGCGTTAAAAGGTATTTTTGGGATTTCACTTATGCATGAGTTAGTTGATGATGTTAGGAGTTTCTTAAAGTGTTGAAGCTCCCTTATGGTGTTCTAGGTGTTTGGCGGTGTCTCAGGTTGTTTCGAAGTCATCCGGTGTCGTTTTAGGGCCTCTACATGTCTTTTTCCAGTGTTAGCGAGTACTCGACAGTCGAGTACTCGCGGGTTTAGTCGAGTACTCGTCCTGCGCTATATCTGCAGATTTCTTTTTAAGGAAGCTTCTTCTCTTTTCCTCTCATCTCAACCATCCAATTGTTGCATGAGTGGATCTTGACTCTTGAAATTAAGGACTTGTTTGGAGGATATTTTAGCTAGAATTCTCTAGAGTTTTGGTGTGGCGGCATCATCTTAGCCCTCCATTTTTTTTTATTTCATTTTCCCATCACGGTTTGTGACCCTTGGATGGTGTTGGTTAGGTGATAACTTTTTGGAGTGTATATATGTGTGTGTGTTGCTAAAATCTCAGATTTTTCCCACAATCCTCTCTCACGACTCTCTTTTCCCTCTTTTCTTCTACTTTATTTTTCTTATTTTGCACCTCATTTAGATGAGAATTTGATGGAGTGATGAACATGAACCTTGCTTGGGGTCCTCTCCTCTTTAATTTGGTATATGGAAATGGTGAGTTTTATCTCTCTCTTAAAATTTTCATTCTCAAACCCTAAATTTTTCGTTCTAGAAAATCTATCTTTAAATTTTGGAATTTGGTTTCTCTTATTGTTTGTTAAGGACACCTTTGTGACCTTATTCTTCTTTTCTCTATCCATTGGTAGCTTGATAAGATTTGTAGAGATTTTGGAGTTCATCCTTAAAGCTTTACCTTGCTTTGCTTGTTAGCGGGTCTAGGATCTTCATCCTAGCTTAAGGTAGGGGATTCTCCTTCTAATATCATCTTTTGATTTCGCAGCGGTGCGAATTTTCTTCTAGGGTTTCTATAACCCTAGATGTGTATTTCTATATGTGTGAAAACTTGTGGGTGTAAAGCATGGGTGAAATTAATTATGTGAGTATGTTTATGTTTATGAATATACTTGAAAAATTTCTTGATTTGGTTGTGTAGGTTAGAAATGAAGTATGATTTAGGGGTTTTCCTTGTGAAATTGAAGGAATGCCTATTTGTGTAATTAAAATTCTACATGAGTGGAATAGAGGACATGTGGGTTGTGGTTGAATGATTCTTGAATTTGAAAGTATAGTAGCATGTATATATAAGTTTAAATGAATATGTGTATAATCCTATATTTATAAGAGTATGATAAGAGAGCTTATAGCCTTAAAATTATAAATAGGCTAGTTCTTAGGAGGGGTTGGATTGGAAGATACTAGGTGTGTCTAGGGGCGTACAAGTATGTGTGTGTGAATGCCATTTTTCCCTTTGTAGTTGTTTAAAATGTTAAGCACGTTAACAAAGTTTGTGAACATAAAAGTGGGGATCATGAAAAGTGGATAGTTCAAAACTTCAAATGCTTAAGAGAATAAGTTAACATGATTTGTGGTACTAAAGTGAATAAAAGCATGCTAAATGGATTTAAGCTACTTTCATGTGGATATTTAAATATATATATTAAAGACTTGTTGCATGAAAGTATTAAGAAGCCTGCTTGTGATTAGGGTTGCAAATGAACCAAGCACTCGACAAGTAGCTCGAGCTCGGCTCGATAAAAACTCGGCTCGCGTTTGTTTATTTAGTAAGTGAACCAAGCTCAAGCCATTTTTCAAGCTTGTTTCATAAATGAACCAAGCTCAAACAATTGCGAGCTCGGCTCGAAAATGTTCACAAATAAAGCTCGTGAACGTTTTCATGAACATGCTCATGAACAAGGCTTGTTAAGAACTTCCCAACTTATATATATATTATAAATTATTATATTATGTATTATATAATAAATAATTCTTACCTATCTAAAGACAAATTATTTTATAAGTAAGTCCCATATTGGATTAAGCCCAATTGTGCTAAAGTATTAGTAAACCCTATTTCATTTCTTCTCCTTTAGAATCCATGGTGTGTGTATATATATATGAGCAATGAATTTATATTATAAATAAATCTAAACTATATTACATAAACAAATTAAAATAATTTTGTTAGAAAGCTCTCAAGCATGAAAATGGGTAAAGAATGTTAAAACTAAGAAATGGGAACTACTTTTTTTAGCATTCTTGTGTTGTATTTTTAGGCTTTAAATTACACTTCCATTCATAACTAGAGATGAGAACTTGAAATTTGTTCCACATTGATAGTTTAGGAATAAGAGTTGTATGGGTAAGCTTATAAATAGAGCTTTCTTTTGGCATTTGAAAAGTGTGAGTTGTATTATTCTCCTTAAACAACCTGTGTGGTTACTTTAATAGTTTGTCCCACATTGCTTGTTTAGTAAAAGTTAGTGATGTGTTATGCCTATAAATATATTATTTCCTTTAGAAGGAGTGGAAGTGTTTTGGTGCTTTCTATAAAATTAGTGCCAAGTATTATTGACATGAATTATAATTAAATTAGTCAAAAAAATTTAATAAGTCACTTTTATTGTGTCTTGTCGAGCCAAGTCATACGGCTTGCCGAGTGGCTTGTCAATTCGAGCTCAAGCTCAGTTGTTCATATTTTTATCAAGATCAAGCCGAGCTCGAGCTCTCCTCAGAATGAGCCGAGCTGAGCTCGAACACTTCAAAGCTCGACTCGACTCATTTACAACCCTACTTGTGATATTAAGAACATGTGCACATTGATGTTGGTTCACTTTCGGGGCATGAAATACATGTTGTAGACACCATGAGCATATATGCATTGGGTGTCTCTCACAACCGGCGGACTAGTAATCCAAAAATCAGAGAGGCCTGTGAGGATGTGGTCCGAACATTGTGTTTATTTCACGAGTTGATAGATTCCTCGTTAGCTGGGTTGTTGACCCTGTTAATCCGTTCTTACAAGAGTGGGAACCTAATATTTATGTTTTTTAATAGGATTTCCCCCCCTTAATGGATAACCATTTGTTACCAATGGGGAATTGCTTCTCATTTAAAATGGAGGTGATTGGATTTGCACCAATGAAAACCATAAATTTCATACCCAATAGAGGAATATGATAGATTTTTTATTTTTAGATAGCGAATGGAGTTCTTCCAATCTATCCTATTCATCGGTACTAATCATTGTTACTGGAAATTTTTTTGATTTCCTTTGTCTTTGTGGTGTTACTTTGGTGACATAATACCCGATTGCCCTTAGTAGATAGGGTTGCATTGGTGTTTGCATGAGCATTGGTATACATGGCATGACGACATTGTGAAAGCATTTGTATATGATGGAAAATGTCTAATATGATTTTAAATCATGCCAAATGTGATCTTTATTGCTTTAGATTGGATATCATGAAAATAATGAGAAGAATGGTTGAATATGCTCAATATGATATATCTATCATGCTTTACTTGCCTTGAAATTGGTTGGATAGAACAAATGAATTCTTATGTTAGTATGTGTACTTATCTATATGGCTACGTGATATTTGTAGATAGGGCTCCCGGTTAGCTAGGTGGTGTGGCCTAGTGGTATAGAACCACCCTTGAATTTTGGATTTTTATTGAGTTGATTAATGCCCTATAACAACTTAGATTATAAAATGGCAACGGCCATTTAGGCCCTTAGTGTTTTTAGAGTTCGTGTCACCCTTGGGGTATACCACACTTGTGTCAAGTTGTTATAGTAGGTTGTGGTCTCGGGTATCAAACATTCGCATAATATTTTTGAGCGCTAGGCACCGTCACTTGTAATTGTTTTGGGAAAATTGTAATTGTTGTGAACCAATGCGTCTCTTGATGACGAGGTAGTCTTCTACAGCCCAACCATATTTCATAAACTTAAATATATGTATTTGAGAGGGAATGTATAATTTTTTGGTGTCCCTTGTTCAAAACCAAGGTTTTCTCAAAAGTTTTCCCAACTCACCTTTTTGGTTTTTAAAGAAAAATGATGTTTCTCACTCACCTTTGGGCCTCACTAAATGTTTTTGAAATTCGAAGATGAAAAACACATTTTTATAATATTTGTGATTTTCCGGGCCTCCCTTGTCGAAAACGGCGGACGTTTGCAAAAATTCACATTTTAGGGTTTTAAAACTTAAATTTCCAAAACTGAAGGCAGTAGCTTGCTGTGCTGAGTGAAATTCGAGTAGTCGACTTTGGTTGCGAGTACTCGACCTGGGCTGGAAAAATTCCACTTCCTCTTGAACTTTCGTGTTTCCTTCCCAATGGTTCCCTACTCCCTAGAATTTCCGCCACTACTTAAACAATTATTAAGGGTCTTAGGACCAGTTTTGAAGTGATTTTAAAGGGATTTTAAAACATTTTTTATTTTGGGCTTTTATTGTTATTTTTTTCCGTCCTTAGCGTAATTTCCATTGGTGTCTTAAACTCAATTTCGGAATCTAAAAGTCTCATGGCGTAGCATGACCCTTAGTGTGAATTTAATGCCCATCCATTTTTACTTATTCCCTTGACCTAGTCTCGGGTAGGAGACGTGTTGGGATGACACACGCACACGTAGTGAGATTCTTAGCTTTGCCATTTTGGTTGTGGATTCAGTTGTGGTAATGAGATTTTTCCTTGCTCCATTGGTGTTCTTGTAGTGGTTATGGATGAGAGTTGAGTCCTTTAGTGACCCTTTGGTAGTTTTGTTGGTCTTTGATACTTGTTGATGAGTTATGGGAGCACTAGTATGGGAGTTGTGTAGTTTCTTCACTTTGGCTTTAGAGATGGTCTAGGACCCCTTTTGGTTTCTAGGTGGCAAGCTGTGAGTATGGTGGTGCTGGTTTGAAGTTTGAGTTGTAAATGCTTGGTGCGCGGTTTTATGTGCGATTTAAGCCGCTAGAGTTGGAGTTTAGGGTTCGAGCCTTAGTTGGATCTTGGGAGCATATATTGAGTATCTATGCATGTATATGTATCTATGTATATACATATATATATGCTCTTATATACATACTTGTAGGTGGATGTATGTGTACCATGTGCTTCTATTTTGAGACTTATTATGTGTGATATGTGCCTTGTCTTATTATGCATGGTAGGGTATTAGTGGGATTATTCAGGGGTCTTGGATTGGCATGAGTGTCATGTGAGATAACCGACCGACCTTGGATAGATGCATGCACATGGGTTGGTTTAGCATTACCTGGACGGTTAGAGGATGTGGTAGCTAAGGTTTTTCCCACTAGGCTTCATGGCTCACCCCAGTGTTTATACCGATCATTAAGGAAATGAGGCGTGGCAACAACTCGGGTGATTTGGGATATGTAGTAGTTATTATCTTTTTATTCCTCTTTGTTTATGCCCTTGTATCTCGGGATTCTTATTGTATCTTTTGGGGAGCCAGCTTGTTGGCTTATTCCTTCCATTGTATTTCTGTATTTGATTTACCATCACTTAGTGTACCATAATGTTTTGTTCAACATTGTGATATGCATGTATTGTTCTTTGTATCAACAATTATTCCTTATTCAGTGGACATCATTATTGAGCCATGATTTTCTCTATTATATCATGATTATTATTGATTATAGTGGTCGCTCGCATTGACGTCACACCTTTGAATTTGCTGATTCTCTGGGTCGGAGTCTTAGATATTTCGGGGCATGACAATATGGATACTATGAAAGGCAAGAGCACCCTTTTGAAGAAACGACAAGTATATGTGCCTCTAAAGAGGGCTTGTGAAGCGTGAAATGTGACACCCAAATGTAATTGTTGCCAACATAATGTAATATGAAAGATAGTGATACTTCAAGATGTATGAGCACCCTTTTGAAGTAACGACAAAATACGAGTGCCTTTGGAGAGGGTGATGATAAAGAGTGATGATGACTTATGAGTTGCCTCAGATGTAGATAAACCGAGTGATATGCCTCCTAGAGTGCTTTACAAGATACGAATGCCCCGAGTGAGGGCCTAAATGATGATTACTGTGAGGACTTATGGGGTGCCTCAGACAAATGGAGGCGCTACGAGTATTCCGGAACTCTACTGCACGAAGAGGTGCTAGAAATGTATGGTACATAAATAGCATTGTGACGCAAGCTAGGAATGTTCGAAAGCTGCCTATGTATCCCACCAAAAGGAAATCAGGTCGAATGTAGTTCTAGCCATTGTGGCTCAAACGAGAACCACTATGTCTCTCGAAGGAGGAAAATAGTAGAAAGTCATCTCCTGGATGAGGAATGAAAAAGGTCGTCTTCCAGAGGAGGAAAACAAGTAGGTCTGGTCAAATAACGATTAGATTGAGTGATTAAGTGAGGTCCTCAAAGGGATGATGATAAGAATTGACTTGTCAATGTACATTCCCGGAAAGGAAGAAATTGGAATTATTCTGTAAATTCCCCCCCTTCCCCCCGAGTGTGACATTGGTTGCTTACATATCGGATCTTTCTCTATCTATTTGAAAAAGTGTTGTTCTCGAAGGGAGGAAGGTTTCGACAAGTGCTTTGAAAAGGTGCCCCAGGATGGGACTTGTGTTAGCTTTAAAACTGTAGGTTTCCTCGAAAGGGTAGGACGTGATGAAAACATGTGTTGTGGTCCTCGAGGAAAAAATGCTTTCTTTATTCTCCCTCCCAAGGGAAGTGGAGTTTTAAGAAGTGCTTTGAAAAATGCTTCTGGAAGGGATGTGTCCTTTCGAAAAGAGATGATTCCTTGTAAGGGTAGGACACATTAAAACATATTTTGTGGTCCTCGCAAAAAAAATGTGTTGAAAATATTTTGTTGTTTTTTCCCTACCCTTTTGGGGGAATGGGAAGGAGTGGTTGATAGAAGTGTTGACTCTTCGGAGGGATGAAATTGTGTTTTGAAAAGTTAACACCTGAAGGGGAGTGAACTTGAATGTTTAAAAATGAACCTCCAAGGATCGTTTTTGTTAAAAACAATTGATGAGGGGGATGTTCTAGGGAATGTTCATAAACACATTAAAGGATTTTTCTATGTGCATTTTTCATCAACCAATACAAGTAAAAGAAATAATGCACATGCAGACAAGGAATATATGTAAATAATGCACGACAATGCAAAAACAAGTATACACAAAGAGTGTGATGAAACGTCATGTAAATGCACAACATAGGTCTAAGAAATGGAAGGTGCAAATTAGTTTTGAAAAGTGGCTCAAGAGAGCAAAACAATATTATACGTGTGGGATTTGTCAGGCCCATCAGGTTCCCATTCCACTGACCTTGCCCCAACATGAATCCTTAGAGCCTGAATTAAAAGCTTACTATAAGGCCCATCAACCGAAATATTCTAGAATAAACTTGAAGAGCAAGCTAGTGACGTGGCAAAAAGATAAAAATACTGATGTGTAAGAGAATGTTGCCCTAATGGGCTAAAGGCCCCAAAAAGGGAATGTATATAAGGAAAGAAAAATTTGAATAAAACATTCTATTCTTATGTTGTGCATTTTTTAGCATCTACACATTGGCGCCGTATGTGGGAATTGATTCTAGATATGTGATTTCTTTACTTTCCAGATCTGTGATCATCTTCCCATCTTGATAGTTGAGCTTGTTACTATTCATCTTAACCTTCTAAACATGTGATTATCTTATTCTTTCTCCCTTCGAGCAATCATGTCGGTAACCCATTCCCAAGCGGATGCTCTGACCACTAGAGATAGCCAGGCTGGTGGTTCTCAGACCATTGAACATATCCTGCAACATCTGTTAGCCGCCGAGGAACGGAGCCAAGCTCTTGAGAAACAAAACGTAGAGCTTATGGCGAGGATGGCTCTTCCACCTGCTCCCCCAGCAGCACCCATCCGTTCTCAGGACTAGGAGGATGGCGTCGGGGCAGAGGAGCATATCGAATCCTCTCATTACCTAGGTAAGGCCCCCATCACTGATAAGGCCTTGACCCCCCAAAAGCTCCAACATATGATGGCCGAGTTCCAGAGAAAGGTCTTGAGAGATTTGAGGACCTAGTCTACCAACGATCTGGCTGTTCAGGCCTTGACTAAGTTGATCCAGTCACTGTTCACTCCTGGAATAACCTGAGAGCCCTTCCCAAAGAAGTTTGTCATGCTCGGTTCACCCCTTATGATGGCACTAAGGATTCTGAGGAGCACGTTTATCAGATTCATCAGAAAATGACCATGTATGCCGAGAATGAGGCCTTGCTTTATAAAGTATTTTCCACAAGTCTTACCGATGCAGCTCTACTAAGGTATAGAAAGCAACCACCTGAATCAATCGGTAGTTGGAAACAGTTGACCAAGCTTTTCGTCGCCCAATATTATGGGACCAAGAGACAGAAGAAAACCCTATCTTGCCTCTTCACGATGATCTAGAAGAAGGGAGAATCCCTGAAGAGCTTTCTATCCCGATTCAACATTGAATCTTTTTTTACCGACAATTGCGACCAACACTCTTCCGTCGAAGCCTTCCAAATGGCCCTAATTCCCAGGACTAAGTACCATCAATCTCTGGTGAAGCGTCCACCATCCGGCATCGGGGAGCTAGACTCCAGGTGTGACACCCCCAAATTTCCATGCTATGTTGGCCAGGCCCATACACAGAAAACTAGGAGCATCAGTAATTGATAACATAAGCACAGAATATAAGACATAAAATAGAAATATAATAATAACAACAATAACAAAATAAGGATACAACTTATACATGAAGAAGACCACTCCCAATACATCCTTAAATAAAATAAGTCCCACACAGTACAACTTGGAAATCCCATAAACATGGACCCCTAGAAACACACTTATAAGAAATACAACATATGACATTTATCGGATCCTACCCTGGAGTGGAAGGAAAATATGATAGAACCGGACGGATAGATATGAAGTCCTCAACCCTGCTGGTGAAACTGCCGAGTACCTGAAACAACAAAAATGTGGGTTAAACCCACAAGCAAGTACAACTCTACATGATCCCAAGCAGAGTACCAAAATCCATCCCCTTTCCTAGTGACACCTAATCCCAAAATTTTATTATAAAATAATAATATATTTAACTATAAATATAGTCACTAATATACCACCATTTAATATAATTATGTTTATAAATTTCTTACATTAATCTAATTTTTCCATACAACATCCAATTCATGCCCTACCATAACCACGTACCCGACAACTCACCCATGCCGTGACAACTCACACATGTCCCGTGGTACTAGTTAGACTGCAGTAATAGTCAGCCTCCTTGTGGTTCCTTATAAATTTCCAAAACATAGTCATTTAATTTAAATCTTATGATTTTACGAATTTAATAATTCACTCGTAATCTTTATTCGGGAACGTATAACAATTTATAAGGTCGAGCCTGGGGGGTCCAGGGGGGCGGCGCGACCATTACCTGAGCGCCCCCTGGCGGGGTCTGGGGCAGCGCCCCAGCGCCAAGGTATACGGTATTTTATACGGTCAAAACTATTCATTTATACGGTCGAAAATACGTAATCTAGTATAATTCGTGATACACATAATAACAATATAAATCAATGTCTAGAGTGTGATAACAAAGAAAATAGAGAAAAACAATTACATAAATATGCAATATTTTTCTAATAACAATTTTGAAATCTTTGTCAACATTGAAACCTAAAATATTTATGTATTCAAATATTTATACTAAGTTCCAACCATATACACATCATCAGAATCATACCAACAAGACACATAACCACGAATCCATACATGTATAGCTACACATGGTAAAAACAGATTTGTATGTATAACTAGATATAAACATAGTCTCATGCATATATCAATATATCACCACAAATCTCTCTATATATACAAGATCTATACATATAATCATGGATCTGTACATATATATATAACCAGAATATAAATCATCATATATATATATGAATATAAATATACTCTAACAGATTTGTACATATATGTCTATATAAGTCTACTAATCTCTACCTATATGCAAGATCTGTACATATGATCATGGATCTATACATATACATATAAACAGAATATATATCATCACATAAATTAACATGAATATGAACATACTCTAACAGATCTATACATATATGCCTATATAGATCCACGAATCTCTACATGTATACAATATCTATATATATACTTACGGATCTATACATATATGTATAAATAGAATATATAAGTCACATAAATAAACATGAATATGAATATACTCTAACAGATCTATACATATATGCCTATATAGATCCATGAATCTCTACATATATACAAGATCTATATATATACCTACGGATCTATACATATATTTATAAATAGAATATATAAAAGTCATATATGAACATGATTTACACATACATATACATATATGAAAAATATTATTTAGCAGATTATAGATGCACCAAGTAAAGGCTACGAAATTTTAGTACAAAGAGGAAGAGTAGAACATATGTCTTGCCTGTAATGTAGAGCTGAATCCACCACAAGTATAGATCCAAACCAATTCTAAGCTCTCAACCTCTCAACCCTCACAATTTCAGGTATAATTGATGAAGATGAAGAAGTAGTAGAATAAATGAGATGGGGGCTAGATCTGAAGTTAAGGATGGTTATATAGAAGATGCTAGGGTTAGGGAAATGTCCAAACTAACCTTGTATTATGCATAAATCACCAAACTTCCCAAACACTAATGACAACCTTGCCCCCCTTCAGATCACAAAATTTCATTATAACCTACTAGAGTTAAAAAGACTAAGATAGCCTCATTCAATAATTTAAACACCCAATATGCCATCCAAAATAATTAAGGGAATAAATATCCATTAAATACGGGGTATTACACCAGGGCCCAAGGGTATTTGAGGATAGAAGAGGAAGATGCTATTAGACAGAAGATGGCATCTTTGGTCAGTGTTGAAGCCCGATCAAAAGAGCCAGTGACCGACTGAAAGCGCCCAAGTACCTCGGGTCCTTCAGCCCCGAACCCATTAAAACGTCCCATGCTTGAAGATAAAGTGACTCCCTTGAAGGTCACCCTTGGAAAACTATACCAAGAGACCAAATCCAGAGGAATATTCCAACCAACACCACCTATTAGACAACCTTTGGATCAAAGGGATAAGTCAAAGCACTGTGCCTTCCACAGTGATTTCTGGCACCTTCCCAACGAGTGCCAAAATCTCAGGCGCCAAATGGAGGTAATGATACTTCAAGGTGAGCTCTGGGATTACATCCAGAGGGATAGACCGAGGACCGATCAACAAGTACCCAACGCCCCCAAAAATCCCGCAACTGTGCAGCCAGTCAGGATTATCAACATAATTCTCAGGGGCCCCACCTCTAAGGAGACGGAAAGAGCCAGTTGGAGCCAGCTGTGTTGAGCCCGAAAAATGAGGAAAATTAACGGAGTGAGTGAAGTCGACCACATGACAGGTGAAATGCATATTTTTTTTATACGGCGGATCTTTAAAACATCCAGACCCCACATGATGACCCATTGTTATTACATTTATGATAGCCGACTGCCTCGTTAAGTGGGCTATGGTTGATCCAGGGAGCAGTGCAAACATCATCACCAAATGGGCCTTCGAGAAGTTGGAAATCAATCCAAGTGAAGTTATGACCTCCCGAAGTTCCATTGCCGGATTAGATGGAAAGCAAGTTGAACCCATCGGGGAGGTCCAACTACCAGTATCCACCACTCAAAAGACCTTACTAGAAACTTTTGTCATAGTGGATGTGAAACCATCTAACAATTTGCTCATGCGAAAGGGATGGATCCAAAGGATGCAGGAGGTACCTTCAACCCTACATCAGTTAATGAGGTGTATAGGCCCGAACAGGTCTGACATCATCGACATCAAAGGAGATCAGGTGGTTGCAAAGGAATGTTATGCCATTACCCTAAAGGAGATCAGGAAAGAAAAAAGCTCGAAGGAGATTCGTACCGAGGATCAGGTTCCAGGTCCCAAATAACAATTAAAGGACGAGGATTCAGGTATCCGATCATGGTCGAGCCTTTACAACCTGTATCCATAATACCCGATGAACCTGAAAGAGTCACCTATGCAGGTACAAACCTTACTGATTATGAATTAAAAGAACTGACCTAGTTTCTACAGAACAACTTCGATGTCTTCACTTGGGGACACACGGATATGCCTGGCATTGATCCCGCAGTCTGCCAACACTCCCTAGATGTTGACCCAAATATAAGGATAATGGCAGAAGCAGAGGTGCATGGGAGCCCACAAGAACCAAATCATAGCAGAAGAGGTATCCTGATTGTTCCAGGCAGGGTTCATCAGGAAAGTGAAGTACCCCGATTGGCTTGCCAACGTCGTAGTCATCCAGAAGAAGAATGGTAAGTGGGGAGTTTGTGTTGATTTTACTGACTTGAATAGGGCATGCCTGAAGGATAGCTTTCCTTTGCTAAAAATTGATCAAATGGTGGATGTTACCTCTAGCTATGAGCGATTGACTTTCTTGGATGCTTACTCAGGGTATAATCAGATAAAGATGAACCCGACCAATGAAGAAAAGACATCCTTCATCACTGAAACAGGTACTTACTGTTTTAGAATTATCCCTTTCGGATTGAAAAATGCAAGTGCTATTTTCTAGAGGTTGGTAAATAAGATCTTTAAAGGGATGATGGGTACCGTGATCGAAGCTTATATTGACGACACTGTGGTCAAAAGTAGAGAAAAAAGGGACCATTTTGAACATCTGCAACAAGTGTTTGATACCCTCAGGAGACATGGAATGAAACTCAACCCGGATAAATGTTCCTTCGGCGTGTCATCTGGACAGTTCCTGGGACACATTGTGGACCGGACCAGAATTTAGGCTAGCCCAATACAAGTTAGAGCCCTGATGGAAATAAAGGAACCTCAGACTTATAAGGATGTTTAAGTCCTGATTGGAAGAGTGGTTGCCCTTAGCAGATTCATCTCAAGACTTATCGATTGATGTAGACCATTCTTTTAGGAAATTAAGGCAAGGAAAGGTGAGGTCTGGGGTCTAGAGCAATCCATGGCCCTCGCAAGATTGAAGGAGTACATGGCCAAACCCCCAATCCTTACCATACCGAAACCCGATGAAGTCTTGTATCTCTATCTGGAAACATCCTCCATTTGAACCACTGCAGCCCTCATTAGGGAGGATGGGAGCTTGCAGATGCATGTTTTCTACACAAGCAAATCCTTGGCAGATGGTGACACCCGATATAGTAGGCAAGAGAAATTGGCACTATCGCTGATAAATGCAAAACAGAAACTCAGACATTACTTTGAGGTGCATCCAATCATCGTCCCGACCTCCACTCCGGGTCATTATGTCTAAACTTGACTTTTTTGGCAGAATTTCAAAGTGGGCCATTGAATTAGGCATTTATGATATAACTTACGTACCCCGGGTCTCCATCAAGGGTCAAGTAGTGGCAGACTTCTTGCTTGAGGATGAAATTGAGGAGACCGATCAGCAGCATGAGCCAGATACTTGGAAGCTATTTGTGGATAGGTCAGCCGGTTCAAACGGATCAGGGGTTGGCCTGGAAATCCATATGCCCGATGGTACCCATCTCCCAGCCACCAATAATGAGCCTAAGTATGAAGCAATCATATCTGGTTTGAGGTTAGCCAAAAACCTCTAGATGTAGATCTTGGCGATGCACAATGACTCCCAATTAGTCATCCGACAAATCAAAGGAGAATATGAGGCAAATGATGCAAAAATGGAGTCTTATCGGGCACTCGTGTTAAAGGAAACAAAATATTTTCAAAGAATAACTTTCACTCAGATCCCGAGAAATGAAAACACTGCGGCTGACCACCTAGCCGGATAAGCATCCTTAGCCGGTGAGGACCTGACCCGGGTTATATTGGTGGATTTTTTAGCTAGACCGACATTCAAGAGTTCGAGAATGTAATGCTTATCCCTTAAGAACCCAGCTGGATGGATCCCATGATGGATTACCTCAAGCATGGGGTCCTCCCGGAGAATAAAGCGGAAGCTCGCAAAATCCGGATGAATTCAGCCTGATACTCAATCATAAAAGGGCAGCTCTGTCAAAAATTATTCTCAGGTCCGTATTTAAAATTTGTAACCCCCTCTGAAGCAAGGGTAGTAATTGAGGAGATCCACAACGGGTCATGTGGGAACCAGTCCGGAGGAAGATCCTTGGCTCACAAAATACTCTCCCAAGGTTACTTCTGGCCTTATCTATCACGGGATGCTGAGGACTATGCTCAAAGGTGTAAGGTGTTCCAAATGCATGGAGATCCAGAGTTCCTACACCTTACCGTGGTCCCTCACCCCTTCGCCCGATGGGGAATGGATATTGTGGGTCAACTCCCGAAGGGAATACGATCAACTTCCTATGTCCTCCTGGCCACATACTACTTCACAAAATGGGTAGAAGCCGAAGCTTATCCAGTAATTAAGAGCAATCAGGTCATCAAGTTCATATGGTGCCACATAATATGCAGATTCGGGCTACTGAGAACAATTATGTTGGATAATGGAACAAACTTGAACAACAAGAAGGTAAGGGCATTCTTCTTCGAGCATGACATCAATCAGAATACGTCTTCGATCGGGTACCTGCAAGGGAATGGATAAGCCGAAAGAATAAATTTAACCATATTTGACACTTTTGCAAAAAAGTTTGAAGAAGCCAAAGGAGCATGGCTAGAAAACTGCCTGAAGTGCTCTGGTCGTACAAAATGACACCCAGGAAACCCACTGGGGAAACACCCTTTGCCATGTCATATGGCGCTGAGGCTGTAATCCCCACAGAAGTCAAAGTTCCAATCCTCAGGAGCCAAGCCTGGGAATATGGCCTAATAACCAGTATCTGGCTCACGACCTTGATCTGTTGGATGAAAGAAGAGAAGCAGCAAGAATTTGGTTGACAGCCTACCAACAGCGTCTCCAAAACTATTTCAATCAAAAAGTCAAAAGAAGAGAGTTCCAGATCCGGGACATGGTCTTTA
Organism: Cornus suecica; assembly: GCA_963922005.1. Lineage (NCBI taxonomy): Eukaryota > Viridiplantae > Streptophyta > Magnoliopsida > Cornales > Cornaceae > Cornus > Cornus suecica. Next base: position 36,827,896 of record OY998243.1, read on the forward strand.
GGCGAAAAATAGGACTCGTAGGCAAGCTCAGGGAGCATTAAGAGGGCCCGTACACCATCACCAAAGTTATCAGGCATGGAGCATATCGCGTCCGCAGAAATGAAGATGGTAGAATGGAGCCGAACTCCCAGAACGCCTCTCGCTTGAAGAGGTACTTCCCGTAACGGGCCAATTTGATTTTTACCTTACCTTGTTCGCTTTTGTAAAAAGGCTTCAATGCTAGATCGATTGAGTTGACATCAGTAAAATTGTCTTTTCTTGGCAAAGATAGTTTACAGATGATTACTGATGCAAAAATAAACTAAGTGTTGTCATGTCTCTCGCATGGCCTTAAGAGCCCGAAACACACAACATCAATCCATAAGTGATCGAAGTTATACAAAAATTATCCAAGTGTTGTTATGTCTCTCGCATGGCCCCAAAGCCCGAAGCCCGAAGAAACAACACTGATCCACAAGTCGTCAAAATGTTAAAGAAAAAATAAACTAAGTATTGTCACGTCTCTCACATGGCCTCAAGAGCCCGAAAGATACAACACTGATCCACAAGTGGACAAAATTGTACAAAAATTATCCAAGTGTTGTTATGTCTCTCGCATAGCCTCAATAGCTCGAAGACACAACACTGATCCACAAGTGGTCAATAAGCTACAGAAAAATTATCTAAGTATTGTGACATCTTTCGCATGGCCTCAAGAGCCCGAAAGGAGCATTACCGATCGATCCACAGTTGATCAAAATTTTACAAAAATCATTAATTAAATAAAGTAGTGTGACATCAAGGGCCTGATAGAAAATATTAGTTGGTTCTAAAAATGTCTCAAACATTTATATTAGACACGGTCCCCGGTGGCCAAGGCTTACAAAGTACAAAAAGAAATAGAGAAGAAATGCCAAGTCTTCTGCTCCTGGTATTTGAACTCAGCACCAAACTCCTCAATCTTGTCATTGGCTTTGGTAACAACCCCCTCTTGCGCTCTTGACTCTGTTCGAGAGGGATCGGGCTGAGAAATGGGATCAAGAACTAGAGCTAGTTCAGATGCAGTAGTGCTAGAAGCGGAAGCAGACCCGGGAAGATGCTTAGTCAAAACTCACAGAAGAGGAGGTCATTGGAGCCTGCTTTTGGATCCTTGTAAAGAGAAGCAATGCCAAGAGACTCATCCAATTCCTCCACTGAGATAAAGTCCCTCTCCTCAGCGGGTTTCTGGAAATCCTGAAAGCAGGACCTTTAGCCGAACCCGACCCGGTAATTGGAAGTATCTTTGAAGTGATTGTACATTTGGTTGCCACCTCGATGACACATCTCCACTGTAGACCTCTCCACTACCAGAAGGTTCTCAATTTCAACGTTTTCCTCAATAATCTTGAGGTGAGAAGCCTCCAAAGATTCAAACTTGGCCACCAGCTCGTGATACTTAGTTGAAAAAGCTTGTTGTGCCTCCTCTCCCACTTTGATTTTTTGTTCAGCCTCCCGCAGCTGTTGCTCTGCTTTTATGGCCTGAATGGTCCGAGCCTCCAAGTTTTTATTGGCAATCACTAGCAGGGCATCGATTTTCCTTTAGCCTCAGGCACTCCATTGATTTCCTGAGGGCCTTACTGTCTTCCTCAAGCTTCGAGTTGTAAGCTTGGGTTAGATAGATCATCTGTCATAAAAATCACCAGTGTTACTCAATCAGTAAACATACCAAAGGAAACAATAAAAACCATATGGAAAATAAGTTTAAGTTGCACATAAATCACCTTCACTGCTCATGACCTGTCAAAGCCAGCTCTCCCCTATCCACCTTCTTGATCTTGTTCCAATCGGTTGGGGTCTAAATCTTAAGACCCATCTCCCAAAGGGCAATATCATCATTAATGGTCTCGTTCCCTGAGACCAAGAATTCGCCACTCGGTAACCTTATTCTTGGATTCCAAGGAACGGGTTTCTCAGCTGTAGCTTCGACTTTTATTTGTACACTAGGAAAGGTTATTGTTGTCAATCGGGGCCGAACAGAATGGCTAGACGGATCATTCTTTGATCATCGTGGCAATATAACCCCCTCTCCAGCTGGTTCGGAAGCACTATCACCAGAAGATCGGGATGGGTCAGCGAGATTCTCCACTAAGGAAGGGAGAATAGGAGGAGTAGGGGTAAAGACACTTTCCTCCACAGAAAGAGGGGGGAGAGGAGTGAGTGGAGCATCACTTGAAGGGGGTAGTGGCGGAACCTCACTGACAGAAGGGGATGCAGTTCCGAAAGGGAGAGCATGAGTGGCAGGGTTGCCCGATGCCCTCTTTCATTTGCCCTTGAGGCTAGGTTGAGGAATTGACAGCATGATGTCTACTCCTTTAGATGATATTTCCTACAAAGCATCATCAGTCAGGAAGTCATGACACATCCTTAAAGGTTTACCCCAAAATTTGGACTTTAGGAGGTCAAAATGAGATTTAATATAAAATGGGGTTTGGTTAGAGGGCGCCTTCTAAAAACCTAAAACGTGCATCCCCAACTAGTCATCACACACCCCACAGAAACATGCCCCTGAATGATAGGGTTTGAAGGAAGGGAATAGGTGTTGGCTAAAAGTTTTGGGGAACGCGAAGTTTGCATCGGGATGTCTCTAGTTCCCGCTCACCAAAATCATCCTCTCCTTCCAACCCTTATTAGACTTTACAACTCCTTCACACATCTTTCTCCCCTGATAGGTAAAAAGATTGAAACGCCCTTTACAGTCCTTTTGATCCTGCAGCTTATAATAAAACAGAACCTCAGCCAGGCCCAAGTCTAGAACCATATCTTCATTGATCAGCAAGACCATGGCCAGTATTATAAATAAGTTTGGCCCAACCTAAAGTGGGGCCAGACCTAAGGTAGACAAGGCGAGCATAATAAAAGTATGAATTGGAAATCGAAGGATTTATAGATGATAAGAGGAAATCAAGATCTGGTCATCCCTAACCCCCTCACGAACCTAAAATGCTTATCCCTGGGGTAGTGCCTGGTAACCACCCCATCAGGGACCTCAAGCTTTTTCAGAACTGCGTCTACCCTTTTCTCAGCTATCAAGGGGTCAGTAGTAATTTGTACTCCAGATCCCCTAACAGCCTGATTCCCAACTAGAACAGTGACAACAGGAACCCCATCGATACTGACACGCTGGGTGACCTCCGGAGGACTGGATCTAACTGTCCTAACCACTTCAGCTTATGGGGAACTGAGAGAAGCATCAGGATCAATAGTGGAAGGAACACGATAACTACCCAATGGGGTGTCATCACTATTATACATTTTGGTAGAAAGGTAGAAGAGTTAGAAGTAAAACTTACGACGAGGAAGGTTCCGATGAAGATCTATGAGTTTTCCGGCAAGAAGTTTCAGTTTCCGGTAAAAATAAGCGAAGATGATGATTTGCAGGAAAAAGCTTTTCCTGAGAAAACAAAAATCACAAAATGAGAAGCTTGCAAAAGCCCTAGAGCCTGAATCAAAAGTCCACTATAAGGCCCATCAACCGAAATATTCTAGAATAAACTTGAAAAACAAGCTAGTGATGTGGCAAAAAGACAAAATACTGACGTATAAGAGAATGTTGCCCTAATGGGTTCAAGGCCCAAAAAATAAATGAATGTATATAAGGAAAGAAAAATCTGAATAAAACATTCTATTCTTGTGTTGTGCATTTTTCAGTATCTACAAATATTTATTTTTAAAAAATATATCATTGGGAAGGTTTATTTTAAATAATGTTTAAAAGTGGGTTAAGAGCGCCAACTTGTGGCTGGTTGAAAAAATCTCCTATGGTTGAAATAATTTTGACAATTGGCACCAAAATAAATAATAAACCTACAGACTTCTTGTTCCTTGTCAATTTTGAATTTTCTATTTTGAAGAGTTCTCTTGCACTAGTGAATGCATCAAGTTGTAAGTCAATTTGAAGTCATTCATCATGATTAGCAACCATTCTATTAAGATAATCATAAAATCCTATTTTTACATATCATGCCCATATAAAATTATATGCCCATAAAATCCTATTTTTAAAATATATGGAAGGGTTGATGAAGTTGTGATTCCCATATAAAAAAGAAATGAACTAATAAGGATACAAAAAATGAAAGAATTATATGATATGTTAGGTAATTATTTTAATTTTATGAATTTAAGTGATAAAAATTTGGTTGCAAAATTTATTATTTTTGTATAAAACACTCAAACACTAAATTTCATTAAATAAGAAGAAATAATGTGATACAACTCTTGTAGGACTACTTAGAATAACTGAATTTAATAAGGAGTCATAAAGTATATAGATTATTACTTTATGAAACTAAAGTAGTCAAAAAATATTTAAAATATATGATCGGCTTATTAGGTCGGCAAACAATATGATTAACAATACCGAAGTTGACCTACTTTTCTCTATAGCAAGTGCACGAATTGTATTGTAAATATACTATGGCTTGAGAAAGGGAATGTTGAATCCACGGGACTAAGTCGTATTTTGATCCTAATATAATAATATTCTTGAATTATGTACCAATATTTGATTAATTGATTTATTATGATCTACTTTGACAACTAATTAAATAACTAAATTAACAAGAGAAAATAATTAAATTGTGAGGAAGTTCAATAGAGATAAAGTCTAGGATATCTCTAACGTCACCACTAGCTTCATAATATAGATATGTATTAATTCAATTTCAAAAGGGAGATACATCTAAGCACACGATTTTCGAGGTACAAGGATCAAATTTTACGTGAAAACTCTCAAGAGGCGATTTGGCGATTCTGAAAAGGGAGTGGTGATGGGTTAGCAGGCAATGTAGGCTTGCGTTAGGGTTTGCCCTAGCATTTATTGCTAGGGTTCATCCTATTTGCTTTCTCCCTTTTCTTCATTTATTGCAATTCCATTTCATTCATTGTAGTATTGATTACGGTTTGCTTTGCTTTGGAACCCTAGTTCATTAGGGTTTCAGTTTTTCTTTCTCTTTCCATTTATTCTACTGATCTTTCACAAGGATTAGGGTTTCTCTCTTCGTTTCTCTTCATCGCGTGTTCCTTTGCTAGGGTTCGTGGCAACGAACACTAACTTCTCTAAGCTTTTATACGAGCTCCAAGGAGTGGTTCAAGCTCTTGCAACTAGGAAGGATAATAACATCAGCGGAGTACTAGCCTTGATACTGGAGTAGGTGCAAAAGCTCAAGTGGATCAAAATTGTAAGTATACCATCTCTGTGCCTGGTATTGCTAGGGTTAATGGCTCGTTAACACGGGTCAATATTGAACATAATGTTAATACACCCAGGATGAGGTCAACGTATATTCCACTGGAGGTGATTGATAATAGAGTGGTTGTGTCGATTCCAGAAAGTGTCACAGATGTCGGGGCTGCAAAGTGGATGAACTGCTTAGTAGGGTATTTTCTTGATAAGAAGCTTCCTTACAATGTGGTAAATTCAATAACACAGAGGCTATGGAATGGAACAGGGTTGTAGAATATGTTGGGATTGGAGAAAGACTTTTACTTCTTCAAGTTTGCAACTACTCAAGATTTTGAAAAGATCCTCGAGAATGGACCTTGGCATTTTGCCAAAATATTTTTGATTTTAAAACATTGGCATGAAGGCTTATCTTTGCATAAAGATATTATAACAACACTCCCTTTATGGGTTAAAATTTACAATGTTCCTATGGAGTGTTGCAATACTGAAGGTTTAAGTGGAGTTGGTAGTGCTTTAGGGTAACCTTTGTACACTGATACTCCTACAGAATTGCAACAGAAGGTTGGTTATACTCGTGTATGTGTGGAGGTGGATGTAGGTAAGGAGTTTCTTGAAGACTTTGATACTAAGTTGAAATCTAGTAAGGTGGTTACGGTTAGAATAGAGTATCAAAATGGTTCCCAGCCAAATGTAATGAGTGTTATGTCTTTGGTCATTGGACTAAGAGTTGTCCGAAAAAGATTCTAAAGAATACCTCTCAACCACAGAAACACATTGCTACTGAGTGGAAGATGGTAGAGAGGAAGGGTAAATAGAAGGAGTGCACTGGAGTCAATGTTGATTCTTCTTTTCTTGATGGATCATCTGCCAATCATTTGGTATCTTACAGGATTTGGAAGAGGGTATGGTGAATGAGGTTGAGGCCACTTTAGATCGACACATTGATGTTTGATCTTAGGATGTTGTTGTAGCATGGGTTCAACCTTCTGGTGTCATTGAAGCTGAGAATGGTTCTAAAGAAAGTTCTGATCAGATAGGTGTTCTTTCTACTGAGATTTTTCCCTCCAATGAAGTGCTTACTGTTACAAATGATGCTCCAATTCAGGAAGTGAATCAGGAGTTACCTCATGATGCTGTTGGCACTACATCTATTGAGAATGGCAATACCAATCTCTTCACGATTCCTCTTTACTTGATACTTCAGAGGAGTTATGCACATTTGATAAAGGGATTGATGGAGGGCATGTTGGTCAAGCTTTTCAAGTTTCCACTTTGCATGCTACTTCAGAGGGATTAAGTGCAGTTGTGAAATCCAATGTTAAGAATTCAGGGAAGCAGGAAACTATGGATAAGACTAAAGATAAAGCTTTACTTGAGGTGTGTCTTCTCCTCTTTAGAGGTTGTACATTTTATTTTTAATGAAGTTTGGTATTTGGAATGTTAGAGGTTTGAATACCTCAAGTAGGCAACTTGAAGTTAAAAAGGAGATTAAGAGGTTCAAATTACCTCTTTTTTGTATTGTTGAAACAAGAGTCAAAGAGCATAATGCTGAAAGGATTTTGAAGTGTGTGACTGGTAACTGGAAGTTCATAACTAATTATGATTGTGCTCAGAATGGTAGACTTTAGGTTGCTTGGGATCCTACTCAACTTGAAATTGTTCTTATTAAGAGGTCTAGTCAAATCATCTTTTGTGATATCTGTGCCACTGATGGTTCTTTGAAGTGTTTAGGTGGCTTTGTTTATGCTTTAAATGATAGTATTGACAGGAGAGTTCTCTGGCATGATCTTCTTCAGCTTTCTGCAACTTTTGTCCAGCAACATCTCTTATTGGCAGGGGATTTTAATGCCATTAGATATCCTCATGAAAATTATGGGGGTGCTTGAGGATGTGATGCTAGTATGCAAGAATTTGGTGATTGTTTGATGAACGCTTCTTTGCTTGACCTTAGGCATTCTGGTCTCAAAAATACTTCGACTAACTCCATAATTTTTAGGAAACTTGATAGGGTTTTGGTCAATGATACATAGAATGATCAGTTTCTAACTTCTGAGGCATTTTTGAGAGTAGAGGCGTGTCTGATCTTGCTCTAATTATTTTGAAGCGTGCTGCTGACATTCAGAGGGAAGGTTTTCCTTTTAGATTTAACAACTATCTTCTTCAACACTCAAAGTTTATGGACGTTGTTCAGAAGGTATGTGACATTAATGTTAATGGTTCTTATATGTTTACAGTTATTCAGAAGTTAAAGCTTTTGTAAAAAGTACTCAAGCAACTCAATAATAGAGAGTATAGTGAACTGTCATCTAGGGTTCGTGATACTAATTCTGTTTTATGTGCTATTCAAGTTCAACTTGATTTTGACCCTAGTAATGAGGCTCTGAAATCCCAGGAGAAAGTTTATCTTGCCAATTACCTTCATCTTGCTACTGCTGAAGAATCTTTATGTCAGTAGAGATCCAGAGTTCAATGGCTTCAGCTTGGGGACAAAAATACCTCTTACTTTCACAAAGTAGCTAACTCCAAGAAAATGTCTATGATGAGCCCAAAATATTTGGTATTTTGGGCATTAATAAACCATTCGTTAGTCTTTTTATTTTATTAATCATATATTTTTACTTGAATTGTGTGTTAAGCGTGTTTCAGGGGTATTAACGCAAATCTAAGTTAATTTCGGGTTCTTAGCAATTTGCATGATCCGGAACAACACTTGGAGAATAAATGCACTCAGTTCAGAGTAAGGTACAAGTCAAAGAAGTAGAGTACAAGCAGTTGAAGCACAAAAATGCGGGTTACTTGGTCTATTCATAGCTGTTACTTGGTCCTCACAACATGTCCTTGGAGTGCACATAAAGAACATGCCTTATTTACACGGGTTTTTGTCTATAAATATATGAAGATGTCATGAAGAGAAGATATCTAGGATCCTTTGGATTAAAAATATAATATATCATTGTTCATACAAAAAGTCTCTCTCAAAGGAAAGGCTCTCCTCAAGAACTCAAGAACCAACTATCCAACTGTGAAGATGGTGGATTCATCGGCGATGTAGCCCCCCGCCTCCATGAGTGGCTAGTCGGTGTCTAGGGTTTCCAACGAAACCCTTGTTATGTAATGTAGACTTTTATTTGATTTTATTGCAATGAGGGGAAGCTGAAGGGCACTTATATGATGATTATGTAGTGAGAGGCAACAAATAAACTAAAAATATTTATTTAATGATTCTTTACTTAATAAATGATTTATCTTACACAACCATGTTTTTACTAAGGGCAAGAAATCCAAGGTTCAAATATTGGTTTCTACATAATAGTTCTTGAACGACATGATAAGTTCTTAGGTACACACAATTAGTTGGAAGAATGGATGACCGTTATATGCTTTTAATTTCATGTTTTAGGAGTAGTTGTAGTATAGATGCATATAATGGGCCTTAAGTAATCTACTATGAATGACGCCACACTAAAACTTAATTGTATCTCTTTGGGGATTAGGTAACTGCTTGTAGCGTTACTAATCAAATTCATGTAAGTTGTACTATAACACCCCGTGTTATTTTCCTTTATCCTGAAATTCTTTTAGATTTAATTTCAGTTCTGACGTCACTTGTTCATGATGTTTTGGTTATTCTTGGTATTTTGCGTGTAAATTTTTCGCGTTTACATTTAAAGTCGACTGGACGACTTTACGATTTTTCCTTGATGACTTCATGGACTTTCTAGTTGACGACTACGTGGTTTTGTTTCGATGTTTAACGTTTAGTACTTTGATTGGGTGACAATATGTTTGTTTGTTTGAACGTTAAAGGTTCTGATTCGAGTTTCGGTAGGATCGAACTTGTTCGGTGATCTGGTAGTTGGGTTTCCTAACCCGTATTATTTATATCGGATCATATTGGTTATTTTGGCGTCCCGTGGGTTTTCGTGTTTGCGTGATTTTGTTTGTGTATTCCCGGTATATTTTCGGGATTTATTGTATAGATATATATATTTAATTGTAATTATATATATATGGGTATATATATATGAATTAATGGATTTATAAATATATATATATATATATATATATATATGTATATTAGATTATGTATATGTGTATACATCAGATTATTGGGGAAAATAAGGCAATTCGTTTCTTCTCCTTCTTTGCTTCCACACGATCGAACTACAACCCCTCATTCTTCACTGCGAAAACCACCTTCTTCTTCCTCCTCTTGGTTCGCAACTGTAGATATAGAGAGTTGTTGAGGATAGCATCTGGAGAGAGAACAATGATTGCGACTGGGCACTAGTGGTTCGCGGCATATGGATTGGTGGCCCAGTAGCAGGGGCAGCGATGCACAGTTGAGTCGTGAGCTGCAGGTGACGGCAGCAGGTGGTGGCGCTGGTTTGCGCTAGTGGCGGCCCGCGTTGATGTGCGATAAGGTGATTTTGGACAGTTTTTGTGATGGCAATTTAGACGGCTTCCCAAACTCCAATGACTACTATTTTTGGAGGGTAGTTTTGTCTCAATGCTAGGTACAACATAATAAAATTTCATATTTTTTCGTTGAGCGGTTTATCAAAAAATTGCATTAGTAGGTTCGAATTTTTGTTTAGGTTTTTTTCGATTTGCCCATATTTATTAACCTATTCCTAATGGGCTTCGTATATATCATATAGGTCATCGAAGTGGACGTTTTGGTATATTCAAAATTTTATTCGGACGACTTTGGTCGGCGGGCCCCATATTCGGGTGCCGACACTGTTCACGGTGGGCCCATTTCGTGCAAAAAGTGTTTTGGGCCAGAATTGAGCATGCGTCTTTGTCGACAAGTCGGGGTGTCCGGTTCGGTTGCGAACATGACTGTTTAGCTTACGCTGCGCAATTGAGGTGGGAAAAATATTCTCATTTCCGTATCATTTATTGTTGTCTAGATATGTGAGCTATTATTTTAATTTAGATATATTTATTTGCGAATATAAAATATGTGTATCATTGACTTATAAGTGAAGGAGGATTTAGCAATTAATTTGAGAAAATTAAATAAATAGTTTTCCTACTGAATTAGTACCTATTTGTACTGATTGAGAATAGGTAGCCTAGTAACCCCTTGAAATTTAAAGTGAGTTAGTAAAATTTGTAAAAGTTGGACGAGAACTTAGAACGCGATATTATTTTACCCTTTTGATTGTCTTTACGGGATTTAAAACATGTTAGGGGATATGTGATAGTGAGGAACGTGAGAACATAGATGAATTATTACTGAATTTATTTAGCGGCATGAAACGGAGATGAGATTATATGCTTGTGGGGTATTGCTTTAATTAAATGAAAAACATGTTAAAAGAAATTAAAATGTTATCCTTGTGAATTAAAGGACAATTTTATGACTTGAACATGGATTGTGCATGAAAATGTATCATTGGGATTTAAATGCTTTAATTGTGATTTAAAAGCATGTTAAAAGGATTGATGGTATTTATGTTGGCATTCTAGGGAATGTTTTGTCATAAATATGATGAATTATATATTTATGTTGAGGCATGGTTTTTATTGAGGCCCTATATGCATAATGAGTACACTGTGTCGTGTTGAGTACATGGGTGTTGGTCAATACGGGTCATGTGTATGCTGTGTGGGCGATTTTGTTTCGGAAGAGTATGTATCCATTAACCTGTATTGGGTGTCGTGTGTATCATGTGTGGGCAGTTTTGTTTCGGATGAGTATGTATCCATTAACATGTATTTGGCGCCTTTAGTATCATGTATGGGGGCTTTTGTTTCGGATTAGTATGTATCCGTTAACTTGTATTTAGTGCCGTGTATTTCATGTGTGGGCAGTTTTGTTTCGGATGAGTATGTATCCGTTAACTTTTATTGGGCACCATGTGTATCATGGGGTGTGTTGTGTCACATTGCATTCATGTTGCATTTATGTGATTCTATTTGGCACGTAGATCATGATAGTACGATATGTTCATTTTGGAGCAGGTTTATTATGTGTTATTATTACCTTTGGATTATGGAGCATGTTGATTATGAATATTGTGAAATAAATTCATATTTTTATAAAATGCTCAACTGAAAATGGATACGTGAAAATATGATTACATGCAATAATTATTAAAGTATAATGAAATGTAAATTCTTATACGTGTGATTATGTAGTTTTATGCCCTTGGAGGGTTAAGTATATTGATGTAGTGACTTCTTTGGATACTTGAGGTTAGTAATGGACTGTAGAGTCGATTTTGAGTTAAGTCCTTTGAAAAGGCGAGTGATGGTCTTGTGATCGTGGTTGGTTGTGTGACCTCTTGGAGAGTTAAGGCCAGTGGTGGATTTTAGTATCAACTGTGAGTTGAGGCCTTAGAGAAGGCAAGTGATGAGATTGTAAACCTAGTTTTTTGTGTAGTATCAACGGTGAGTTGAGGCCTTTGAGAAGGCGGGTAATAGTTTTATGGTCTTTGTTGATTGCGTAATACTTGCCAAATAGAAGTTTCGTTCACACTTAGAGGACTGTATCATTTCTCGTACTTTTGAGGTTATGAGTTGGTTAGACGAGGTTATGATTGAACTTGTTTGGTTGCGTGGCAATGGTCTCTTGATTCTGTTAGTGATCTAGAGAGTTGGTATCAAATGTGAATTTGAGGTTTGAATAAATTGAAACATGTATTGACTGAAACTAGTTAGTTCCTTGGTAGCGGTCACTAGTTTCCTCATTTCATGATCTTAGGGGATCGAAGTGTTTTTGCTAAGTACTCGAGGTACTATAGCTTTGTACTTTGTTTCTTGTGCTTAGTTCATTCTCCTAAGAATTTCTTTCACTCTCCTTTCTAAACTTGTATATGTTTTTTACTTATATGTCACTCATTGAGCCGTTCGTTACGACGTGGTGTCGAAACTTTTCCTTGTGTTGTCATTTGATTTCATGGGGTTGGAAACGGATGGTGGTGTTCCGTGGATCCAATGCGTTGCTCTTCCTTCATTGTCCTCTTTGACATTATAGAAATCCTTAAGTTGTTGTTCTGGTGGGTTTGAGAGTGCGTTATCTCAGTATGATTGTTTCGTACATTCTTTCATTTTGATTCCCGAGTATGGGGCTTGTTGGTTAGTCCACACACGTAGTGTTTCCTTTCCTCCTCTTTTGGTTTCTTTGTCCGGGTGTTTTCTCTAAAGACTTGTGGATGTTCTTAACCTTGACATTGTGGTTTCGGTTATCTGTTGGTTTAGCATTGCTAACTCTTTTCCTTTACTTTGATTCTTGACCTTAGGTGGTCTCTTATGAGTGTAGTGTTCATATGCTCTCTGTGTTTTGATTGATCAGTTTTCCTCACCGATACTGAGAGCGTTAGTGAGTTGATTGGCCTTATTGAGGATAGTATTATGAGATTGATGTGATGAGATAATTAATGGTATTAATGATGTTCATTTATATATTATATATATATTGATGATGGTTATGTTTGTATGCAAGGACGTCAGTGCTTTCCTCCTATGTTTTTGGGGAGTGGGTTATGAGTCGTCCTTGGTACTAGTTGTGGATGTTTTTTTCCTTTGGATATTAGAGGTGATTATGATTCTCTCTTTTTTGATCATCTAGTTAGTGATGTGATCACTTAGTGATTTGTTAGGTTGGACTTGGGTATCGTGTATTTAGCATACATTTGTGAGATTAGTGTAGACTACTAGAGTTGGTATTTGGAGTACGAGTCTGAGTTATACTTTGTGAGACTCATGTTATGTACAGATATATATATATATGTATATAAATCCCCTATATACTTACATACGGTAGTATATGAGTGCGTGTCTTTTTATTTTGGGCCGGGATTAGTTATGTGTTACATATCTTGCTGGATGATTTAGCATTACCTAAACAGTCAGAGGATGTGGTAGTTAGGATTTCGTTTTTCCTACTGAGCTTCTTTGCTCACAGGGTGTTTCATACCCGTGGTATTCCATGCTAGTTTGCTGGAAATAGTTTGGCTACAAACAACATGCGGTGTAGAGGCACATTTCGTTTATTTTTCCTCATTATAGATTTTGGAGTTGCGTAGGGTGATGCGGTTACGGTTGGAGCGTAACTGGATTTGGGGACGATAGTTATCTATTGTATTCTTTATCATTTAGTTTCTTTACCCATGTTATATGGGACGACTATGTATTTCTTTTGGGAGCCAGTCTGTTGGCATATCCCTATTGGTGTATCTTTATATTCCTATATTTATTATTTCAGGATGTCATTGTATCTCTTTAACACTACCATGTGTCTTTCTGTATTCTTATTCGAGCATTTGTGGCTCTGTTGATTATAGAGGGTTGTGTAGGGGTAGCGGTGTTTTCTTTCCACTACCTCGGCCCTAATAGGATTGATGAATGTTGGGTTGTGAGCCATTGGTATTATAGCACTTGTTATTGGCAGGTTATCTATTTTGTTGTGTTTCCGGGATGTTCCACTTATAAACAAAAATCTGTTGAATTTTTATTGGATTCCGTTGTTGTATTTCTATCATTCAGTTGGGTATGAAATATACCATTTTTATCAGTATTCCATACGTTTCAATGGTTATTGATATCCTTAGTTGGTCGCTCATTGTATGGATCACACCCTGGATTCCTCGGATGTCTCGGTTCGGGAGTCTTAAAGAATTTAGGGGCGTGACAACATGGTATCAGAGCACTAGGTTTCACTGTCTTAGGGACGACGGGTGAGGGTTGGCAGTATTTTCGATGTTTGGCGTTTATCTATGATTTCGATATGCGTTCTCTGTGTGCTTAAGTGTTTTGGGTTTTTCCCTTGTGTTTTGTTGAGGACATGTCTTATTAGATGCATCCCGTTCTGATTTAATTCCAATGGAGTAGGACCATTCCTCAGTCACTTTTTTCTCTTTGTGCCGGATCATAGTGTTAGTTACTGAGGAATGTAAGTAGATCATTCGGTATAGCTAACCGGATGTGACTCGCAGACTAAGGTACTCCCTGATTTCGAGGAAGAAATCTCCTAAGGTTGGAAGGTTGTAAGACCACGTGTCATTTTATTTTATCCTAAAATTATTTTTTGATTTAATTTCTGTTATGACGTCATTTGTTCATGACGTTCTGGTTATTCTCGGTATTTCATGTGTAAATGTTTCGTGTTCACGTTTAAAGTCGACTGGACGACTTTATAATTTTTCCTTGACAACTTCATGGACTTTCAAGTTTACGACTACGCGGTTTCGTTTCGACGTTTTACGTTTAGTACTTCGACTGGGTGGCGACACGTTTGTTTGTTTGACGTTAAAGGTTCTGATTTGAGTTTCAATAGGATCGGACTTGTTCGGTGATCTGGTAGTTGGGTTTCATAACCCGGGTTATTTTATCCGATCATATTGGTTATTTTGTGTCCCGTGGGTTTTCGGGTTCGCTTGATTTCGTTTGGGTGTTCCTGGTATATTTTTGGGATTTATCGTATATATATATTTAATTGTAATTATATATATATGAATTAATGGATTTAGAAAAATATATATGTATATTAGATATATGTATATGTGTATAGATCAGATTATTGGGGAAAATAAGGTAATTCATTTCTCCTCCTTCTTTGCTTCCACACAATTGATCTACAACCCCCTTCTACACTGTGATAAACACATTCTTGTTCCTCCTCTTGGTTCACAGTTGCAGATAGAGAGAGAGAGAGGGGTTGAGGATCGCGTCTGAAGAGAGAACAGGGATCGCGACTGGGCACTAGTGGTTCGCGATGACCCAGGAGTAGGGGTGACGACGTGCGGTGGAGTCGTGAGCTGCAGGCGATAGCAAATGGTGTTAGCGCTAGTTCGCGCTGGTGCTAGTATGCGTTGATGCGCGACAAGGCCATTTTGGAAAGTTTTTGCGATGGAAATTTGGACGATTTCTAGAGCATCAATGACCGCAATTTTTGGAGGGTAGTTTCATCCCGATGCTAGGTACGACATACTAAAATTTAATATTTTTTTGTCGAGCAGTTTGTCGAGAAATCGTGTTTATAGGTTTGAATTTTTGTTTGAGTTATTTTAGATTTGCCCATATTTATGAACCTATTGCTAATGGCCTTCGTATATATCGTATAGGTCTTCGAGGCGGACGTTTAGGTATATTCAAAAAAAATTCAGACAACTTTGGTTGGCAGGCCCCATATTCGGGGCCTTCGTATGTATCGTATAGGTCTTCGAGGCGGATGTTTCGGTATATTCAAAATTGTTTCAGACAACTTTGGTTGGCAGGCCCCATATTCGGTCGCCAACACTGTTCACGGTGAGCCCATTTCGTGCAAAAAGTGTTTTGGGCCAGAATTGAGCATGTGCCTTTGCCGCCGAGTCGGGGTGTTCGATTTTGTTGCGGATGTGATGGTTTAGCTTGCGGCGCGCAATTGAGGTGAAAAAAATATCTCCACTTCCGTATCATTTATTGTTGTTTGGATGTGCAAGCTATTATTTTAATTTAGATATATTTTTTTGCAAATATAAAATATGTCTATCATTGACTTAGAAGTGAAGGAGGATTTAGAATATAATTTGAGAAAATTAAATAAATATTTTTCCTGCTGAATTAGTGCCTATTTGTACTGAATGAGAATAGGTTGCCTAGTAACCCCTAAAACTTAGAACGCGATATTAGTTTCCCCTTTTGATTGTATTTACGGGATTTAATACATGTTAGGGAATATGTGACAGTGAGGAACGGGACAACATAGACGTTATTCTAGTTCCCCTTACACTTGTGAATTATTACTGAATTTATTTAGAGGCATGTAACAGAGATGAGATTATATGCTTGTGGGGTATTGCTTTAATTAAATGAAAAACATGTTAAAAGAAATGAAAATGTTATGCTTGTGAATTAAACGACAATTTTATGACTTGAACATGAATTGTGCATGAAAATGTGTCATTGTGATTTAAATGCTTTAATTGTGATTTAAAAGCATGTTAAAAGGATTGATGGTATTCATGTTGGCATTCTAGGGAATGTTTTGTCATAAATATGATGAATTACATATTTATGTTGAGGCATGGTTTTTATTGAGGCACTGTATGCATAATGAGTACATTGTGTCGTGTTGAGTACATGGGTGTTGGTATATATGGGTCGTGTGTATGCTGTGTGGGCGGTTTTGTTTCGGATGAGTATGAATCCGTTAACCTGTATTGGGCATCGTGTGTATCATGTGTGGGCGGTTTGATTTTAGATAAGTATGTTTTCGTTAACCTGTATTTGGCGCCATGTGTATCATGTGTCAGTGGGTTTGTTTCGGATGAGTATGTATCCGTTAACTTGTATTTGGCGCCATGTGTATCATTTGTGGATGGTTTTGTTTTAGATGAGTATGTATCCGTTAACTTGTATTGGGCACCGTGTGTATCATGGGGTGTGTTGAGTCACATTGCATTCATGTTGCATTTATGTGATTCTATTTGACACGTAGATCATGATAGTATGATATGTGGATTTTAGAGTAGGTTTATTATGTGTTATTATTACCTGTGGATTGTGGAGCATGTTGATTATGAATATTGCGAAATAAATTTATTTTTTTAGAAAATGTTCAACTGAAACTGGATACGTGAAAATATGATTACATGCAGTAATTATTAAAGTATAATAAAATGTAAATTTTTATACTTGTGATTATATAGTTTTATGCCCTTGGAGGGTTAAGTATATTGATGTTGTGACTTCTTTGGATAATTGAGATTAGTCATTATAGAGTCGATTTTGAGTTAAGGCCTTTGAAAAGGTGAGTGATGGTTTTGTGATCGTGGTTGGTTGTGTGACCTCTTGGAGAGTTAAGGTCAGTGGTGGATTTTAGTATCAACTGTTAGTTGAGGCCTTAGAGAAGGCAAGTGATGAGATTGTAAACCTAGTTTTTTGTGTAGTATCAACGGTGAGTTGAGGCCTTTGAGAAGGCGGGTAATAGTTTTCTGGTCTTGGTTGGTTACGTAGTATTGGCCAAATAGAAGTTTCTTTCACACTTATGTATCATTTCTCATACTTTGGAGTTGGTTAGACGATATTATGATTGAACCTGTTTGGTTGCGTGACAATGGTCTCTTGATTCTGTTAGTGATCTAGAGGGTTGGTATCTGTAAGGGCCAAAATTCTCAGCCCATCAAAGAGAAGGTCCAAGAACAAATTGCTCTGAATTTTAGCAGGCCCAGGTCCGTTGAAGAGGAAGCAACCCAGTAAGGAGGGCCCGTAAATGGTCCGTATCTAAGCCCAAAACGATGAGGCCCATAAGTTATCACAACTTGGGGCTAAAGTCAAGAATTTGCTTTGAGAAGGAATGCATCTTGTAGAAGGAAATAAAATCCCTAGAATAAGGGGATTTTAACCAAATCATGATGGGCTAAAGACCCATTTATTTTGTATAAATATCGCCTTAGAGCCTCAATAAAATTCATTCGAGTGTTTGTGCAAAAATACGTATCTACACTTTGGCACCGTCTGTGGGAAACGAAGGTTGATTATCAATCTTTTCTCACCCCATATTCGGTTTCTTCTCTTCTTCTTCTTCTTTCATTCTCCATTTTTCAAACATTTTTTCAGGGTAATCATCTTGGTGGACACGAGGTCCTCATCTGCATTAGCCGAGGAAAGCAATGCTAAAGCCGCCCAGATTCAAGCAATTATGGAGAGACTGGTGATGGTAGAAAGAAGGAACGAAGAGCTAGAGTATCAAAACGTAGAACTCTGTCAGAGGCAAGGTCAGGCTCCTAAACCAGAAAATCAAGGAAACCAAGCCGACGCCACTAATCACGAAGGTGTCCTCCCAGATCCTCCCCGGAATGACGGGAACCACAATAATGGAAGAGAAGTCACGGGGAACAGAGTAGCTGAAGAACAAGAAGAGGTCACCGGCCAAAGACACAAGGATCCCCTAGTCTAGATTCAGCCTACGATGAAGGATTTAGCTGCCAAAATCCAGAAGCAACTTTTAGAAAGCATGAAAGTCCAGGCACCCACGATGAAATATTTGATGGCCCATGCAGCTGTAGACATTATCAGATCATCGTTCATAGATGATATAGACCAGGTTGGGTTCCCAAAAAGTTTAGGTTGCCAACCTTCACTCTTTATGATGGAACCAAGGACCCAACGGATCACATCTACCAATACCAAACCAAGATGACCGTATGGAAGAAGGATGAGGCCTTGATGTGCAATGTATTTCCCACCAGCTTGATAGAGGCGCCCCTTCTATGGTTTAGCAAACAACCCCCTGGTTCTATTAATAGTTGGAACAAGTTGTGCGAACTCTTCATAGTACAGTACTATAGCAATCATAGGCAGAAGAATACCATCTCCAGCTATTTACTATAACCCAGGAGAAGGATGAAAGTTTCCAGAGTTTCTTGTCCAGATTTAACAAAGAGATGTCCTCTATAGATCAATGCAACCAACTTTCAGAGGTAGAAGAATGCAGGATGGCCCTGATCCCAGGTATTAAGTTTCATGCTTCTCTGGTAATAAGGCCCCCGAGTAATATAGAGGAGTCAAACTCCAGAGCCCAGGGTTACCTCCGGATTGAAGAGGAAGATGCGGTTAGGCGTAAAAGGGCTGCTATGATTACTATAGAAACCCGCACTAAGGACCGTATCAAAGAGCAAAAAGCAGCCCACCAGGCTCCAAGCTCTTCATCGAGCAAACCGACCAGCAAGAAAAAAAGGGTGGAAGACAAGCTGAACCCCCTTAAAGTAAGTTTGTGGAAAATTTACCTAGAGAAGAAGAGCAAGGGAATTTTCAGGCCCCCTCTACCTATAAGACAACCGATGGAGCAGAGAGATATGACAAAGCATTGGGCCTTCCATAGTGAGTATGGTAATCATACTAACAATTGCAGGAACCTACGCAAATAGGTAGAAGCAATGATTACAAAAGGAGAACTAGTCGACTATGTAGTAAAGGATCAAGTACGAACAAAGCATTAGCAAAAAGCCCCTCAGAATAATACTCTAGTACGGAAACCAGTACGAGTGATCCATATGGTACAAGGTGGCAGAACATCCGAGGAGACGGTGGGGGGTTAGAAGATCTCAGATGCGTCAGGCTCACAAACTCAGGAGGATTTATGAGATTTACCAGACTTCCAACAGAAAGGAGGAGCCACAGATCAGTTTTTCCGAAACCACCCTTAGGAATGTGCAGATGCCACATGAAGACCCTCTGATAATATCAGTCTTGTTCTCCAATTGTTTGGCTAAAAAAGTCTTGGTAGACCCTGGAAGTAGCATGAATATCATAACCAAATGGGCCTTCGACAAACTTGGAGTGGATACCCATCAGATGCAACCTGCTAGAGTCCATCTCGCAGGATTTGATGGGCGACGGGTGGAGCCGATTTGAGTCATCCAACTGCCTGTGTCAGTTGCCAGAATGACACTTAGGGAAAATTTTGTGATCGTAGATGTAAAGTCGTCGTACAACCTCCTTATGGGTAGAGGCTGGATTCATAGGATGTAAGGTGTACCATCGACCCTCCATCAAGTGATGAGGTGTATGGATCCCAACGAAGTAGACATGATAGACATCCTAAGGTATCAGGTAGCAGCAAAGGAGTGCTATGCAGTATCAATGAAGAACCTCAACACTTGGACTAAGTCCAACGAGGAGAATTAGGAGAGCTCAAAGCAAAGGGAAAAATAGCAATTACAGATTGACCCTTTTAAGGAGGGTCGAGAAAATCAGGTTACGATTGAGCCGCTCAAAGAAGTGGATATCAGCCCCACAGGTGAAAGTGGAACCACATTCATTGGGTCTGCCTAATAACCATTGAAAAGGTAGATCTGATAAAGTTATTACAAGACAACATGGACATATTCGTCTGGTCACACCTAGATATGCCAGGCATAGATTCGTTAGTTGCACAACACAACCTGAATGTTGACCCTGATGCCAGACCCGTCAAGCAGAGGCAGAGGCGCTTCGGAATGGAAAGGAACCAGATCATAGTTGACGAAGTCTGAAGGTTACTAGAGGTCGGGTTTATCATGGAAGTCAAATATACCACTTGGCTCTCTAACGTAGTTGTCGTGAAGAAGAAGAACGGGAAACAGAGGGTCTGTATCGACTTTACCAATTTAAACAAGGATTGCCCGAAAGATTGTTTCCCTCTGCCAAAAATTGACCAGATGGTGGACGCAATAACAGGAATTGAAATACTCTCATTCCTTGATGCGTACTCCGGGTATAACCAGATACCCATGAATTCAGCAGATGAGGAAAATACATCTTTTATCACAGAAGAAGGGACATTTGTTATAAAGTAATGCCTTTTAGACTAAAGAATGCAGGTGCTACTTACCAGAGGCTTGTAAAGAAATTTTTTGGCCACCTGATGGGCCATACTATAGAAGCATACATTGACAACATAGTGGTTAAAAGCAAAAAGAAAAAGGATTACCTCCAACACCTGAGAGACGTGTTTCAAGCAGTCAGACTCTACGAAATGCGGCTTAATCCATCAAAGTGTTCATTAGGGGTTTTCATTTGGCCAGTTCTTAGGTCATATCGTGAACAAAACAGGGATTGAAGCAAGACCCGCTCAAATCAAGGACTTAGTGCACACAGAAGAACCGCGGACCCAGAAAGAAATCCAGACCCTCACTGGAAGGGTGGCCGCGCTAAGGAGGTTTATTTCCTGACACACAGACAAATGCAGACCATTCTTTTAAGCCATAAAAGTAGGGAAGGGCAATAAATGGGGACCAGAACAAACGAGTGCCCTAAAAACTTAAAGGAGTACCTCGTGAGTCCTCCAGTGCTAATTTCTCCGAAGCCAGGTGAGAGGCTACATCTGTACTTGGTAGTTTCAGTTTCCTCAACAAGTGCATCACTATTCAAATAAGAGAAAACTTGCTAGACCCCAGTCTTTTACACTAGCAAATCACTGACAAACCCTGAGACAAGGTATACTATCACAAAACGCGTAATTCTATCGTTAGTCAATGCCAAAAGAAGACTCAGGCATGATTTTGAAACACAACCTATCATTGTCTCAACATCATTCCCCATCAGGGCAATAACGTCCAAACCCTAACCTGACTGGGAGAATCACCAGATGGGCAATTTAGTTGGGAGCTTTAATATCACCTATGTTCCTAGAACAACCATCAAAGGTAAGGCTCTGACTAATTTCCTCTTAGAAGCATAACCAAAGCTTGAGCATCTAGAGCTAGAGGAGCCAGAATGGAAGTTGTTTGTTGACAGATCAGTAGGAGTTGTGGGTGCTGGATTAGGTCTGGAAGTCATAATGCTAAACGGAATGAAAATACATCACTCAGTACGACTGGAATTTCCAGCCTCCAATAACAAAGCTGAGTATGAGGCATTACTACTTGGGATCTGATTATGTCAGAGTCTTCAAGTAAGATGCGTCAGGATATACAATGATTCCCAGCTGGTTCTAAAGCAAGTCAATGGGGAATATGAGGCTGGTGAGAAGCTAGAACCGTATAGGGCCTTGGCTCATTCAGAGCTCAGTCATTTCGATCAATTGACCTTGTTAGTCACTAATTGACCCTAGAGGGGGGGGGGGGGGGGGTGAATAGGGTGTTCAAAAATATTTCTAACTCTTTTCAAAAATAAAAGAGGCTATAACAATTATTCAATACTTCAATAGTCAAGTAAATATTTCAATGAAAAATTCAATTCAATTAATCAAATAAATTATCACAAGACTAATTATAACATACAAGATATTGAGGTAAATATAGCATGCAAAATAATGAAGTAAAGAGATAGAGATAGAGAAATTGACACTGCAATTTTTTCGAGGTTCGGTAACTCCTACTCCTCGGCTCAAGAACCCCTTCTTGAGACGATCCTTTCAATGTGGCTCTTACTTCACATGTTGAATATCAATGCTTTACACGAGCTAACGAGCCCGTCACACAAGCAAGATGATAAACCCCTCTTGAAGATCAATGAGCTTGACTCATTCAAGGATCACAATCCTTTTATAAAACAAGGAATCACTCAAGAACAAAAGCACTCAAAAATCCTAAGGTTTTTATGGAAGATAGATCAATATAAGCTCAAGTGTTATTTAGTGATGTATTAAGAACTCTAGATGTATATTCTCAAAAGATGAAATCAATGAATAAGTTTTGAGAAAATAGAAATTAAAACTAGAATTGAAAGCTTCAAGATATTTGAGTGAAAATCAAGCTTTTTCCTTCTTGCCTTCAATGGCTTTTTGAGAGAGTGCTAGAGAGAAGAAGATGAAGACTTTGTATATTGTTTTTCACACTAGAACTAACTCTTTCAATCCCACATCTCATTCTATTTATATTGAATCATTAGGGTTTGGAGAGTGAATCTCACTCCCAGAGAGCAGGATAGTGAGTTCTGAAAAGTAGAAAAATAAACACCAAGTGATGGGCAAAAACATTTCTCATATTTACTTCTTCTCAAAAAGCTGAAGCACCCAGTCGACTGCCTCCAAGCGGTAATTTAAAAATATTTTTCTCAATGATTATTGCCAGTTGATTGCCTCATGCAATCAAAAATTTTCAAAACCTTCTATTTCATCCAATCAGCTGGGCCCTTGGCCAGTCGACTGGGTAATAGTCAGTCGGCTGCCATTGCTTGTATAGTCGACTGGGTGACTCAGAAATTTTGATTCTAAGTTCGTTTTTGTTTCGTTTTGAGTCTGGTTCTTTAATTACTTGAGCTTATAGGACTAATCAAGGCATAAAATACCTTGTTACAGTATTCGCACCCCGACCTATCTACCCCAGTCTTAAGTCTTCAATTTTCGCTTTTCGTTGACCATTTTGTCCTTTGTTATTTTTGCTCTTCAAATCCATTTTCGCTTTTCGCTTTTGTTTTTGCGTTCTTTTTCGCAGCCTTTTCCCGTTCTTGCTGAAACACTTAGCTCAATATTTATTAGTACCAAACACGCTCAAATGATTTGATATCATCAAAACAAGAATGATTGTTTGAAAGAAAATTTCAAAGCCAATAATATACCCCCTTTTTTATGATGACAAAATATTTCGTGTTTGTCCAAAAATGGTGAAGTATCAAGTGATACTCCCCCTCAATATGTGCATTGCATGCTCTGCCTTAATAAATAGATTTTAGCTCTTTCATACAATAGCATGGAGCCACACATAAACACGACTTGCACACACGAAAGCAACAAACTTCTCCCCCTTTGGAAACATCAAAAAGGCGGGAATACGTTTGAGCACATAATTTTTCATACTAATACATCAACATCCAAAGCCATTCCAATTTCTCTACGATTGATTTTTAGTGTCAATAAAAACCAATTCAATGTCACTTTTAGCTATATGATCATGTAAGAAATGATGCCTTATTTCAATGTGCTTGGTGCGAGTGTTGAATGGGATTCTTAGATATGCAAATGGCACTAGTATTATCACATTTAATAGGCACATGATTGAAAACGATATCAAAATCAAGTAATTGTTTCTTAATATGAAGAGTTTGAGCACAACTACCGGCCACAACATATTCGGCTGAGGCCGTAGACAATGCAATGGAATTTCGCTTTTTACTTGACCAAGATCCTAGGGAGTGTCCTAGAAAATGACATGTGCCACTTGTGCTTTTTCGATCCACTTTGCATCCGGCAAGTCGGCGTCCGAATAGTTAATAAGATTAAGTGTAGTGCCACGTGGATACCAAAGTCCTAAGTTAATCGTACCACTAAGGTAGTGGAAAATACGTTTAACGGGTAGTAAGTGAGATTCTTTAGGACAAGATTGAAAACGAGCACATAAGCATACACTAAACATTATATCCGGTCTACTAGCGGTTAAAAAAAGCAAACTTCCAATCATGCATCTATATTTAGTAATGTTTACACATTTACCATTTTCATCTTTGTCTAGCTTAATAGAGGTACTCATAGGAGTTATGGCATGTTTGGCATCCTCCATACCAAATCACTTTAGTAAATCTTTAGTGTACTTAGATTGGCTAACAAATAAGTCATCCGAGCTTTACTTGATTTGTAATCCTTAGAAAAAGTTCAACTCACCCATCATACTCATTTCAAATTCATTTTGCATACTTGTAGCAAATTCATTGGAAAGAGAGATATTTGTTGATCCGAAAATAATGTCATCAACATATCTTTGGACAAGCAACAAATTTTTCTTAACTGTTTTTGTAAAACGTGTATTATCAACTTTTCCTTTTGTAAAACCATTTTGAATAAAAAAATCACTAAGTCTTTCATCACAAGCTCTAGGGGCTTGCTTCAAACCATACAAGGCTTTAGACAATTTGTAAACATGATTTAGAAAAAGTTCATTTTCAAAACCGGGTGGTTGCTTTACAAACACTTATTCATTTATAGTACAATTTAGAAAAGCACTTTTGACATCCATTTGATAAATAATAAAATTTCTAGATGATGCAAATGCAAGAAGTATTCTAATTGCTTCTAATCTAGCTATGGGTGCAAAAGTCTCACCGTAGTCAATGCCTTCCTCTTGATTATATCCTTGAGCTACCAATCTTGTTTTATTTCGAATGATCACTCCATTTTCATCCTTTTTATTTTGAAAACCCCATTTTGTGCCTATTATAGCTTAATGCGCGGGTTGAGGAACTAAATGCCAAACTTGATTGCGTTCAAATTGGTTTAACTCTTCTTGCATGGCCACGATCCAAGAATTATCACATTGAGCTTCGTGGAAGTTCTTGGGCTCATTTGGGACACAAAAGCCATGTTATTGCATAAATCTCTAAGTTGAGATCTTGTGCTAACACCTTGTGAAGGATCACCTATGATTTGGTCTAAAGGATTGTTGTGTACAATCCTCCAAGATTTAGGAATTGAGCTTGTCAAGTCATCATTAGATTAATTCCCAACTTCACTCTTTTCCATTTTGCTACTTGATGAGTTGGAGATATTAAGGTTATTTAAATTATTCTCAATCCTTACAACATCATCATCGTCTAGCTTAACTCTAGGTAATGGTAGTGGTGGTGATTCATAAAAAACAACATGAATAGACTCGACCATTGTTAGAGTCATCTTGTTAAAGACTCTAAAAGCTCTACTTCTCGAAGAATATCCTATGAAAATTGTTTCATCTGATTTGGAGTTGAATTTTCCTAAGTTGTCCTTATCATTTAGCACAAAACATTTACAACCGAACACCTTGAAATACCCAATATTGGGCTTTCGTCCATTCCATAATTCATAAGGTGTTTTCCCAATTTTATTCGAATAATGACTCTGTTTATAACATGACAAGCGGTGTTTACCACTTCCGCCCAAAGGCTTCAGGGAAGGTTGTGTTCATTTAACATGGTTCTAGCCATTTCTTGCAATGACCTATTGTTTCTTTCAACCACACCATTTTGTTGAGGGGTTCTAGGATCCAAGAGATCATGAGATACGCCAAGTCTATCACATAATTTCTCTAAGTCATGATTGTCAAATTCCCTACCCCTATCACTTATAATTTTCTTGATTTTCAAATCCTTTTCATTTTGGATTATTCTATAAAATTTCTCAAGAATGGAGTGAGTTTCATTTTTCTGAGCAAGAAAATGAACCCAAGTGTATCTAGAGTAGTCATCGACTATAACAAGTACATAGAGTTTTCCGGCTAAGCTATCCATTCTCTCCGGACCAAAAAGGTCCATGTGAAGTAGCTCTAATGGTCTAGAAGTTGCAATGTCTTTCTTTCTCTTGAAATAGGACTTTACTTGTTTGCCTACTTGACACACACTACATACTTTATCTTTTGAAAATTTAGTCTTTGGGAGACTTTTGACTAAATCATTTTTGGATAAACGATGAATGAGGTCCATACTCGCATGTCCTAAGCGTCTATGCCATAACCAACTATTTTTGCTAAATGTGACAAAACATTTAACATCTTGTTCATGTAATTCATATACCAACATAGTATACAAATTTTCGTTTATTTTAGCATTAAACAATTGATTTCCATCTTTTTCAACTATGCATGCATTGGATTTAAAGATAACATCATATCCTATATCACCCAATTGACTAATGTTAAACAAGTTATGCTTCAAACCATCAACCAAAAACACATTATCTATAGAAAGAGAGGAGGATATACCAATGGCGCCAATTCCAATAATTTTTC
This sequence comes from Cornus suecica, assembly GCA_963922005.1. NCBI lineage: Eukaryota > Viridiplantae > Streptophyta > Magnoliopsida > Cornales > Cornaceae > Cornus > Cornus suecica. Next base: position 36,854,209 of record OY998243.1, read on the forward strand.
CTTTTGAGTTGTCTCTAAAAGCGACGTTTCCTCATTCATAGGAGTTTAGAGAAATGAACTTTGATTTGTATCCCGTCATATGCCTTGAGCATCCGGTATCAAGAAACCATTTTTCCTTTGAGGCGGACTTCAAGCATACCTATAAAACAAATTTAAGTAACGTTCATTGGTACCCAATTTATTTTGGGTCCACTAGGATTAGAGAGAGATGCAATGGTTCCTTTCGGAACCCAAATCATTTTTGTTACAACATTCTCCTTTATACGTAAGCATGCAATGGTTCCCTTTGGAACCCAAATCATTTTTGTTATCACTTTCTTCTTTATAAGTAAGCATGCATTTGCCTTATGCCATTTTTTCTTGCAATAATAACATGTAACATGTTTATGATCATTTGAGGATGCATGAGATGATTGTCTTATAAATGTATGCCTTAGTGATTTTCTATTTTTCAAAATAAGAGCATCTTTGTCCAAAGCATCATATCCTAAACCACTTTTATCAAATGTTCTTCTTTGTTTTCCTAGTATAATGCTTAGATTTTCTTTTACTTTTGTGAATTTTGCTAAGACATTTATTTGATCATCTATAGTCTTTTCCAATGATACATTCTCCTTTTCTAGCTCAATGCTTTTATCATCCGTTACACTTAAAGAAATTATTAAAGAACATGTTGAACTACATAAAGATTTAGCTTTCTTAAGTAAAATGGGTTTTCTAGCTAATTTTTCAAATTCATCATGAAATTCTTCAAATGCATCAAATAATTCATCATAAGAAGAGATAAGTTCATCATATGATAATTTATCTTTATCTAATGCATATAAATTTAAAAGTCCCTCATTTTCATTTGACATGAAACAAAGGTTTTTCGTTTCCTTGTCATTTTCTTCCTCATCCGAATCACATGAGTCATAATCATCCCATGAAGCATCCATAGCCATTTTGTTTGGCCTTTTCTCGTTCTCCTTTTTGAGCTTGAAACAGTCGGAATTATAGTGTCTTGGCTTCCCACAATTGAAGCTAGTTGGAGGCTCTCTTTTACTAGGCTAACCCTTTTGCTCGTTTCTCTTTATGAATCTACCACCGTTGGCTTTCTTTCTTTGAAGAAAACTTTTGAATTGTTGGGTGAACAATGCAATGTCCTCATCTACCTCTTCTTTACACGGCTCATTTGCTTCATTTTTTTATAGAGGCTTGCAACGCCATGCCTTTTCTTTGCTTAATACTTTCTTCATGAGATTTTAGGGTAATTTCCCAAGTGAGAAGAGACCCAAAAATCTCATCAAGGCTCATGGTGTTGAGATCATGTGCTTCTTTGATCGCCATCACTTTTGCATCCCATTTGGCCGGAAGGCTTCTAAGAACTTTGCGTGAAGCATCGGATGTACGAATAATTCTATCAAGATGCTTTAGTCCATTCAAAATATTTGTAAAATGAGACATCATCAAATTTAAATTTTTATCATCTTTCATGACAAATAATTCATATTCATGCATGAGTATGTCAATTTTGGATTCTCATACTTGAGAGGTTCCTTTATAAGTTACTTCTAGCTTATCCCACATTTCTTTAGCCTTTGAACAAGTGGATACACGATTAAATTCATTTGGACTCAATACACAATTTAAATTTACTTTGGCTTTAGCATTGTAGGACAGAAGCTTACGATCATCATTATCCCACTCATTGGGTAGTTTGGGAATGGTTTTTCCATCACAACTTTGGTTAAAACAAAAGGACCTTCGATGATGACTTGCCAAATTTTGTAGTCAATAGCTTGATGAAAATATATCCTTCTAGTATTCCAATATCTATAGTTTGATCCATCAAACCATGGGGGCCTATTGTTAGATTGTCCTTCAACGTGAGTGACTAAATTTGAGGCCATGATAATTCTCTAAGACGGTTAAGTCTAAAATTAATAGAGATTAAGCTCTGATACCAATTGTTAGTCACTAATTGACCCTAGAGGGGGGTGAATAGGGTGTTCAAAAATATTTCCAACTCTTTTCAAAAATAAAACAAGCTATAGCAATTGTTGAATACTTCAATAGTCAAGTAAATATTTCAATGAAAAATTCAATTCAATTGATCTAATAAATTATCACAAGACTAATTATAACATACAAGATACTGTCATAAATATAGCATGCAAAATAATGAAGTAAAGAGATATAGATAGAGAGATTGACACCGCAATTGTTTCGAGGTTCGGTAACTCCTACTCTTCGGCTCAAGAACCCCTTCTTGAGACTTTTCCCGATCCTTTCATTATGGTTCTTCATTCACAGGTGGAATAGCAAACCTTTACACACAAGAAAGAGGACAAACCCCTCTTGAAGATCAATGAACTTCACTCACTCAAGGAGCACAATCCTTTTATAAAACAAGGAATCACTCAAGAACAAAAACACTAAAAATCCCTAAGGTTTTTATGGAAGATAGATCAATATAAGCTCAAGTATTCTTTAGTGATGTATTAATAACTATAGATGTATATTTTCAAAAGATGAAATCAATGAATGAGTTTTGAGAGAATATAAATTAAAACTAGAGTTGAAAGCTTCAAGATATTTGAGTGAAAATCATCCTTTTTGCTTCTTGTCTTCACTGGCTTTTTGAGAGAGTAATAGAGAGAAGAAGATGAAGACTTTGTATATGTTTTTCACAGTAGAACTAACTATTTCAATCCCACATCTCATTCTATATATAGTGAATCATTAGGGTTTGGAGAGTGAATCTCACTCCCGGAGAGCAGGAGAGTGAGTTCTGAAAAGTAGAAAAATAAACACCAAGTGATGGGCAAAAACATTTCTCAGATTTACTTTTTCTTAAAAAGCTGATGCACCCAATCGACTGCCTTCAAGCGGTAATTTAAAAATATTTTTCCCAATGGTCATTGCTAGTTGACTGCCTGGGTATGGCTAGTTGACTGCCTCAGGCAATAAAAAATGTTCAAAACGTTCTGTTTCATCCAGTCCGCTGGGTCGTTGGCCAGTCGACTTGGTCATATCCAGTCGGCTACCATTGCTAGGCTTGTCGACTGGGTGACTTGAAAATTTTGATTCTAAGTCCGTTTTTGTTCAGTTTTGAGTTTGGTTCTTTAATAACTTTAGCTTATAGGACTAATCAACGCATAAATACCTTGTTACAGTATTTGCACCATGACCTATCTATCTTTGTCTTGAGTCTTCAATTTTTTCTTTTCATTGACCATTTTCTCCTTTGTTGTTTTTTCTCTTCAAATCCATTTTCGTTTTTCGCTTTTGTGTTTGCATTCTTTTCCGTTGCCTTTTCCTGTTCTTGTTGAAACACTTAGCTTAATATTTATTAGTACCAAACACGCTCAAATGATTTGATATCATCAAAATAAGAATTATTGTTTGAAAGAAAATTTCAAAGCCAACACAGCCTTTGGCAGATCCCACGAGAAGTGAACGGAGTTGCAGACAGACTAGCCAACATGGCGTCATGCAACTCACAAGACTTGACCAGGGTGGCGCTAATAGACTACTTGGAGATCCCAATCACACAACAAGCGAGGAATGTTTGCATAATTCCATTGGAACCTAGTTGGATGGATCCAATTATGTCTTATTTAAGGGATGGAACCCTATCTGAAAACAAGCCTGAGGCAAGAAAAATCCGTATGAAGTTCACCAGGTATTCTCTGATTAACGGACACTTATACTGCAAATTCTTTGGAGGACCATACCTCAGATGCCATACTCTTTCTGAGGCTAGAACCATTATGGAGGAAATTCATGAAGGAGCATGTCGCAATCACTCAGGAGGAAGGTCACTTGCTCATAAGGTACTGAATGAAGGCTATTTCTGGCCTTATCTTTCCCAAGATATAGAAACCTTCATTAGAAGATGCCATTAATGGCAGATCCATGGTGACAACATTCATTCCCCACTAGAGCTTCTCAATCCTACGTTTAATCCACACCCTTTTGCCCAATAGGGGATTGACATCGTAGGACCACTTCCAAAAGCACTAAGGAAGGTGAAATTAGTGCTGATTGCTACGGACTACTTCACCAAGTGGGTAGAGGCAGAGTCATATTCAGTGATCACTCAGAGGCATGAGATCAAATTCATTTGGACACACGTCATATACCATTTTGGGGGCCCCAGAGTCATAATGATTGATAATGGTCTAAACTTAGACAGCAAGTGGACCAGGGCTTTCTGTGAAGAGCATGGCATACAGTTCACGACGTCTTTAGTTGCATATCCATAGGGAAATGGATAGGCTGAAAGGACGAACAGGACTATTCTGAATAATCTCAAAAATAAATTGGAAGACGCCAAGGGACTCTGTCCAGATAAACTACCAAAATTTTTATGGACATATAGAACTACACAAAGATTCCCTACTGGAGAAACCCCATTTTCCATGACATATGGAGCAGGATCGGTGATCCCAACGGAAAATGTGGTCCCAAGCATCAGAAGTGAAAATTATCAGGAGGATCAAAAAAATCAGAACCTGGTGCAAGCTCTCGACACTCTGGAAGAAAAACATGATAAGGAAGCCACAAGATTGGCTTAATATAAATAGAGGATAAGAAAAAGCTATAACCAAAAAGTAAAGAGACGTGAATTCCAGGTAGGAGATATGGCCTTCAGGAAGAAAATTGGCATAATAGGAAAGCTTCGAGAAAATTGGGAAGGATCTTACACCGTGACCGAAGTCATTGGCAAAGGAGCTTACCGACTCAGAAAATCCAATGGTCGCATGGAGCCCAACTCTCAAAATGCCTACAGATTGAAGAGGTACTATTCATAGATAGATTCCCATCTCTTTAAAAATTAACTAGGGCAATCCTTGCCTACATTGTTTGTTATTTATTTTGATTCAATGAATAAAAGAGGTTGAAGCTTGGGTATTTTTCTTCTCAAAATACATATTTTAGCAAACAATTATGAAAGTGTTTTATTTAAAATTTAAAAGAGGAATTTTATCCTAAGTTATAAAAATGGCAGAGGCATATGCCTGGCCCATTTAAAAGAAGAATTTATTCCTAAGTTATAAAAATTACAGAGGCATATGCCTGACCCATTTAAAAGAGGAATTTATTCTTAAGTTATAAAAATGGCAGAGGCATAAGCCTGGACCATTTAAAAGAGGAATTTATTCATAAGTTATAAAAATGGCAGTGGCATATGTCTGGACCATTTAAAATAGGAATTTATTCATAAGTTATAAAAATGGCAGTGGCATATGCCTGACCTATTTAAAAGATGAATTTTTTCCTAAGTTATAAAAATGATAGAGGTATATGCCTAACTCATTTAAAAGAAGAATTTATTCCTAATTTATAAAAATGGCAGAGGCATAGGCCTGAACCATTTACAAGAGGAATTTATTCCTAAGTTATAAAAATGGCAGAGACATATGCTTGGACCATTTACAAGAGGAATTTATTCTTAGGTTATAAAAATGGTAGAGGCAAATGCCTTACCCATTTAAAAGATGAATTGATTCCCAGGTTATAAAAATGATTGAGGCATATGCCTGACCCATTTAAAAGAGAAATTTATTCCTAAGTTATAAAATGGCAGAGATTTATATTTGTACCATTTACGAGAGGAATTTATTCCTAAATTATAAAAATGATAGAGGTATATGTCTGGCACATTTAAAAGAGGAATTTATTCTTAAGTTATAAAAAATAGAGGCACGTGCCTGAGCCAACTCAAGGGAACTTTCATTCCTATAGTTAAGTCAACCAAAAGCTTGTATGCCAGACGCATAGACATACTGATGAAACAAATAATCAGTTAAGACATACAAAATTTGGTAGATTCAGAATAAGTGAAGTAAAAGAAAGAAAAAATTTCATTAAAAAGAAATATGTAAATTTGCCCAATCGGCAACAAAAGTCTAGAGACATATCTGATGAACAAAACTAAAAGGGGAGATTGTTTCTAATAAGGGAGATAATAGTGCCACAAATGAGATACATTGCAACTTAAGACAAGAACAAGATCCGTATTGTGGCCCTATCAACATCCTTTACACTTGAAGAAAGAGGAGGGGCTGGAGCCTCTGAGCCTTGAGGGTCAGCAGTAAGGAACTTGGAGAAGAGCTTTTCAGCTGGACATGGGTCTGGAGCATTATAGGGAGCTTTTACACCAAGATGCACATCCATGGCCTCAGGATCTGCAGGTTTTCTCTGCGTAGGCCCCTTTAGGGCAGTTCAAAACAATTGCGCCAGAATTGGCCAGCAACACAATTATTGAAGACCTCATAGCGCGAATGCATGACCAACCCCCCTTGGTGGCATATCTCCAGCTTAGAATGAGTAAGGGAAAAGCGATACTAAAGATCTTCAATCTCAATATTCGCCTTAGCCCTGCTCTCATTTAAAGCAACATTCTTCTCCTTCAAAGAAATAACCTCCTTGACCAAGAGGGTCTCCCTCCCATCTGCTAAGGCCAGGGTAGCTTTGAGGCTCATTGATTCACCAGTCTGATGGGCCAGTTCATCAGCATGGGTCTGGAGAGTATAGCATAAAGCCCCCACAGTATAAAAGGCCTGTGAAAAAATACACAAGAAAAAAATCATCAGAGCACCAAAATAGAAATTAATCCTTAATCAAGAAAGGAAAAAATAGGGGGGAAAGAAGCGAAGCATGATAAAAACAAACACAAAGGAAAAACGTACACTCATCATCACGCCATCACCCTGTTTGGCAACTCAGGACCATCAAGGTCTTTAAAGGCATCTAAGTCCTCCTTGCTACAGAGAGACTTAGCCATTTTAGTTATGGTAGCTATAGTAGTGGGGAGAGAGGCATCCCCCCATCCTCTCTAGATTTTCCTTTTAATTTTTGCCTTTTAGATGACCTCTCTTCAGTAGAAATACGAGTATGGGAGGGAGTAGGCTGAGGCAAAGAAGGGGCAGGGGACTGAACAACAACAGACCTAGTCCCTGCAAAAGACCAAGACACTATAGCAGTCCCAGACGCTTGGGCTGCAGTTATGACTCGAGAAAAGGTCCCCTCAGTAGCAGGATTAGGCGTACCCTCTGGATTGGCATCCAAAAGCTTGGGGTGGGTCAAGCAAAACGTGTCTATAGAGGCTCCTAGTCTGATGTCCTGTAAATTACCAGGAGTCAAAAGGTCAGTATAGTCATGACGCTTAGACCAAAGTTTACTCTTCAAAAGCTTGACCCTTTTGTAAACTTTACTAAAAGAAGACCCTTTGTTACCGACACCAAAAGACTCATAAATATATTCAGCCCTATGGAGATCACATTCATGGTACATGTAAGAAATTGTGTGTCCATGAAAAAACTTATAAGGGCTGAATTTTCCAGGAATGAGAACACTAGGGATAGGAAATGAGGCAGAGTGAGGATAGAACTAGGGACCCTTGATAAGGACCATCCTCTCCTTTCATACCTTTTCATAATCCTTTTTACCCTATCAAATGTGCTTGGCTTTAAAAGGGTAAAACATGAACCTCCCTAAGCAGTTAGAGATCTCCAGAACCTGATAGCACAGAAGGAGGTCATCAAATCAAAGATGCATTCCAAACTCATGATTTTCTAGGATTAACATGGAAACAATTTGAAATAAATTAGGGTTAACTTGCAAAGGGGCTAACCCCAAAGTGAAAAACACGAAGTGAAAGAGAGGGGGTGAAGAGGAACCCTAACAAATTTCACTTCGTTATATGCAGAAGAAGGTCATGAGAACCAACACCCTTACCCTAGGTAAAATCTAATTAAGGGCTGTAGGCCTCAAACTTCATGCCAGAGGGAGGTTTGACCAGTTTTCTAAGAGATTTAATATTTGGGGTTTTGCGAAGATTAGCAGGAAGTTTATTTAGGTTATAAGGGGGGATTTCGTCGATGTCATCGGCCCTTTCATCTTCCTAAGGAAGCATCGAAAGTTCCTCGGTACGACTCTTTATAGATTCTCCACGAGGCAGAGAAGCTAACTCCTCACTGGCAGAACTAGCGTGAGATTCAGACATTTCGAAGAAGAAGATAAAGTTTTAAAAAGATAAGAACTTACAAAAATGAAAAATAAGCCGCCGGAGAAGATGACCGGAAGTATTTCGGTGAAATGAAGTCCAAAAAGAGGAGAGAAATTGCAGAATGCAAGGATGCAGAGATTTGAACTTGAGAAGTTTTGTGACAGTGAAAATCCCAAATAATAAGTTGAGATAGGTATTTATAGAGAAGAAAGAGTGCCTCCAACCATTGCATTAAATGGGGCAAGAGGCGTTGTAACATTTCGAGACGAACAGGGGTGTCGATCGAGGGAATCTAGTCGTCGTTTTTAATTTACAAACCCACACGTTAGTTGGATCATCATTGCAAGATAGACCACGTGTACATATATATGTATACATATGCATATACAGGAAATGAAAAGATATAAAGCAAAACCTAATAGTTGGGCTAGGCCCATAAAGCATTGGGTCAGACCCAAAGGAGCTAGTGTAAGGGCTAAAATTCTCGGCCCATCAAAGAGAAGGTCCAAGAACAAATTGTTCAAAAGGCAAGTAGGCCCAGGTCCATTGAAGAGGAAGCAAGCCCAGGAAGGAGGGCCCGTAAATGGTCCGAATCTAAGCCCAAAACAATCAAACCCATAAGTTATCACAACTTGGGGTTAAAGTCAAGAATTTTGTTTGATAAGGAATTCATCTTGTAGAATGAAATAAAATCCCTAGAATAAGGGGATCTTAAGCTAATCATGATGGGTTGAAGACACATTTATTTTGTATAAATATGGCCTTAGAGCGTCAATAAATTTTGTTCGAGTGTTTGTGCAAAAATACGCATCTACAGTATCAAATGTGAATTGGAGATTTGAATAAATTGAAAGAGGTATTGATTGGAACTAGTTAGTTCCTTCGTAGCGGTCACTAGTTTCCTCTTTTCATGATCTTAGGGGATCGATGCGTTTTTGCTAAGTACTCGAGGTACTGTAGCTTTGCACTTTGTTTCTTGTCCTTAGTTCATTCTCCTAAGCATTTGTTTCACTCTCCTTTGTATACTAGTAAATGTTTTTCACTTATATGTCACTCCTTGTGCCGTTGCTTATGGCGTGGTGTCGAATATTTTCCTTGTGTTGTCATTTGATTTCATGGGGTTGGAAACGGATGGTGGTGTTTCATAGATACAATGCGTTGCTCTTCCTTTATTGTCCTCTTGCACATTATAGGAATTCTTTAGCTGTTGTTCTGGTGGGTTTGAGAGTCCGTTCTCTCGGTATTATTATTTCATACATTCTTTCATTTTGAGTCTTGGGTATGGGGCTTGTTGGTTAGTGCACACACGTAGTGTTGCCTTTCTTCCTCTTTTAGTTTCTTTGTCCGGGTGTTCTCCCTAAAGACTTGTGGATGTTCTTAACCTTGACATTGTGGTCTCGGTTATCCATTGGTTTAGCATTGGAAACTCTTTTTCTTTGCTTTGTTTCTTGACCTCAGGTGGTCATTCATGAGATGAGTGTTCATATGCTCTCTATGTTTTGATTGGTTGGCTTTCCTCATCGATAGTGAGAGTGTTAGTGATTTGATTGGCCTTATTGAGGATAGTACTATGAAGTTGATGTGATGAGGTGATTAATGGTATTAATGATGTTCATGTATATTATATATATATATATATTGATGATGGTTATGTTAGTATGCAAGGATGTCAGTGCTTTCCTCCTTTGTTTTCTGGGAGTGGGTTATGAGTCGTCCTTGGTACCAGTTGTGGATGTTTCTTTCCTTTGGATATTAGAGATGATTGTGATTCTCTCTTTTTGGATCCTCTGGTCAGTGTTGTGATCACTTAGTGATTAGTCAGATTGGACTTGGCTGTCGTGTATTTAGCATACATTGGTGAGAGTAATGTTGACTACTAAAGTTGGTACTTGGAGTACGAGTCTTAATTATAATTTGTGAGACTCATGTAGTCTACTTATATATATATGGATATATATCCCCTATATATTTACATATGGTAGTATATGAGTGCGTGCCTTGCTGGATGATTTGGGGCCGGGATTAGTTATGTGTTACGTGTCTTGCTGGATGGTTTAGCATTACCTAAACAGTCAGAGGATGTGGAAGTTAGGAATTTATTTTTCCTACTGAGCTTCTTTGCTCACAGGGTATTTCATACCCATGGTATTCCATTTTAGTTTGCTGTAAATATTTTGGCTACGGACAACATGCGGTGCAAAGGCACATTTCATTAGTTTTTCCTCATTACAGGTTTTGGAGTTGCGCAGGGTGATGCAGTTACGGTTGTAGCGGGACTGGATTTGGGGACGATAGTTATCTAATGTCTTCTTTATCATTTAGTTTCTTTACCCATGTTGTCAAACCCCAAATTTTCTAGGACTCCGAAACTCGATCCTAAGAGATAAGGGAGTTAATGCAGAAGTAAAAAGAAAGGAGAACCAATGACATTCAGTCATCAAACACCCACAAAAGGGGTAAAAATGTTCTGATACCATGTTGTCACGCCACTAAAATTCCCGAAACCTCAATCCGGAGAATCCGTGAATTTCCAAAGGGTGACGTAAGTCAAACAACCACTAGAGTCAACAATAACAAGAAAATACATGGAATAACAATGAAAAATATACTCCATGCCCAATCGAATACTAAAAACTCAATAGTATCCTCTCACACCAAACTAACACGCCCCTAAATTCCTAAGACTCCCGAACTCGGACATCCTAGGAATCCAGGATGTGATCTTTAATACGAATGACCACTAAGATATCATTAACCATGAAAACATATGGAATAATGATAAAAATGGTATATTTCATACCCAAATGAATGATAGAACAAAGCAGCGGAATTTAACAAAAATCCGGCAGAGTTCCGTTTGTAAATGAAACATCCGGACGCACAACCACAAAAGAATAACCTGCCAATAACAGTTCGATATTAACAATGTATCACAGGCCCAACATTCATCAATCCTACTAGGGCCGAGGTAGTGGAAAGAAACCAAAACCCTTACACAACCCTCTATAATCAACAGAGCCACAAATGCTCGAATAGGAATACAAAAAAACACATGGTAGTGCAGAATAGATACAATAACATCCTGAAATAATAAATACAGGAAATAAAAGATACACTAATAGGGATATGCCAACAAACTGGCTCCCGAGAGAAATATATGACAATCCCATACAAAATGGGTAAAGAAAATGAAGGAAGATAACTATCATCCCCAAACCAGTCCTGCTACAACCGTAACTGCATCACCCAACGCAACTCCAAAACCTGTAACAAGAAAATAAAGAAAACTGTCGTCGCACCGCATGTTGCCCATAGCCGTAACATTTCCTGCAACCTGGCGTGAGAATACCAGGGGGCAAATGAAATACCCCTGTGAGCAAATAAGCTCAGGGGGAAAATAATACTCTAACTACCACATCTTCTGGAAGTTTAGGTAATGCTAAACTATCTAGTAAGATGTCTAGCCCACAACGTAACCTAGCCACGAAAACCCAAGGCACGCACTCATATACTACCGTACATAAGTATATAGGGGATATATATATATATAGATATATATATATAAATACACAACATGAGCGTATAAGGTATGACTATGACTCGTACTCCAAGTACCAACACCGGTAGTCTACACTACTCTCACAACGTACACTAGGTACACGTCACTCATGCCCAATCTAACAAATCATCAAGCGCTCACAACGCTAACCAGAAAATCTAAATAGAGGGAAAAGACACTTACTTCTAATATCCATAGGAATCAAATCCACAACTAGTACCAAGGAATAATCATAACTTACTCTCCGAGAACAGAGGAGGAAAAACACTCAAGTCCTTGTGTACTAACACAATCGTCATCTATATATATATATACAATATATATGTATATAAGAAACATTTTCCCATTCCTAGAGAAAATATATACCTCAAGGATGGAATCACCTCATTATATCACCATATGAAAACCTCAAATTATATCTCCAACAATGTCAATAAATCACAAACACTCTCACTATAGGCGAGGAAAACCACCCGATCAAATCACGGAGAGCATGCAAACACTACTCTCATGAACAACCACATAGGACTCAAAGAACCCAAGAAAAGGAAAATAAGTCTTAATGTTAAACCAACAGATAACCTAGACAACAACGTCAAGGTTAAGAACACCACAAGTGTTTAGTGACAACACCGAAACAAGGAAACCAAAGCAAGGGAAAAGAAGTCCCAATACTAAACCAACGGATAACTGAGACAACAATGTCAAGGTTAAGAACACCCCAAGTGTTTAGTGAAAACACTCGAACAAGGAAACTAAAAGCGAATGGCCGAGAGTGGAAGTTATAAAAAGATGAATCTCGAGGATTCAATAGTTTTTTAAAAAATGTTTTAAAACTCAAACCAATCCTTTCGGCATCCATGCCTAACGTACAAGAACTCAAATCACCTTGGTGGTGACATCAACAACCAAGAAGAAGTGAAAGGCAACATTATATGTGTGCACTAAACAACAACAAGCCTCAAACCCGAGACATAGAAATGATCCGAAGCAAATGTGAAACAAGGAACCACCTTTCAAAACTTTACAGGACGAGATCATGAGAAAGAAGACTCGAGATCTCAGAATCTCGAGATTAGTAAGAAAATAGATTTCCTTTAAGAAACCACATAGTAAAAATGACTGTCGTGCCCCCGGTCTCCGTCAGTCGCCATCAACGACCTTTAGAAGTTAAAAATATTTTTAAAGAAGAATCCTCAGATCATTTTATAAAGTGTTAAAACTTTTAGTTGCTACGGGGGTAGGCGAAAACGGGTTTTTCCTTTAAAATATAAAAAGTTTATTTCAAGACTTAGAAAACACCGTTTCCGAAAGACAGCCAAATAAGAGTAAACACAACTTTACGGATTCCTATAATGTCCAAGAGGACAAGGAAGGAAGAGTACTACATTGTATTCATGGAACACAACTATCCGTTTCCAACCGCACAAAATCAATTGACAACATAAGGAAGAGGTTCGGCACCACGCCGTAACCGAAGACTCAAGGAGTGATATGTAAGTCAATAATCACATACTAGTGTACAAAACACAGTATAAGGAATGCTTAGGGGAATCAACTAGGCATGAGAACTAATGCTACAACACTATAGTACTCCTAGTACTTAATAAAATCACTTCAACTATAACCTCTTCCAACCCAATCAAAATCTCCAAATACGGTTAATAGCCCACTCCTCAAAAGATGAAAGGCACCTAAAGGTCTATGCTACAACATCCACTAAGTCCACAATCTTATCACCCGCCTTCTCTGAGGCCTAAAATCTCAATTGATACTAAAATCAATCCCTGACCTCAAATCTCTAAAAATGTCACACAACTAACCACAATAACAAAACAATTAACCCGCCTTCTCTAAGGCATCAACTCAAAATCAACTCTACAATCCATAACTAACATCAACTATCCATAGAAGTCACTATGCCAATATAGTTAACCTCCCCCCAGGGCACAAAATATATAATCACAAGTATAAACATATACGTTTCATTTATACTTTAACAATTTTCTCATTTAATTCATGTTTTCAAATTAATCACTTTCAATTGACCATTTTATAAAATATATATTTATTTTTTAATATTCATAATTAACATGCTCAATATCCATAGGTAATAATATCACATAAATGCTATACAAATGCAATGTGACTCACACACCACCTATGATACTCACACAAAAACACACCCTTCCCAAGGGTAACGGATCATTCCCCATAATTCCCCTGAGGATACAAGCTCACTAGGGAATGTAAACTTATCGTTCCGTTCTTCCCAAGTGCTTTTGACACTTCACACTTTTAACCAAGGAAGATGTCCATCACGACCCGGTCGTGCACATAGGCTTTGGACGATATGTCCTCCCCCTATTGTCTTAGTTTTTCAGATTATTAGTTCCGCGGGAAGCGAGAAATACCCCCTGGCCAGTTGTTACGATGATCCAAACACAAGTCTACTCATGCACCACGCGCAAACGGAAGTAGACCACACCAATTGAATTTTCTCTGCAAAAGGTGAACCCGTGCACTACATGCACCAACACCCATGTGTTCACATAACATGGTGTAACCAATAAAATCATGCCTCAACATAAATATGTAATGCATCATATTTATGAAAATATCCGCATGAAAATACCAACATGAATCTCATAACTCCCTTTAACATGCTTTTAAAATATATTAAAGACATTTAAATCGTGAGAAAACAAGTTCATGTCCAATTCATATTTCAAACAATATATTTTCTTTAATTCTTTAGGAAAATATTTCAATTTCTCTTAACATGCTTCTAAAACAATTAATCCACATATCGTAAGGGGAACCTAGCATCACGTCCCTTACGTTTACATATTCCCTAACACAGAAAAAAGGGAACTAATATACCATTCTAAGTTCACGTCAAATCTTTATAAAATTCTACTAATCCATTTAATTCTCAAGGGATTACTAAGCCACCTATTCTTATTCAATTCGAATAAGAATTTATTTAATTTCATAGAAAATAATTTAATTAATTTCTTAAATTAATTCCTAAGTACTACTTTGATTCTAACCCAATTATAGATATTTAAATTTACAATTTAATATATCTAAATTAAAATAAATACTGGTTTGCACACCCAAACCACATTAATGATACGGAAGTGAGAATAAAATTTCCCACCTAAATATATGCTTACAGAACAGCCCGAAACGGCCCACTGTAAACAGTACCGACGCCCGTATATGGAGCCCGCCGACCAAAGTCACCCGAATGATATTTCGAATATATTGAAATGTCCGCCTCAACAACTTATACGATATACACGAAGCCCATTAACAATATGTTAATCAATTTGGGTCAATCTAAAATAACCCAAACGAAAATTCTAACCTATAAACGCGATTTCCCGACAAATCGCTCAACGAAAAATTACGAAATTTAAGTATGACTCACAACGTGGAGAGGAAGGTACTCACCAAAAATCGTCGTCATCGGACCATCGGAAGTCACCGAACCGGCCGCCCGAAGTTCCGACCGAATCGGCCTGCTACGCCTCTATCGCGGGAACTGCGCGATGCAGCTGCGCCACCCTGTGCCACCACCAGCGCGACACCACCACAACTCGTCGACCCTGCTCCAGCAGTCGTCGCCACCCCTCGACCGTCATCGCGTTGCCTCTGACCAGCGACCATCACCACTAGGTGCGACCTCCTGCTTTCTCTCTCAGCCGACCTCTCTCTCTCTCTCTCCATGATCGACGATAAAGAAGGAGATGAAGCATTGTCGTCGTGTGAGGAGAAAAGAAGAGATGAAGTGGCTAGGTCAATGTATGCAGATACATATGGGTATATATATATATCTTAATTGCACAAATGACCCTCTAAACACCCGTAATTACAAAGTAACCCCACCTCTATATAATTATTTGTAATAATCTATATAGGCACAATTAATCCAAAATTATAACGGACCAACTCCTAAGTGTGATTACGCGAACTGGTAATTCCACTGGACACCAGTTAACCAAAATAATCCGAAATAAATACACCAGAGTAGGAACCCAAACATCGGAACACCTAACAAGCCCGATCAATTAAAACGTGTCGTCTCCCAGTCGAAGTACTAAACATTAAATGTCGAAATGATACCGCGTAGTCGGTAACAAGAATTCGCGTAGTCATTAAAGAGAAACCGTAAAGTCATCCAGTCGACTTTAAAAGTAAAC
This sequence comes from Cornus suecica, assembly GCA_963922005.1. Classification (NCBI taxonomy): domain Eukaryota; kingdom Viridiplantae; phylum Streptophyta; class Magnoliopsida; order Cornales; family Cornaceae; genus Cornus; species Cornus suecica. Next base: position 36,869,975 of record OY998243.1, read on the forward strand.
GCGAAAAATTTACACGCGAAATACCAAGGATAACATGAACGTCATGAACAAGTGACGTCATAACCAAAATTAAATTAGAAATAATTTCAAGAAGAAGGAAAATATAACACGGAGTGTTACACATGTTATATGGGACGACTATGTATTTCTCTTGGGAGCCAGTCTGTTGGCATATCCCTATTGGTGTATCTTTATATTCTTGTATTTATTATTTGAGTATTTGTAGTTCTGTTGATTATAAAGGGTTGTGTAGGGGTATCGGTGTTTTGTTTCCACTACATTGGCCCTAGTAGGATTGACGAATGTTGGGCTGTGAGCCATTGATATTATAGCACTTATTATTGGCAGGTTATATGTTTTGTTGTGTTTCCAAGATGTTCCATTTACAGACGGAACTCTGCCAGATTTTTGTTGGATTGTGTTGTTGTATTTCTATCATTCAGTTGTGTATGAAATATACCATTTTATCAGTATTCCATATGTTTTAATGGTTATTGATATCCTTAGTTGGTCGCTCATTGTATGGATCACACCCCAAATTCGTCGGATGTCCCAGTTCGGGAGTCTTTATAATTTAGGGACGTGACATGTATCGCCCTCTTGCAATAATAAGAATAAAATGCTATATTAAGAGATTAGTGGTGGAGTTGGATGACACCCTAGACTTGTTTTTCTTGAGTTTCACAAAGCATAAATTATATTCTTTTATTATATATTCTTTAGTTTATGAAACAACTAATTAAATCAACGTTTCTAATATAGTTCAATTTTCTGCTTCACAGCTGTTTGAAGAGCTAATTTCATTTACACCCCCTAAACTATGTCTAAACATCAATCACACCCGACAACTATCCAAAAGATAAGTTAGACCCCCTAATTAAGAACGTTGGCATCATTTGCACCCCATGACCACTCAATATCCCTATTCCTAAAAATATATATAAAATTCGAAACAAATATGTAAAGTTCAAAAATAATATATAAAATTCGAAAAAATATATCAAATTCGAAAAATATAAAAACAAATTCAAAAAATATATATATATATATAATTCGAAATATATATATATATATAATTCTAAAATAATATATAAAATTCGAAACAAATATATTAAATTAGAAAAACATATATAAAATTTGAAACATATATATTAAATAGGAAAAAAATATATAAACTTCGAAAAATATATATAAATTTCAAAAAATATATACAAAATTCGAAAATAATATATAAAATTCAAAACATATATATAAAATTCAAAAACAAATATATAAAATTAAAATACATATATAAATTTTGAAACAAATATATAAAATTTGAAAAATATATAAAATTCAAAAATATATATATATAATTCGCAATATATATATAAAATTTCAAAAAACATATATAAAATTCAAAAATAATATATCAAATTCCAAAACAATATATTATTTTTGAATTTTATATATTATTTTCAAATTTTATATATTTTTTTGAATTATATATATATTTTCGAATTTTATATATTTTTTTGAATTATATATATATTTTTTGAATTTTATATATTTTTCAAATTTAATATATAGTTTTCGAATTATATATTTATATTTTTAATTTTATATATATATGTTTTGAATTATATATATATTCAAATGTTATATATATTTTTTGAATTTTATATATTGTTTTCGAATTTTATATATATTTTTAATTTTATATATTGTTTTTGAATTTTATATAGATTTTTCAAATTTTATATATATATTTTTTTGAATTTTATATATATTTTTGAATTTTATATATTATTTTTGAAATTTATATATATTTTTAGGAATAGGGATAGTGGGTGTTTGGGTAAGGCTATTTTAGTCCAAAAAGGGGTTAGGGGTGTGCAAATGATGCCAACTTTCTTAATTAGGGGGTTTGACTGATGTTTTGCACAGTTGGGGAGGGGGGGTGCGGTTGATGTATAAACATAGTCTAGGGGGTGTAAATGAAATTAGCCCTTGTTTGAAATACAACTCTGATCTCTGTGGTTCGATACCCTCTACCTAACTATACGATATACTACTCGCGTACTTGAGACTAAGAGATAAACTAGATTGTGTTATTTCTTCATTTTAAACACTTTATTTTCATACATCTAGAACTGATCATAAGTTTTTGGTGCCATTGCCAGGGATCAAACGAATATTTCAAATTATTATATTGAAGCTTATTGAATTATTATACTAATTTTATTTCATGTTTTGGTCTTTTTATTATTTATTTTTATCACAAGTCAGAACAGTATTATTCGAAACTGCACTTTTCTAGAAAATTTACGAACTCTAGCACCGATCGAACGACTGTACCAGTGATCGATCGAGCCTTCAGCCGATCATTCGGTAAGCTCTAACGATTGATCGGTATCAATATTGATCGTTCGATTAAAGAGGTGATCGATTGGTTTACTATTGTTTCTGTGAAAAAAATATATAATAATATCTCTGAAGTTTATTTCATTATACAGTACCAGAAATCATATTTGAAAAAATATATATATAATATTTTAAAAACTAGATTAAAATTAGTATTGATAGTAAATTGATCTTGTCCATAATTTGGAAAAGATTTGACTAAAAAGAAAAAGAGAAAATAATTAAATATCATCAAATATATAACTGTTGCATTCTTCAATTATTATATTTAACTGTCCTTTTTCTTTATTAAAATATTGACTGTTTATGCTTGGACGTTGTTCAATTAATAGTCCACATGAAGCCTTTGACCCTGAAATCGAATGAACGTGCTAAATAAATAGAAGAAGAACCTTAAATAATTTAAATAACAATAATTTAAACATGGGTGATAACGCAGTACTGGCTCCGCCTCCTGTCTTTAAAGATTTCTACACCCCTCAAGAATATACTTCCCCATTAGAAATCGTAATACCAGCAGGAGCAGACCAATATGAAATTAAACCCTCTATAGTTAATATATACTATCTAAGTTTCATGGAAACACTCATGAAGACCCATATCATCATATCGATGAATTCTTGGAGGTTTGTAACACTTTATGAATTAGAAGATGTATGGTTGACGACTTTAAAATAAGATTATTTTCTCATTCCCTAAAAGACAAAGCGAAACTCATGTATGGTACGATACCGGAAGAAATTAGAAATAACTGGAAGAAACTTCAAAAAGAATTTTTACATAAATTATTTCCAGTGAGAAAAACATATGAAACCCGTAGAGCAATCTTAAAGTTCTCACAGAAACTATTCAAGCTATGACCACACTCCGACATGGTAAGATTATAGATAATAAGGGTAAAGAGCAATTTGAAGAAATGACGAATAAATAAAATAATAAAGAAAAAGTAAACCCTGAGGTAGAATAAGACATAACAAATGAAAAAGAAGAAGTTTACCTCGAATTAGAAATAGAAAAAGAAAAAGAATTAATTTCTCAAAATAAAGATCCTGTTATGGAAAAACAAAATACTACGAAAGAAATAGGGGAAACGAGTTACGAACCAAAAACACCGCTTCCACAACGCCTACAAGAATATCTTCTTTTCAGAAAACAATAGAGCAAGATGTAAGAAATAACTTAAATACTTCAGCAAGTAAAAATGAATCCTCCTCTCTTGGAGGCTATTGATAAAATTCCTAGATATGCGAAATTTGTAAAAGAGTTATGTACATAAAAGAGGAAGAACCAAAAATACAATAATGAGAAAATAATCTTGACTAAAAATGTGAGTTCAATAATATCTAACACTACCTCTCCTAAATTTAAGGACCCAGGAGCGCCAACGATTTCCTGTACAATAGGAGATCAAGAAATTGGAAGAGCCCTGCTCGATCTAGGAACTAGTGTAAATCTATTACCATATTCATTTTACCGACACTGGGATTAGGAGAATTATCTCCAACCCTATTATTTTGCAACTTGCGGATAGATCCACTAAACAATCACGAGGGATAGTGGAGGATGTCATTGTCCAGATCGATAAATTCTATTTCCCAGTCGACTTCATTGTTCTAGACACAGAACCTATTTATGATTCTAAGAGACAAATACCGGTAATCCTAGGTCGTCCATTTTTAGCAACTGCAAATGCATGCATAGATTGCCGAACAAGAATTATGGATTTATCATTTGGAAATATGAAAATTTGGAAGAATATCTTTTCAAATTCATCTCAGTTACTTGAAAAGGACGAATGCTTCCTCACTAATATAATTGACGAACTAGTTGAAGAAATGGCACCACAGATATTAACTAAAGATTCCTTAGTCAGGACTGTAAATCAGGATGGAATTATAGATGATTATGTTCAGCCATTAAATGACCAATAAATGCCAACCATAGGAGAAGTGGCAGGAATTGAGCACGCATTCGACACACTACTGTGGAGAACACCCATAAAGCCTTTGCCTACACTATCAGCCCCTCCTCCGGTGCCATCATTAATTTCTCCACCCAAGATGGAATTAAAAACATTACTTGGCCATTTTAAATAAGTATTTTTAGGACCAGCCGAAACAGTACCAGTGATTATTTCTACATAACGAAAGCCTGAGCAGGAAACACAGTTGATAACAGTACTAGGTGAAAACAAGGAAGCCATAGGATGGAGTGTTGTAGATTTAAAAGGGATTGATCCTTCAATATGTATGCACCGAATTCATTTAGAAGAAGATGAAAAAATCTCTAGGGAAATGCAAAGAAAATTAAACCCTAACATGAAAGAAGTAGTCAAGAACAAAGTAGTAAAGTTACTGGATGCAGGAATAATATACCCAATTTCAGATAGTACATGGGTCAGCCCAACACAAGTAGTACCCAAGTTACTAGATGGAGGAATTAGTGCTAGAGGTGAATATTTATAGATGGATAATTGGAGTCTAGGTAGGAAAAGGATTAAGCAAAGTAGGGAACTTTACATAGAATAGAAAATAATTAGATTTGGAAATAATGTAGGAATTGAAAAGTCTTACCAAAGAAGGGTCCTATCCCAACTAGGATTCCATTTCATATATAGAAACTATCTAAAATTAATTCATAAAATAAAAATTAACCAACTAATAATAATATACTAACTTATATATGTCAGAATTTTCCATAGTTTTCCGCAATATATTTGTTTATTATTTTTTTCTGGGGCACGAATGGGCGAAAACTCCCCCCTCCCTAAATTATGAATTTAAGTGAATTTCATCAGTCATTTTGTTCTAATTTGAATTTGTCTCTTGTTTTTATGTTTGATTGTGTATGGAATATATATATATATATATTAGTGTATAACTTCGCGAGATGATGGTTGAGGGAACAAAACCAAATCGGGAGGGTTGGATGTGTGTCCGAATCGGGTGTTGAGTGTGATGGATTTGATGTTTTCTTTTGGTTGGGAAGTGTGATTGCGTATGGATATATACATATATATATTGAGAGTGAGAGTGAGATATTGAGTGAAAGAGGGATTGAGAGTGAGAGTTGTCGGGTGAGGTAGAGTTTGAGTTAGATCTATTATATATATAGGTGTGTATATATTGCAGAGATGGAGAGTTATTGAGATAAATAGAGAGTTTGACAGGGTTAGGGTTTTCAAATTTTAAAGGGAAGAGGAAAATGTTTGTGTGGCGGAGGGGGGTTTTTTTTTTTCCTAAAGCCCGATGGGGCTAGTACTCACTCATCCATGAGTGAGTACTCGCCCGCCCTTGTGTGTGTTTTTTGTGAACCTAAGTGGCGAGTACTCGCCCAAGGGAGAGAACCCTTCTTAAGTTTCATTGTGAACTTAAGCGTCAGGACTAACACCAACATAACGTGTGGTCTCTAATAGTTGTGATTTTCATCTCGGGGTGTTCGTATATGCTCGTACTTGTCTCATTTCATTGTCTTTTATCTCTTCAATATTTCTAACCTAAAAATAATATATAAAAACCCTAAATATATAAATCTAAATAAGAAAATGTTAACTCGTTTATTCGGCGCCAATGTTTAACGATGTCGGCACGACATTCTTATTTTCTGATTCGGGTCTTTTCAAGTCGATAGACTCCACAAATCCCATTTTTGGATTGAACTCTACACAGTGCCTAAGTCGCTAACCATTCACTTTAAATTGTTTTCCGTTCTTTGAATCTTCGAGTTCTCCTACTCTGTGAGGGTAAACCGATATAATGTCGTACGGTCCGTCCCATCTTGATCGGAGTTTACCTGGAAATAATTTAAGCTTCAAATTAAATAACCATAATTTCTAGCCGTGCTAAAATTACTTAATATAAATATGCTTATCACGAAATGCTTTCGTCCGAGCCTTATAAATCCAAGTATTTTCATACGCATCATTTCGTATCTCCTTAAACTCGTTAATTTGGACTTTCCTATTAGATACAGCTTTTTTCAAATCAAATTTTAAACATCTAATTACCCAATATGCTCATTTCTCTAACTCTACAAGGAGGTGACAAGCTTTACCACAGATAAGTCGATAAGGTGTCATACCTATCAGTGTCTTATACCATATCTAATATGCCCACAATGCTTCATTTAGCCCATATGACCAATCTTTTTGATCGAGACACACTTTTTTCTCTAGAATATGTTTAATTTCCCTCTTTGAAATCTCCGCTTAATTACTTGTCTGGTGGTGATAAAGTGTACTGAATTTATGAGTAATGGCTTACTTGTGGCATAAGCTACCGAGAGAATGGTTGCAAAAGTTTTTTCCGCCATCATTGATTACAGCACGTGGTATACCAAATCTTGCTAAATCATTGGACTGTAGAAAGTCTATAACGGTCTTATGGTCCTCATGTGTTGTGGTTACAACCTATACCTATTTTAAAACGTATATATTGTACATAACATTGATTAGGGTTGACCTTAACATTTATTGCTAAGGTTCATCTTAATTATTATTTTCTTCCTTGTAGGGTTTCTTTCTCTTCAGCCCTAGTTTCTTATCTAGGGTTTCCACAATTATTCTCTCAAGTTTTAATGGCGGCTAACACTGATTTCAGTAAACTCTTAATTGCGTTGCAAGGGGTGATCAAAGCTTTGGCTTCCTCTAAGACCAATAAATATAATATACGAAGCAATGATGTTGCAACTGGTTCAAAGGAAGTTTCACCACTGGAGGTTATTTCTCAACCTTCTCCTTCTTCCGTGACAAGTACTACTTCTTGGCTAACATTGTTAGGCCTATCGATGCACCAAGAAAAAAACTTGCATATTCACCACCATCATTTATTGAAGGTAGGGTTGTGGTTACTCCTCGAACATCAATCACTGATGAGGGTGCTAAGGAATGGAGGAGTTGTTTAGTTGGGTATTTTTTGGATAAAAATTTGCCTTATAATATGGTTAACAAAATAGCTACTAAGCTATGGGGTTAAGCAGGTTTAAAAACAATTTATGGCTTAGATAAGGGATTTTATTTTTTCAAGTTTGATTCTAAGCAAGGATGTAATATTGTGCTTGAGAATAGACCATTGCACTTTGCAAATAATCTCCTTATTTGGAAAAAGTGGTATGTAGGTTAGTCTTTGAATAAGGAAGTTGTTTCCTCTTTACCTCTATGGGCCAACCTATATAATATTCCTTTGGAGTGTTGGAACACAGAAGGTTTAGGGGTTTTGGCTAGTGCATTAGGTAAGCCTCTTCATTTTGATCTTCCCACTGGAAAGAAGCAAAGGCTTAGCTATGCTCGAGTTTTTGTGGAGGTTGAGGCTAAGAATGATCTTGTTCATGACTTTGATGTCAAGCTATCATATGGGGAAGTGGTTACTGTAAATGTTGAGTATCAATGGAATCATGCTAGATGTAACCATTGTAAGATTTTTGGTCATTGGATTAAGCAATATACTAAGTCGGTAGTGCAAACTCAACTCCAACAGCAAAAAAAGGATAAGGCAGCAGTCACTGAATGGATGGTTGTTGGCAAGAATTTGAAGCTTCTACATCATCTGAAACTGAGGTTACTGCCCCGAAAACTAATAATGTCATTGAGGAAACAACTCCATTTGTTGAGATAGGAAATGAGAATTGCATGATGAATACTGAGATCATTGTTTATATGCCTTCTTTGGATACCATTCCAGAGGGTGGTACAACTTCAAATAAATTTGCAGCTTTACAAGACATTGACCAGGAGACTGAGTCTGAGCTTTGTCTTGATCATGCAAAAGAGAATCATGTTGATCATGTGGATCACACAAGTAAAAATGTCATTGAGGCTTCAAATATCATTGATAAGAATACTTCTGCTATTATTTCTGCTAAGATTGTTACTTTGCCAACAGAGGTTGGGATACCTGTGAGAGCTACTGATGGGGCTTCTGAGAAGGGATTAACAACTGGAATCAATAGTGGCACTATTGCCAAACCCCCAAAGCCTGGTGATAACAATAAATCCAAGGTTAGTGTTTCAAATGTGAAGACTAGAAGGGTTGTGGCCAATAGCTCTCCAAAGGGAGGGACTGGTAATTGATTTTGAGTTTTCTTCTTCCTATATTCTCATTATGTTTAGTGGAATCTAGAATCTTAGGGGTCTTAATACCCCTGAAAGGTAAAAGGAAGTTAGATCAGTTGTGAAGAGATTCGATATCTTTTTGTTTGGCATCATTGAAACTAGGGTGAAACAAGTTAATGCCTCTAGAGTGCTCAACTCAATGTTAGCTGGTTAGAAGTGCATTCATAACTAAGATCATACTATTAATGGGAGAATTTGGGTAGTTTGGGATCCTACTAAATTCAAAGTTCTTTATCTTTTTCAATCTTCTCATCTTATCCTTTGTTCAATTTAAAGTATGGATGGGAAGATGGCTTGTATAGAGGGTTTTGCTTATGGATTGAATGGGGTCATTGGGAGAAGGCAACTTTGGCAAGATATACAACATTTTACAAATATTTATACTCAATTTCCTCTCTTCTTTGCTGGTAATTTTAATGCTTTGAGGTATAGCCATGAAAGGTATGGGGTACTACTGCTTGGGAATACTCTATGAGAGAGTTTGGTGTCAGCTTGAATCAAGTCTCACTTTTGAACCTCAAATACACAGGACTTCAGTACACATGGTCAAACCATACAAATTTTAGGAAGCTAGATAGATTGCTTGTTAATGATAGTTAGAATTTTTCTTTTCCTCTCTCTGAAGCTTTGTTTGAGCCAAGCATTGTTTCTGATCATGCCATTATGTTGATACAACTTGACAATGAAGTTTCTCAAAAGGTAACTCTTTTTAGATTCAATAACCACTTCATTTCAAATGTTTCTTTTATGAAGACTGTTGAGCATATTTGGTATGCTTCTATTACAGGTTCTTTAATGTTTAAAGTGGTTCATAAACTTAAACTGTTGAAATCTGAGTTGAAGTCTCTAAATAAAGCAAACTATTCTAATCTCACAGAGCAAACTCAAGAGTGCGGAGAAAAGCTTAATGCTTTGCAGAGATTGGTGGATATGGATCCTGGTAATGAGAGTTTGATGATTCAAGAGCAAGACTGCCTTTCTAGGTTTTTGCATTTATCTCATGGTGAAGAATCCTTCTATAAGCAGCAATCTTGATTTCAGTGGTTGTACTTAAGGGATAAAAACACTTCCTTTTTTTCATAAGGTGGTAAATACAAGGAGGAAACAAAACAATATCTTCTCTTTACCGTCAGTTTCCGGGACTAAAATTGATCAACCTTCACAGATTCAAGATGAAATTATGCAATTTTATGTGACTCTCCTCAATCCTACTTCAACTGTTTCTAGGGTTCCTAATTTGAACTCTTACATTCAAACTCCTCTCTCTGTTGATTTGATAGCTGGTCTTGCTAGACCTTTTACAAATGAGGAAATAAAAGCTTCTATGTTTTCTCTGAAGGATGGTAAAGCTCCAGGTAGATATGACTACAATGCCTTTTTCTTTGAGTAAACTTGGCACATTATTGGTGATTATGTTACAAAATCTATTCAAGCTTTCTTTCACTCTGGTCGGTTTTTTAACTGAGATCAACTCTACTACCATTTCATTGGTCCCAAAAGTTGACAATCCAAATTTGGTTTCTGATTTTAGGCCAATATCCTTGTGTTATACCCTTTACAAGTGTCTCTCTAAGGTGTTTTCTAATAGGGTTAAGAATTGGTTTCCTTTTTACGTAAGTCCTAACCAAGGTGCTTTCATCTTTGGAAGAAACATCTCTCACAACATTTTGCTTGCTCAAGAGCTGCCCAAAGACTATGGTGGTGATGAGGGGAACCCAGAATTAATATTGAAGTGGCTCTAACAAAGGATTTTGATTCTATCTCATGGTCCTTTTTGGAGGTTGTCCTTCATGCTTTTGAGTTTCCTTCTCATATGATCACTTTTATCGTGAAATGTGTCTGAACTCCTATGTTCTTTGTAAACATTAATGGGGCAATCAAAGGTTACTTTAAAAGCTCTAGGGGCATTAGGCAAGGTAATCCCTTATCTCCCTATCGTTTTGTTCTTGGCATGGAGGTGCTTACTAGATTACTTCTCAAGGAAACTTATTCCTTTGATTTCACTCATCATTTGAATTGCAAAGATCAAAATATCTCAAGTTTGTTATTTGCTGATGACTTGCTATTCTTTTCCTATGGGGATATTGGATCAGTTCATTGCATTATGAAAGCTTTGGAGCAATTCAGTGAGTTTTCAAGCTTAGTTCCAAATCTTCTAAAAGTGTTGATTTTTTAGCTAGAGTTACTGCAAGCACATTATCTCTTATGCATAGTAAACTTGGGTTTCATGAAGGGGTACTTCCACTAAAGTATTTGGGTGAGCCTCTCCTCTCTTCAATGCTCAAATAGTAGGATTGCCTTTTGCTTCTTGATAGGATCACTGCTAGAATTTCAAATTGGTCTTGTAAGTTTCTTTCCTTTGTAGGCAGGCTTCAACTAGCTAAACATGTGCTTTTCTCAGTGCAATTTTATTGGTCCTCCATTTTTATTTTTCCAAATTATGTGCTTAAATAGCTATCCCTATTAATTAGAATTTTTTTTATGGACTGGCTCTAAAATCAGTAGAGGAAGGTGCAAAGTAGCTTGGACAACTGTATGTTTGCCTATCAATGAAGGAGGGTCAGGCATCAATGATCTTGAAGAATGGAATGTTGTTGATGATCTAAAGCATATTTGGAGTCTGATTCAGTTTGATTCTACTTCTCATTGGGTAAATTGGGTGAAACATCATCTTATTAAAGGAATAAATATTTGGAAGATTAATGTCCCTAGAAGATGCACATGGTCTTGGGAGAAAATTATAAAGCTTAGGCCTGTTGTAAGAACTGAAATCAAATATTTGATTGGTGATGGCAGAAAGACATCTTTATGGTATAATAATTGGCATCCTCATGGGCCTCTTGTTCAAGTTTTTACTCCAGCTATCATTGGAGCATCCGATATTGGCTTAAACACAACAATGAGTAGGTTTATAAGCACTCATGGTTGGCATTTTCCAACTCTAAATTCTCAAGCATGGGTTAATTTCAAGAGAGAGTTTCCTATTGATTTCTTGCTAAATGTAGCTGTTAAAGATAGGATTCTTTGGATTCCCTCTAATGGTAAGTTTTCCATAAAATCTGCTTGGGAGACTGTTAGATATAAATAGGAAAAGGTAGTTTGGGCTAACATTCTTTAGTTCAGCCATAAGATTCCAAAGCACTCTTTCCTTCTCTGATAGGTTCGACATAATAAGTTATGTACTTTTCATTTCCTTCTCTCTATTGGACTTGTCTAAGATGCATCCTATGTTTATTGCATGCTGAGTATGCAGGACAAAGATCACCGTTTCTTCGGGTGTGGTTTTACTAGAAGGCTTTGGAATATGGTGGTTCAAAAAGGGTTGCTTTATTGGCCTGATGATTCGGACAACATCATGAATTGGGCAATGCAGACATTGAAAGGCAATTCTTTGGTTACCATTTTCAAAAAATTAGCTTTTGCAGCCACAGTGTATGAGATTTGGTTGGAGAGGAATAAAAGAATTTTCAAGGAGGAATTTCTATCTCTAGAAGCTCTCTTTGACATAATCATTCAAGTGGTTAGACTGAGATTTTACACTATAAATCATGTTAAAGAATCTCAAGACAGTACTATTTTAGCTCAAGCTTGGAATCTCCCTTTGTCTACTTTCCAACATGCTGGTTCCTCTCATTAAGGGTCTGCTGGATAGAAGGTTTTTATGTTATTTTTGTACCCTGTTGTGTGTGTGGCTCCCTTTGCAATTCATGGCTCATCTTCATGGCTGCTGGATTGGATCCTACACTATGCTGTCTCGGCTTTCTTTTTATTGCTGCTTGAGATTAGTACCCAGAAAATGATTAGTTTTCCATTTATTCTCTTTTCAACACTTCTTGTTATTAGCATCAATAGGAATAGATGCATTATTTTTTTCTTTTGGTGGCTTCATGGATTTCACAAAGATTGTAATAGATGCCCCTTGAATCCTTGTATAACTTTTGAGCTCTTTTTCCTTTAATATACTTTTTACCTTTCAAAACAAAAAGTATATATTTTGTATTGTTTGATTTCGGAAATGGTCCCATGAAGTTTATTTCCAAAATATCAAATATTTTTACTATTAAAATCAAGGATAGTGGCATGATGTCTCGTCGAGAGATCACACCTAGTCATTGACACCTATTGCATGTTTTACAATATTCATATGCATCTTTAAATAAGGAAAGCCAATAAAAGCCATTTTACAACACTTTAGTTGTTGTCTTTTTATGTCATGCCCTAAAATCCTAAGGTCCCTAAACCAGAGCACCCAAGAATCCTAGAGGTGATGTAAGATAGAGCAACCTATTAAATCATCGATAACAATGATACAAATGGAACAATGACATAAAAAATTGATTGCATACATAGCTAAATGATAATAAATGCAATAGAATACTCAAGGCATAAACAGGTGACGAATGATGTACAATGATAACAATGCTACATAAGTACAGAGATACATAGAAGGGAATGTGCCAACAGATTCACTCCCAAGGAATACAATGAGAATCCTAAGAATACAAGAGGATAAATATAAGAAAATAGAAACGACAACTGCTAAATAAACGTCCAAATCACCAGAGTTGTTGTTGTTCCGAACGCTGTCCTACATCCGCTTGGAACCTACAACTGATAGTGGGGGAGGGGGAGGGGGTGAGCATGAGTGCCTAGTATAAAAACGCCTAACTACCTCATCCCCTGACCTTCCAAGTAGTGCTAACCAACCCGTGTGCATGCATCTAACCTAGGTCAGTCCGTTGTCTCACATGGCACTCACGCCAATCCGAGATCCCTGAATAAACCCCTCTAATCCCCTACCATGCATAACAAGGCATGACACATAACATGTAACCAATCTCAATCACATAGTCACATGGCACACACACATACTCACACATATATATAGATATATGTGTACATAAAAATATCTAAATATACAACAAGGATCACCCCTAAATACAACTAAGATCCATGCCCTATACTCCATCACTGGTAGTCTAAAACCATAGGAGGAAACACAACACAAAATGCTACATACATAAACTCGCCCCTAGAACGCAACATTCGAATCCCCAAAACCAATCCTCAAAGTGCTCACAACATAAAATTGGGAATCCAAAAGAGGGCTCTAGACTACCTCTAAAACCACAAGAGGAAACACTCACATCATTGCATACAACACAACCATGATTATAACACACATGCCATCATCAATCCACCCTTAGAGAGAGATCAACTCTCAATAACTAATCACTTCAATCCCATCATGTAACATCCGGTATTTTTGTGCCTTAATTAAAACTTTAAACTACTAATTAAGTCCTTATGTGATTACGTGCTTAATGTGCTTGACATGCTTTACGTGTAATAGTTGTTGATTTAATTCGTAAATTGCATATTGTATTTTCATTTTCTAAATAATAAAAATTGTTGAATATGAATTCGTAAATTTTATGACTAAAGGGCGTTGTTGTATTTTCACTAGTGTAGATGTAATGCCCCACATTTCCTTTTCCCTTCAGGGAACTCTTTTCCAATTGTCAACGGTTTGTGACATCAGTTATTCTTGGTACGTATTTATTTTTCGCATTTTACATTCGGACTTGGTGTGATGACTCTTGGGTTTCTTTTCGTTAGCGACTACGTAAGATTGTTGCAATGTTTTCTTGTTTGGTGCTTCGACGGTCGTGTTTAGTATTTAAACATGTTATTTTATTTTATTCTTGACATTCTAGTGTAGCACCGATTATGTGATTATATGTTGTGTTTATTTTTTTGGAATTTTATGAGTAAGGGGTATTTTCGGATTTTTACTTGTGTGTGGAGTTTGTGAGAAGGTATGAGAGTCTTCCTAAGTGCTTTGGTTTGTCCCGGATTGTTTTAGAGTCTTCCGGTGTCATCTTAGGGCCTTCAGCTCCTCCTTTTACTTTTTTTGTTCAGGGGTTCCCGAGGACTCGAGATTGTTATCAAGAACTCGATCCTTGGTGTTTATGAGAACTCAAGATTTTTATCGAGAACTTGATTGCCGAGAACTTGAGAAATGTTTACCGAGTTCTCGAGGTATCTACATATTTGTATATATGCGGGTTTTGACTTAAAATTTTGATTTCTCGACATCTCTTTTCCGCAAATCGGGATCTCTTTCTCCCACTCTTATTTTCTCTTCATCATTGCCCTATCATTCCTTGGGGTTTGGATTTTGATGTTGTCTTAAACACGAAAAGTTGTTCGTGGTGTCCTTGCCTTCGATTTGAGCTATGGATTGGTATGTGTCTCTCTCTCCTTGTGTATTTCTTCTTTAAACCCTAGTTTTGTTTTTTCTTGACAAAATACTTTTTGGTTCTTGATTTCCTCTTAGATTGGTTTTTGATTTATGTCTATGTGACCTAGGTGAAGGTTTCAACCCATTATTTTCAAGTGGATTAGCTTGAATGGTATTGGAGGTGAAGCTAGGGTTTCATTGATCTTGCTTTATAGCTTTTCTTTGTTCTCCACTTGAGGTAGGGGAAACTTCTATTCTCTCTCATATTTTGATTTCGTGAGTGTACGATTTTCATTCTAAGGTTTCCTAACCCTATATGTGTATGTGAAGGTGTATACTTGAAAATGTAAAATTAATGTTTGTATGTACCATGTTTATGTTGTACTTGGTGATTATATTTATAGGACTATGATATATGGTAGTTGGATTACAGTTCTTGAGATTTTTTATATAAAAAGTATGCTCGTATGCCTATATATATGTATATGAGCATGGTTGTGTATATGTATAAGTATAAGTATACATATGTGTATGTAGGTGGTAGTGATGTAGCTTAGAGAGTGTGATTAGGCTAGTTCCCTTGGTGTGGTTGGAGTTAGTAACGCTAGACGTGGTTTACTGTGTAACTATAGGCGTGGTAGTGTACTCTCCCACTCTCCCTTGGTTAGTGAGTTGGAGTGTGTATTTATGTGATTTGTGTGATGTGGAATCTCAACTTTGAATCATTTTATAGTTTCCCCTTTTATTGAATTATATTACTATCTTGCAATTAGATGTTATAGTTGAGATGTGATTTGTGCGACCTTAGATTTAATTAAATCAAAAACATGTTTAAAGGAATGGGATTATCGCCCTTGAGGAATAATTGAAATTTGTGGATTTGTAACATGAATTGTACATGAAATCGAATCTCTAAGAAGTATTGTTTTATTGTGATTTAAAGGCATGTTAAAGGATTTGATTTGACATTCATGTTGGCATTCTTGAGAATGATATTCATAAATATGATAAATGATATATTTATGTTGATGCAAGGTTCAGTTGAGACTTAGTTGCATATTAAGTACACATAATGTGTTATGTCCATTTGATGTCAGTTTATGCTCGATCGTATAACCATGTGTGAGTAGACTTATGTCGGATCATCGTAGCAACAGGCCAAGGGGTGTCCTCGCGACCCACGAAATTAGTAACTCCGGATGCAGAGGTGGGGGAGGATTGTTCCAAACCCCTTTTCTCACGGGTTGTCTCGTGTATTCGATTTTCCTTGTTAAGTGTATACATTCTCTGAAGTGAATGATTTTGGCGACACTTTATATCCGTTAACCTTGGTGGATAGTGTGTGTACCATGAGGTGTGTTGAGTCTTATTGCATTCGAGTTCCATTGTGTGATTTAATTCCATATGTGAACCATGATATTATTAAATATGATTGTGGGTAATGCTAGATATGGAAATTGATGCTTCATTTGATATAACATGATGGAACTTGAATTGAAATTGAAATGTGTTCAATGTTATATATATATACATATACATCATGTCATGCTTCACTTTCCTTGATTATATTGTATCATGTTGATAGATTGTTGTACTTGTGTCAATATCCTTCACATGGGTATGTGAGCTTGGTGTGGTGATCTCCGTTGAACTAGTTAACGTTGATGTAGGAGCACGACATAGACCATTGTTTTGAGGTCTTGGGTAATTTAGATGAGGTCATGATTGGACCTAGTTAATTGTGTGGCTATGACCCATTTGATCTCGATAGAAACCTAAGTGATGTGGTATAAAATGTGAATTTGAGGTTTGAAAGAATTTGTCAAGGTCTTGATTGAATCTAATTAGTCATGTGGTAACGACCACTTGGTTCCCTAGGATTTATCGACTTAACCGTGTTAGGTTGTTGGGATGAGTTTGATGAATTAAGGGTTGAATTGAGTTCGCGGTTGGAGTTAGCATTGCTACATTAGATTCTTCGCTCCCATTGAAGTTTTATGATTTTGGACTCCATTCCTTTCCCTCCACTCTTCATTGTCATTTTTGGTGTTAAACCATTCCGTGTGACGTTTTAGGTATTTTGGTATTCCGGGGTTAGTTCGGAGTCGTCCGGTGTCTTTCCGGGGCCCTCAGACTCCCTCTTTGATTTCTGGTGTTAGAGCTACCGAGAATTCAACCAAGGGGTCGAGAACTTGAGATCTGGCACACCATGTCGCTAGATGGCGCACCTTCCTCTCTATTTCTTGCACCGTGACCTGTTCTACAACCTGCACCTTGGCGATGGTTTCTCGAGAACTCAAGATTGTTCCCAAGAACTCGGTTGCTAAGAACTCATAAATCCTGTCGAGTTCTCAAGATACTATAGTTTTTCAGCTTTGTTTTCCCTTGCTCCGTTCTTCCTCCTGAGTATTTCTTTCACCCTCCTTTGTATATTTGTATAGGTTTATGACTTTTATGTCTCTCATTTGAGCTGTTGGTTACGACATGCTGCCGAACCTCATCCTTTTGTTATCTTTTGACTTCGTGGGGTTAGAAACGGGAATTTGTATTTCCGTTGATCTAATATATTATCCTTCCATTTCTTTTCCCCTTCTCAATAGTCATGGGGATCTTTGGATTGATAGAGTGAGTTATTTGATGTTTACCCATATTGTGTATTGTCCCATGCTTTGCTTCTTCCTAAGTCTTGAGCATGAGACACATTGGTTAATGCGCACACGTAGAGCGGTTCCTTCCTTTTTCTTATTAGTCATGTTAAACCTCTATATTAGTTTTTCTTTAGTTTTTGTTTATATTCAGAACATCGTACCTAAACGGTTTTGGTCAAGTGTTAAATATTCATTATTGGTAACTATTGAATCTTTTGGGATTCATCGTTTCACGACCTTTGTCCTCGATCCTCTTGTCTTGGGTTCATTAGATCCTGGGATCTATCTATATGTTAGTAGGTAATTTCCACCTGGGATTCTCTACTCATTTACTGGTTTCATCGTGGCGTCGGGGTCTTATTCCCTTATCCTATTATGATCTTAGAGTGTTTGGCGATGCGAGTTGTATCGCCTTAGTCCTTTATCATGATTGTTAGTAATTCTTGCCTATAGTGTAAGTGTTGGTGATTATTGGTGATCGTACTGTGTAGTTATATGATGTTGATGAGAGTGGATCTCTCTTTAATAATGGATTGACTACTTATATGTATATTATATATATACATTGGCAATGATTATGTTTGTATGCAACATGAGTGTTTTCCCTCCAGTGTTCTTGGAAAGTGGGATATGAGCCTTCTTTGGTAACGGTTATGGGTGTTTCCTTCCTATGGATATTGGAAGTGATCTTGATCCTTTTTTGGATCCTCGGTTTAGCGTTTTGAGCACTAAAGTGATTGGTTATATTGGACTAGGGCATTGTGTGCTTGGTGTACGTTTATGTGAGTAGTGTAGACTTCCGGTGTAGGATTGATAGGTACAAGTGATAGTGATCTCTTATATGGTTCATACTACGTGCCTTGTATTTATTTCTCTGCCTCTATATCTAGACATTTATATATATATATATATATATATAGGCGTGCGTATGCCATCTATTATTATGTTATGGTTTCATTAAGTGTTAGTTGCCCTATCTTATTATGTATAGTAGGGGACCAGTGCGATGTAGTTCAGAGGTATCTGATTGGCGCGATTGCTATGTGAGGCAACAGACCAACCTAGGCTAGATGCATGTACACAGGATAGTTAACACTAATGGATGGTCTGGGGATGTGGCGGTTAGGGTTTTTCCTGCTGGGCATTCGTGCTCATCCCCCTCCCCTTTTTCCCAGCTGCAGGTTCCAGGTTCATACAGGATGGTGCGTAGTGCGGTTGCAGTCGTGGGATTGGCGACGATTGTGCTTATTGTTGTACCTTTTATTTTATTTGGCTTGTCCCCTTGTTTAGGGAATATTATTGTATTTCTTGGGAGCCAGTCTTTTGGTGTATCCCTTTCATGTATTTTTATATCCTTGCATCGTTGTAGAGATGTATCCTTTCGACACCTCTATGCGCTTTGTGTATTCTTTTAGTATTAGCTTCCGTTTGGTTGCGTATGGAATTGTTATTAGTATTATTTCATTCATTTTATTGATGTTAATGTTTTTAGTTGGTCATTCGTTGTATGGATGACACCCTGAGATCCTCGGATGTCCCGGTTTGGGAATCTTATGATTTTAGGGGCGTCCGCCTAACCATAGAGATAGTGGAGATCGTAGAGAATTTAGCTAAGTGTTGGAATAAAACTTAACTGACATTGTTGTAAATAGAGAGGACTTTGGTAAAAAGGGAAAGACTGTATAATGGCATACTTGTAATTAGAGTGTGTGAGTGGGTTTAACTTTTGTGTTGCCTAAATCCTTGCAATTGGATTATTTCCTTTTCAACCACCATTGATCACAACCTTTAATTTGTAAGGCCTTGTTTGGAAAATTAAGGAGTTTTGTGTGTGTTGTATCAAGTCTTCCATTTGGAAGACCAATTGATGACTCTTGGATTATTTCCTCAGTTTGTTTTGCATAACCTCAACCCTTGGATGAAAGGTGATGAATGAGTGGAAAATCTCTACACACTCTTAGCCTCTCATTTTCATGACTTGTCATCCATCTCACAAACCCATTTCTCTCTTCTTCCTCTCTATTTATTCTCAATTTTGTTCTCTACACCTCATCTTGTTGAGAAATTGAATAAGTGATGAACATGAAACTTGTTGAGGCCCTTATCTTCTACACTTTGGTGTAAGCTTTAAGTAAGTTTCTTGCATATCATGAGTTTTCAAATTTCTAACCCTAATTTTGTAAACTTTGAAAGATACTGTATTAAATGGAGATTTTGATTCCTTCTTCACTTGAATCTTGTTAAGGTTGGTGATTGATCTTGTCCATAAATTGAACCTCACCTGTGGTGCCTCTTGATTTCTCTTATTATTTGAGAATTGGGTAAGTTCCTCTACATTTAGCTTTCTTATTCAAGAAACCTAGATTTTCATCTATTGTAATTTACTTCTCCAATCTTGTGGACTAAATTGTCCTTGTTGATTAAAAGCTTGTTGAAAGCATCATTGTAATCACATTCTATATTTGTTATTCATTAGTAGCTTGTGAAGGTTATTGTTGAGTTTGGACTCACTCATGGAGATATTTCTTGTGGTTCTTGGAGTTGTGCTATTTGAATTGCTTGCACTCTTTAGCTTCACCTCTATTGAACTTTTTTGTTTGGAATTCGAGGTAAGGGAAAAACAAGCCATTTTAATTTCATGTAACGTTGGTACGAGCGTCTATGTATATATGAATTTATATAATTGTTGATTCTTTGCAACCTAGATGCTAATTTTGGTCCCTTGAAAGCAAGAATTTGAGATGGTATATGTTTGTTGTTAAATTCACTTATATGTTGAATTAATATGAGCATGTTGTCATTTTTGAGAATGATGTTTGGAAATATGATAAATGACATATTTATGTTGATGCATGGTTCAATTGAGACTTAGTTGCATATTGAGTACACCTATTGTGTGATATCCATCGGTGTCGATTTATGCCCGGTCATGTAACCATGTGTGAGTAGATTTTTGTCAGATCATCACAACAACTGGCCAGGGGGCGTTCTCGCGACCTACGGAGCTAGTAATTCCGGAAACTATGGTATGGGGGAGGATTATTCCAAACCCAATTTCTCACGAGTCATCTCGTGTTTCCGATCTTCCTTGATGAGTGTATACACCCTCTCAAATGAATGATTTAGGTGACACTTTATTTCTGTTGACCCTAGTGGATAGTGTGTGTACCACGAGATGGTGTTGAGTCATATTTCATTCGATTTGCTATTATGTGATTACACTGCTTATATTGATACTCTCCTTATTGTTAATTTGTATTGATACTGAGTATGTTGGGAAAATTGTATGTTTTGTTTGATGGGGTCCCGAATTAGCGTGAGAACCATGTGAGACAAACAATAACATGTATCGTCATGAGGCATTTTCAATTTGAAAGTTCATGATCGTGCTTCATTTTAATATTATTTGTCTCGTTTCAATCAGAATAGTTGGTATTAGGTTATTTTTCGAAACGGTGTTTTTCACTATTTATAAACGAACTCTTTCGATTTTTAAATAAAAATCCATTTTCGCTCACTCCCGGAGCCCTGACAAATCTTCTATAACACCTCGCATTTTCCTTTATCCTTTCTGGAATTCTTTTCCAAGTGTTAACATTTTGTGACGTCACTTATTCATGACGTCTTGTGTATTCTTGGTACGTGTAAATTTTTTGCGTTTGAGTTTTTGACTTAGCGGGACGACTTCATGGTATTTCATTTTCGGCTTTGTGGATTTCAGTGTCGCCAACGACTATGTGGGTTCGTCGTAACATTTTCTCATTAATGCTTCGGCGATCGTGTTCCGTGATCTAATCTGTTATTTAGTTTATTGTAGACGTTTCGGTCTAGCACTTATGTGATTATGTGTTTATTTGTTGTTTTTGGAACTGTTGGGAGTGAGGGGTATTCCCGGTATTTGACACGTGTGTGGGAGTTGTTGAGGAAGTTTGAGAGTCTTCGTATATGGTTTGGAGTGTTTGGATGTGTCCTAGATTGTTTCGGAGTTTTCCGGTGTCATCTTGAGGGCCTTGGAGCCTTTTCTTGCAATTGTAGTTTTAGGGTTACCAAGTACTCGGCTACTGTTCATACTGAGTACTCGAGGTACAACTCGGTAGATTTCGTAGATTGCCTATATAAGGAAGTCTTGATCTAAAACTCTTAACCTTTCTCATTTCTTCTCCAAACTCAGCCTACTCTCTCCCATTTGGTTTTTCTCTCTATCTTTGCGTATATCATCTATTTAGGCTTGGATTTTGGTCATGGTTTGAACACGAAAGTTGATTGTTGTAGTGTAGCCTTCGTTTTGAGTCGTGGATTTGTAAGTGGTTTTCTCTTTTTGTGAATTATTTATCCCAAACCCTAGTTTTGGGTTTTCTTGTCAAACCATGTGTTGATTCATGTTTTATTTGTGGTTTGAGTCTCGATTCATTCTTAGGAGGCTATGGTAAAGCTTTTCACCGATTAGTTTCGTTGGTTTCGGTTTCGGGTGAAAGCTAGGGTTTTTATAGGCCTTGTTTGGAGGTTGGCTTGTTCTTCATTTGAGATAGGGGAAAGCATCTCTAATTTCTTGTTCTTTGATTCGTGAGTGTGCGATTTCATTTCCGAACTTTATAAGCCTATATGTATTTTTGCTAAGTGTAAGCTTGAAAATATGAATTTAGGGTTTATTGGTGTTTATGTGCTATAATTCATGTTTATATCATCTTTGAAATATATATATGATGTATGTTAGATGGGTTATTGATAAGTGCACAAAATAGAGTAATTTTCCTAGCATAATGTTCTCATATGTATATATTTTTATTTCGTGCAGGGGTTGATTTGCAAAACAAAAGAAAAAGAAAGCAAGAAGGATGAAAATGAAGAAAAAGAAAATTTGGTGGGGGAGAATTCAATAAAGACATGCATATATATATATGAATATATATGTGTAGGTGTGTGTAACGAAATGAATTTAGTGAAAGTGGTGATTAAATAAAGTGAGAGAAAGAGAATTGGTTTGGTGGAGTAGGTGAATATTGATGTAAGAGAGATGGAGTTGTAATAAATGTGGGTAGATGCCTACATTGATGTGCCAAACTTAATCAATACAAGTAACGCCTATATATGCATCTATATAGTAGAGTTGAAGTGGGTTCGAATTTGAGAGTTGGAGAGTGAGAGCTGAGAGCAATATTGTATGATTTTTCATATTTTGTGTAACTTTTTCTCTATTAATGGAATTTTATTCCATTATAATAGAGGTTGGAAGTTAAAAGTAGAAGGAGGATTTTCCGTGATTACCAATTAATGGAAATACGGAGAATGTCTTCTACTATTTACATTTTATTTAAACTAAAACATTAGAGGGAGAATTCTTCGTGATTACCAATTAATGAAATATAGGGAATGCTTACTAATATTTTTGTTTATGTTTAATAGGTTGGAGGAGAATTTGCAATAGAAATATATAATATTATTTATATAGACCCCAGTGGTGGATTAACTTCCCTTGATATTTTTTTTCCACCATTTGATAATTTTATTTACTTGTTTTAGGTAACTAATCAAAAACCTTCGACCGTAATATTGTTTTAAGTAATTTCTTTTTATTCTTGAAAGTTAAAGTTTTGGATCCTTGTCTCAAAACGAGTTCCAAGTTGAGAGTGGTTTGACCCTACTTATTGCTATACTATTTTAAGTGAAGTATTAGTAGGTATAAAGTTTTGTAGACCGGGGTGTGGTGAAATAACGACACAATATCATCAAACTGTGACTCGTCAAATGGCGTTGTTGCCGCTTCAGCATTAAGAATTCGGAGCTTAAAGATCATCAATTGAAATTTTTCGGGAACCCACCCGAACTTTCTTCCCTCCCTTTCTCTTTTGTTTATTTTTTTAATTTTTTAATTTTCTTTTCTCAATTCTGTTAAAAAATAAAAATAAAAAAGGAGGAAGACATCCATCAGTAGCTTTTCTGATTTATTTGGCTTAAAATTCGGTCACTTTGCCATCAGTAGCTTTTCTGATTTTTTTGATCCATCAGTAGGTTTTTGAAAAAAAAAAAAAAAGTTAAATTAGTAGGTTACTCACTTTTTCTAGGCGAGCTTTCATTGCTATATATATTTGATATCTTTTGTGGGTCCAAAAAAGTAAAAACAAAAAAGCCGTGAAGTTTATGTCCATTCTTTGCTTTGAACACTAGCACTCAACTTTTGACTAGGATTTCATTTATTGGTCTTAAAAAAAAAAAAATCGGCTGCTTAGCTTAGCCTACCCCATTTTCTCTTTATTCCTTTTTAATTTTTGTTTCCAATTTAGTCTTTGTTTGGCGAGATCTAACCCATCTTGACCCAGTAATCAAACACAACCCACTTCTTTATATTATTTTCAAAAAAAGAAAAAGAAAAAAAAGGAGGAGTCAGAGCACTCAAGTCATTCTTTTGAAAATTATTTTTGCTTCCCTACTCATTTTCAAAATAATCAAACACAAAATAATCAAAAAATAAAAACTGATTAGTTTAATTATTATTATTTTACTATTCACTTAATTTTGTTTTCATTTTTTATTTACTTACTTTTTTATTTATGTTTTCTATTTTGTAGGAGATACCGTAACGGGTCATCATCCAAATTCCATATTTCTAAACCCTTGTTAATTTTTTTACCCTAGATTAGGTGAAAATTTTGCATGCGACCTCTAGGGTAGAATAACATTAGACGTTACCCTAGTCTCCCTTTATTATTATTTATTTTATTTTACATATATATTTTCGTTTATGTTTCTAGATTCGGTGAACATAGTTTTTCTAGGTGAATTTTGCATACGACCTTTAGGGTAGAATAATATTAGACATTACCCTAGGCTCCCATTATTTGTATTTAGTTTATTTTCATATATATATATTAAAAAAAAAGTTTTTTTTTTGTTTGTATATTTCTTTCTTATTTTTTTTTATTCTTGTCTTGCTTGTGCATATTTTAATTAGCATTTTGCATTAAGATACTTAAGGGCAAAAACCCCCCACAAGATACGGTGGGGATTTCATCACCCGTCTCCATGGCCCACAAATCACAAAAATTTCTTGCATTTGTTAAACCATGAGCCGGATTTGATTAAAGTTCATTAGAAATCAGCCAATTTAGGGTCACGAGCTCATAGGCCCTCTAGGAAGGAAGCAGTTGGTAGTCACTCTAGTGAGTCATTATAAAATTGATAAATGGTAGGAAATTCTGTCTAGGAGTGTGGTTAACACGCCATTAAGTAGGCCAAGTGCCTCACCATACTTTCCTAGGAACTACTCCGTTGTTAGTTTGATGATCATTAACTAGTAATATACCCGCTTAATCTGGAATAGAGTAGGAGCTGTCTAATTATGAGAGAATTAATTTGGATATCATCCTATTAATTCTCTACAATATTAGATTTAAAAATTCACCACCTTTGAATTTAAGCTCAAGATAAAAAAGCCAAAATTTTTGTATGATTTGTCCCTCATGTAGCCCTTTTAGATTTCTTTTTGTTTATGCCCTAGTGGTTGCGAGTTAACAAGCTTTTTGTTAGGTTTCCTAGTGATCTCTCACTCATTGATTTAGAAGAAAAATCAACTACCTTGTTAAATTTGTCAACCACCAATAATTAATTAATGGCTGCACCAAGAACTCTTAATGACTATTTTGCCCCAATCACAGCCAACCCACCAAATTGCATTATTTTACCTGAGAATGATGCACTCTAGTTTGAGATTAGACCTGCCACAATCAATATATTGCCAAAATTTCATGGACTTGAAAGCGAAAAACCCTATATCCATTTAGGGATGTTTTTGACAATATACAGCACATTCAAAAATCAAATTTTGAATGAAGAGGTTGTCAAACTGCATCTTTTTCCCCTATCCTTAAAAGATAAATCTGCATCATGGCTAAACTCCATTCCACCCAAATCCATTCGATCATGGGATGAACTTGCAAGGAAATTCATGAGTAAGTTTAATCTCATGCAAAAGCCCGAATAAATGAGAGATGTCATTAGTACTTTTAGAGGAAATATTGAGGAACAATTTCATCAAACTTGGGACCGATTCCATGACTTGCTACTCAAATGCCCACACCATGGCTTTGATAAAGCACAGCTAGTCCATTTCTTTTATAAAGGACTTTCACCTATGAACAAAACCATGATTGAGTCAATGCACCAAGGAAAGTTCACGGCCCAAACCCCTGACCAAGCCTATATATTTTTGGAGGAACTAGCTGAAAATGCCCAAAATTGGAATTGGAACCAAAATGATAATTAATTTTCTAGGAATGATCAAATGAATAAAAAAATCTGGTTTTTATGAGATCAAACCTAAAAATGAGTTAAAGTCTGTGATGCGAAGTCTTGTTGATGGAGTGAAAGACTTAAGCAAAAAGTTTGATGCATTTGCCCTAATATCTACACTAGCACAAAGCAATGTTTGTTCTGGTTTATCTCAAGCCATAGAGGAATGTCTGATCTATTGTACATCTGAACCTTCGAATGTTCAAGTTTGTAGTTTCGATACCTATAGGAGACCATTGGCTAACACATTTAGCCAAACTTACCATCCTGATACTAGAAACCACTTTAATCTTTCATGGAGGCAAAATTTACCTCCACAAAACTTAGGTGGTCATTCTAGTTTTCAAGGTAACTCTAATAGGCAACCTCAAGGACCAATATTTCCTCAAAATTAATTCCCTCGAAATAACCAGTTCAATCCAAACAGAGATTTAACAGTTGATCCTATGAGCAATTATGCTGCTCCAGTCCCACCGGTCCATAATACTTCCAATTATGAGGACATTTTGAAAATACTTGCTCTTAATCTTGATCAGTCCAATAAGCATTCTAATCAGAGGTTTCAGAAGTTAGAAAATAACTTTGATCTCTTAACTCAAAATCAATTGCAATTTCAGCAGTCTCTCCAAAATCAGCTGAGTCAACTCACTGTAGCTCTGTCTGAAAGAGAAAGGGGTACATTGTCAAGCCAACCCAAAATCATTCCAAAAAGACAAGGAGCTAATCATATAGGGACTCCTTCCACTTCTGACCAATCAAATGCCAATATAAATTCCATCATTACCCTTAGGTCAGGAAAAAAATTGATAATAAGGTTAAGCTACCCACTAGTGATGAAACTGAAGCATCAAAGACTGTTCCACCCAATCCTCCAAAATCAAAAGAGACTCAAGGTCCTAAGCTAGATGAGGTAATTCCAAAGCCATTTGTTCCACGTACACCTTTTCCCTCTAGACTAGTCAACAATAAGAAGGATTCTCAATACAGTAAAATCTTAGAGATTTTTCAAAATCTCCAGATTAACATTCCATTTCTCACTGCTATTAAGCAAATTCCTTCTTATGAAAAGTTCATAAAAGACTTGGTCAAGAGGAAAATCAATATCCCTAAGGAAGCCTTCATATCCCAACATTGTTCCTCATTCCTACAAAATCAAGCTGTGGTTAAACACAAAGACCCCAGTAGTCCAACTATCACTTCTAGGATAGGAAACAAATTTGAATATCAGGCTTTATTGGATCTTGGGGCCAGTGTCAATCTGTTACCCTATTTGGTTTACCTGGAATTAAGATTGACTAATTTAAGGAAGATAGATCTTAGAATCCAATTAGCTACCCATTCTATAAAAATTCCAAGGGGTATACTTGAGTATGTGATTGTCAAAGTGGCTGATTTTTATTACCCTGTCGACTTCATTGTTCTAGACACCCAACTAACTCAGGGTAAGCAAATTCCAATCATTTTAGGTCACCCATTTCTAGCAACAGCCAATGCAATAATCAATTGTAGAAATGGTAGCATGACCAAGACATTTAGAAACATGAAAGTGGAAGTCAATGTATTCAGTTTGATGAACTAACCCACTAATACAGAGTCTGTTGAAGAAGTTTGTCTTATTGATTCATTGACTGGCCCTACCATTGACCACTCATATCCTGATGTTCCCGTCCAGTAGTGTCTACCTCATTTAGGTGATAATTTTGATGAGGCTAATTACATTAGCCAAGTTAAGAAATTGTTAGATTATGTTCAACTCTTTGAAGCATCCAAGCACAAAGCCAAATTAGCAGGTCAAGCCTTCTTCTTAGAAGGTTATTCTGATCATCGATCAATTACATCATGTCCCTATTGAGTCTGGCTGAAGATGTTAAACTTAGCGCTCCTAGGAGGCTGCCTAGTCAGTTGTGTAATTATTTTATATCAAATTTATTTTTTTACTCTATTTGGGTATATTCAGATTTTGTTTGGGGGTAAAGTTGTCATTATATTTCCAATCACTTGACTTTTCTTTTGCTAATAATCTTTGCAGGGACTATACTCTACTAACACCACCTCAATTGCGGTAATTTGTTCCAATTTGTCTCTTAGATGTATTTTTAAACACTAGGAACAGTGTTATTTTTGTTTTGGGGGTGGATACATTTATCTGAACATGTTTCTATTTAATCAAAATAGAGTTTCATTATTTAAAAAAAAAAACACAAAATGCTTTTCTTGTGTTCCAATTCATAAAAGTCGAGAGGTGTAGATATTTAGATCAAAGTTAAACTTGTTACTATGGTGATATAATGATACATATTACACTTCGAGGATTTAGAAGCAGAACAATTTTTACACAAGAGTCTCATTTTGCAATTCAAGTTGAAAAAGTGAGTAGTCCTCAATAAGCAAGAAATCTACTAAGACTTAAACCCTGTGAGACTTTGTGCCTTTCATTACTTCAGAGAGTTTTTACGCTAACTCCGAGTCATAAAATGACTCAAATTTCTTTGGATATCGCACTAAATTTGTGGTAGTCTCATTATCCTTCACTTTGGTTGGTCACGGGGAATGAAATAGCTTCGAGTTAAGAGAAACATAAGTCTTGTAGTTTACTATCTACTATCATACTATATCTACACCATACTATTACATTATTCTATTTCAATTCTGAGAAATTTTAGGGACAATAGTTTTATGTAAAATACAAGGGATCGATAAAATATCCATAAAAAAAATAAAAATAAAAATAAAAAATTGAAAAGGAGAAAAAGAAGAGAATTGCAAAGAAAAAGATGCATCCCTTATATATATTTTGAAGACCCCTTATTCTCAAAATTATTCCTTTGTAAATCACCACTTCAATAAGGTCGTTAAACATGTACAAAATGGTATGATAGTAGATAGTAAATGAGAAGGTATTATGGTGGGTAACTCGACATTCTCCCTAAAGTGATCAACATTCCAATCATGAGACTGTCTATTATATATGTTGGCCTTGAAATTCTATTTCGAACAATAACTCTTATTTTGATATTAACAAAAAATTTAAAAACGTGTTTAGTACTAATATAACTTTGAGCTAAGTGTTTCAGCAAGGACAGGTGAAGGATTCGGAAAGATCACCAAAACAAAAAGCGATAAGCGAAAAGGAAACTAAAGCGCAAAATCAAAAAAGGACAAAATGGTCAACGAAAGGTGAAAGCTAAAGACTCAAGACTTGGGGTAAATTGGTCGGGGTGATAATATTGTAACAAGGTATCTTATGCGTTTATTGGTCTTATAAACTCAAGTAATTAAAGAAACGAACTCAAAACGAATCAAAAAATGGACCTTGGAACAACTTCTTCGAGTCACCCGGTCAACTCTCCATGAAATGGCAACCGACTGACAGTGACCCAGTCGACTGGCCTAGGGCCCAGCCGACTGGATGAACCAGAGAGTTATAAAAATTTTAGATTTCCTAAGGCAGTCGACTGGCCTGTCCAAGGCAGTCGACTGACTCATGAGGCATTCGACTGGCCTTCTTGAGGCAGTCGACTGGATATAGCCGTTAGGGAAAATATTTTAAATCTCAGCATGGAGGCAGTTGACTGGGTGCCGGTAGGCAGTCGATTGGGTACTTCAGGATTTTCAGGAAAAGTATTTCTAGACAATATTTTGGCCCAATAATTAATGGCTATGCTTGCTAGTTTTTAGATACTACTCTCCATACTCTCTAGAGTGAGATACACTCTCCAAACCCTAATGATTCACTATATAAAGAAAGAGATATGGATTGAAACAAGTAGTTCTTGTTTGAGAAATTTTTAAAAAAATCATTCATCTCTTATTTTCTCCCAAGCACTCTCTGAAAAATATTTTGATAGTAAGAAGAAATAAATCCCGTTTCTCAATCAAATCATTTTGAAGATTTAAACTCAAGCTCTTAGCTTATTCTCTCCTTGAAAATATCTTTTGAGAATATATATCTTGAGTTCTTGAAATATCACCTAAAAACACTTTAGCTTAGATTGATCTATCTTTCATAAAAACCTTAGGGTTTTTGAGTGTTTTTGTTTTTGAGGGATACAATTGATTACATACAAATTTTGTGATCTTGGACAAGTGAAGTCCAACGTTTCTTTCAAGAGAGGATTGTTCTCTTAATTGTGAGATAAGCTCATGAGGCTTGTGTTGTAAAGGTTTGCCATTCCACCCGTGAAGGAAGGGCCATAGTGAAAGGATCGGGAAAAGTCTCAAGAAGGGGTTCTTAAGCCGAGGACTAGGAGTTACCGAACCTCGTAAAAATCACGTTGTCAATTTCTCTATCTCTATCTTTTTACTTCATTATGTTGCTTGTTATATTTACCTCAATATCTTGTACGCTATAATTAGTCTTGTGATAATTTTTATATCAATTGAATTGAATCTTTGACTTGACTATTGAAGTAATTGAGAAATTGTTATAGCTTGTTCTACTTTCGAAAAGAGTTAGAATTATTTTTGAACCCCCTATTCACCCCCCTCTAGGGTTAATTAGTGACTAACAATTGGTATCAGAGCCTAATCTCTATCCGTTTTTAGACTTAACCGTCTTAAAGAACGATCATGGCCTCATATTTAGTCATTCATGTTGAAAGACAATCTAATAATAGGACCCCGTGGTTTGATGGTTCAAACTATAGTTATTGGAATACTAGAATGGTTGACTTTCTTCAAGCTATTGATTATCAAATTTGGCAAGTTATTGTTGATGGACCTTTCACTATAACAAAAGTAGTAGATGGAAAAACTATCCCTAAATTGCCCAACGAATGGGATAATGATGAGCGTAGGCATATATCATTTAATGCTAAAGCTAAGGTAAATCTAAATTGTACCTTAAGTCCAAATGAATTTAATCGTGTCTCTACTTGCTCCACGACCAAAGAAATGTGGAATAAACTTGAAGTAACTTATGAAGGTACTACTCAAGTTAGAGAATCTAAAATTGATATACTTATGCATGAATATAAATTATTTGCCATGAAGGAAGATGAAAATATCAATTCTATGATGTCTCGTTTCACGAACAATTTGAATGGACTAAAGCATCTTGGTAGAATTGTTCCTAGATCCGATGCGGCACGTAAATTCCTTAGATGCCTTCTGGCAAAATGGGATGCAAAAGTAACGGCAATCAAAGAAGCTCATGATCTCAACACCATGAGTCTCGATGAGATCTTCGGTTATCTTCTCACTTGGGAAATCACGTTAAAATCTCGTGAAGAAGACATCAAGCCAAGAAAAAGCGTAGCTTTACAAGCCTCTACCAAAAATGAAGCCATTGAGCCGAGTGAAGAAGAAGTGGATGAGGACATTTCTTTGTTCACTCAAAAATTTAAGAAATACCTTCAAAGAAAGAAAGCCAATGGTGGAAGATTCATGAGGAGAATCGAACCAAAAGGCAAGCCTAGCAAAATGGAACCTCCAACGTGTTTCAATTGTGGAAAGTCGAGACACTACAAAAGTGATTGTTTCAAGCTCAAGAAGGAGAACGAGAAAATACCAAGCAAGATGGCTATGAATGCCACATGGGATGACTACGACTATGTGACTTGGATGAGGAGGAAATGGCAAATATTTGCCGCATGGCAAATGAAGAAGAGGTACATTTAAATTCATATACAATAGATAAATCTAAATTGTCGTTTGATGAACTTCAAACGCATCTTCAAATGCAAGATGCGTTTGAAGAGTTATATGATGAATTTGAAAAATTAGCTAGAAAACATATTCTTCTTAAGAAAGATAAATCTTCATGTAGCTCTACTAATTCCAACTTAGAAACTCCAAGCAATGACAAAAGCATTGATCTATAAAAGGAAAATAATAGGTTGAAAAATATTATAGATGATCAAATAAATGTCTTAGCTAAATTTACAAAAGGAAAAGAGAACCTTATTATTATGTTAGGAAGACAAAGAAGTTCATTTGATAAATGTGGTCTAGGGTATGATGCCTTTGACAAAGATGCTCTTATTTTGAAAAAGGGAAAAATATTTAGTTCTACATTTACAAGACAATCATCTCGTACATCTTCAAGTGATTATAAGTATGTTACATGTTATTATTGTAAGAAAAATGGACATAAGGCAAATGCATGTTTACTTAGAAAGAAAAAAGTGATAACAAAATGATTTGGGTTCCAAAAGGAACCATTGCATGCTTACATAGAAAGGAGAATGTTATACCAAAAACGATTTGGCTTCCGAAAGGAACCATCGCATCTCTCTCTAACCCTAGTGGACCCAAGATAAATTGGGTACCAATTACTTAAATTTGTTCTGTAGGTATGCTTGAAGTCCGCCTTAAAGGAAATGGATTCTTGATAGCAGATGCTCAAGGCATATGACGGGAGACAAATCAAAGTACATTTCTCTAAAATCTTATGAAGGAGGAACCGCAACTTTTGGAGACAACTCTAAAGGCAAAATTACAGGGATTGACTCAATTAGTATATATTCATCTCCTTCTATAAATAATGTGTTTTTGGTTGATG
The DNA here is from genome assembly GCA_963922005.1 of Cornus suecica. Classification (NCBI taxonomy): domain Eukaryota; kingdom Viridiplantae; phylum Streptophyta; class Magnoliopsida; order Cornales; family Cornaceae; genus Cornus; species Cornus suecica. The sequence goes on from OY998243.1 coordinate 36,902,167, forward strand.
GTTTGAAGGATAACTTATTTAGCATTAGTAAAGTGTGTGACAATGGTTATTAAGTTATTTTTTAAGACCAATGCATGCTTAGTTGAGAAAGATAGGAAACAATTGTTCAATGCTAAAAGAAACGGAAATGTGTATACTATGATGCTTTATGAATGTATTCATTGATTGATGAATAATCATTGTTCATGCATCACATTCTTTTGATTATCTTGAAATTGCATGAGAAGAGTGACACATTGATTTAGAGAGAAATTATTTCAAAAGGGTGACTCTTATGAAAATATTTTTTCATTGTACTTTCAAATGTTCAAAGAATTTTGAAATGAAAAGGAAATGAATCTTCCTATGTACTATAGCTTTAGAAATCTTGAAAAAGGGCATATAATTTATTTTTGCTAATCAAGGGAAGTTATATTGGTTTTCTTGTCAACACTTGACAATTGAACATGAATGATGCATATGGTTGTTTACTATGATTCATATATGAAATAGAGTTTCATTCCTATTATTAATTTCATTGGTTCATTTACTTGTTAAATAACCATGAGCATATCTCACTATTTGAATTGACAAATGCAGTTCATGATAATGTTCTTGAATGAGAAAGTCAATTGAAGCATAGTAGTCGTAGAAGATCATTCATTTTGTATTAATGTGCTTATAATGAATTATGCCCATAAATGTGCTAACATAAATGGAACCTAGAGCAAAAAGGGTACCAAAGAAAGCTACTTGACTGTGTTTTGTAGGTGTGGATTGATTCCTTACTCAAGAACTATTGATTCTTCAATTATGATGTTGTAACTCAAAAGGGGAGATGAAATCAAGGTCTCTCACAAAATGAGTGGACAATACAAATCATCTACAAGCAACTCTAAGTAAAATGGGTAAAGCTAGCACCATGGTACACATTTTCTAACCTCCATTACTAATGTGCTTTCATTGATGAGATTAAACATGACATACATATGCTTATTCAAGTATGTTGAATCGTTATTGATATGTCATGGAATAAATTTGATGATCGGTAATGAGGGTGATTGGCTACTTAGTGCATGCAAATTGAATATGCTTTTGATGAATTCTTGATAGTAGCTTGCTTTGAAATAACTTGTATATATGAAAGAAAGTCTTGATCATGCATGAAATTTAAAGAATATAGTCATGTTGACCTCTAGACCGTCAAAGCTATTTCACTTAAATTTGGTTGATTACTTGAGTAGCTATGCCTTGATATTTTCTCATGGGCCTTCATGATTTTAGTGTTTTATCTAAATTCTCTTGATATGACATATTGCACATTAAATTGAGGTGTTTGATTTTGAAGTGAAATTATGACGGACTTGGGATACATGTTTAATCAAATAAGTCCACACTAGTAATACTCAAGAGAGCAAAATTTCTTTAAATGATCTATCTAATGCATATGAGGATAAGGAATATGTGATGAAATTCTATGTGGTTAAATGATTGGTCATCCTCTATTATATATATCTTCTTAATGATCATTCTAGAGGTACTTGCATAAAGATTTTCATAAAAATGTTATTCATGTTGCTTAATCTTTGTTGTTTCAAATTGAAACCTTGGTTGAAGTTATTTAATATATGCTTGGATCTTTATTATGAAAAGGAACTATAAGTTCTTCTTTGAAGGAAGCATGTTGAAAAGAAAGAGATATTGTGCTCAAATGTTGCTATCTTGATGTTTATTGAAAAACATGAATCATGAGTCTTATGTGCACATATCATGAAAGACATACGTTTTTATTGTTTTTGTATTATTATTATTTTCTCAATGTTATATAATATCTTCTATATTTTAAAATTTTACATCATTATCATACATGCATACTCTTGTATATTTTATAATGCATATTAATGTTACAATCTATGTCTAATAGTGGTGACCCAAGGATTTGACCATTATTATCCCATGATCTTAATCAAGAAGGATATAGATTATTTTGCACATGTGAATGGAATAAATTTTCTAAGAATGCCACATGCCTCTTTGCATAAAATGTTTTTATCTAATGCATTCTTATATGATTTTAAAATGAAAAATTTTCATATAGAGAATCACAATGCTTTGAAATCTATAAGTTTTAGACAATGGGATTTTAAACTATTATAAGTCGTGCTTCACTTGAAATATGCTCCAAGAGGGTGTTTTGAATGGCTTTAAGTGATTTTCTTATGGATGAAAGTTATTTTAGAACTATATTGATAAACATTTCTTTTGTTGTTTATCATTTATAACTTATCAAATTTGGTTATAAGTTTCACATTGGAGTATTATGTTTACCGATATGTGATGTGTTATTTTTTTTCATTATCCTGGTTCATCTCTTATTATTTAGATAAGTATTTTTACCATATATATAAGAGATATATTTTATGCACTTGAGAAAAATACATCTCATTGCCATTACATTGAAATTTTCAAAGACTTGCATTTATGAGAGATATTGAGCTCATTTTCATAATTATAATTTTCTTCGTCAATATTCTCACCATTTTTCTCCAAGAGAACACATTGTGTAAAATTCATAGAGAAATGGAAATGCCTTTGAATATTAATGTGTTAGCATTTGTCTTGTGTATTTTTCACTGGTGTTTTTGACTTATTCTTAAGTGCTCATATGTGATTTTAAGTGAATCTACATTCATGATTATGTGATTTTAAATGATCTAGTAATTGAGTGTTTCTTGTTTGCATATAGTATGTTGAATACATATGATTTGAGCTTTCATTCACACACACACTTGAACATTAAGTCACTTTTCATTTGAGTCATTCGCTTGATACATATACTTATTATATCAAAATGAAGTGATTATTCGAAACAAAGCAAGATTGGTAGCTCAAGGTTACAATCAAGAGGAAGGTATTAACTACGATGAGACTGTTGCACTCATAGCTAAATTAGAAGCAATTAGAATGCTTCTTGCATTTGCATCATCTAGAAATTTTATTCTTTATCAAATGAATGTCAAAAGTAATTTTCTAAATGGTACTTTAGAGGAAGAGCAATCACCCGGTTTTGAAAATTATCTTTTTCCAAATCATGTTTTCAAATTGGCTAAAGCTCTATATGGTTTAATGCAAGCTCCTCGAGCTTGGTATAAGAGACTTAGCGGGTTTTTGACTCAAAATAGTTTTACAAGAGGGAAAGTTGACAACACGTTTTATAAAAACCATTAAGAATAATTTGTTGATTGTCCAAATATATGTTGACAATATTATATTCGGCTCAACAAACGATTCTTTATGTAAAGAATTTGTCACAAGTATGCAAAATGTATTTAAAATGAGCATGATGGCTGAGTTGAATTTATTTTTAGTATTGCAAATCAAGCAAAGCTCGGATGGCTTATTCATTAGCCAATCCAAGTATACTAAAGATTTGCTAAAGTGTTTTAGTATAGAGGAAACCAAACATACCTCTTTAAGCTTGATAAAGATGAACATGGTAAATGTGTTGACATTACTAACTATAGAGGCATGATCGGTAGTTTTCTTTACTTATTTTCAATCATGTGCCCATTAAATGCGATAATACAAGTGCTATTTGCATATGAAAGAATCTCATTCATCATTCACGAACCAAGCACATCAAGATTAGGCATCATTTCTTACGTGATCAGGTTGCTAAACAAAATGTTGTATTGGTTTTTATTGATACTAAAAATCAATTAGCGGATATTTTCACAAAGCCTTTTTCCGGACAAATCATTTTCTAAATTTCGTAGAAAAATTGGGATGGCTTTGGATGTTGATGTATTAGCACGATAAATTCTTTATTCAACCATCACTTCCCACCTTTTTATGTTGCCAAAGGGGGAGAAGTTTAAACTTGTTTTTCGTGTATTATGCTTTCGTGTATGCAAGTCATGTTTATATGTGGCTTCATGCTAGTGTAACAAATTGCAAAATTTATTTCCTAAGGGGGAGCATGAAAATAAAAATGAAAGTTGCACACATTAAGGGGGGATTATCACTTGAAACTTCACTACTTATGTGAAAACACAAAATGTTTTGGCAACATCAAAAAGGGGGAGATTGTTGGCCTTGAAATTCTATTTCGGACAATAACTCTTATTTTGATATTAACAAAACATTTAAAAACGTGTTTGGTACTAATATAACTTTGAGCTAAGTGTTTCAGCAAGGACAGGTGAAGTATTCGAAAAGATCACCAACACAAAAAAGCGATAAGCGAAAAGGAAACGAAAGCGCAAAATCGAAAAAGGACAAAATGGTCAACGAAAGGCAAAAGCTAAAGACTCAAGACTTGGGGTAAATAGGTCGGGGTGAGAATATTGTAACAAGGTATCTTATGCATTGATTGGTCTTATAAGCTCAAGTAATTAAAGAAATAAACTCAAAATGAATAAAAAAATGGACCTTGGAACAACTTCTTGGAGTCACCCTGTCGACTGGCCATGAAATGTTAGCCGACTGTCAGTGACCCAGTGAACCAGAGAGTTATAAACATTTTAGATTGCCTGAGGGAGTCGACTGGCCTTCTTGAGGCAGTCGACTGGCCATAGCCGTTGGGGAAAATATTTTAAATCTCAGTATGGAGGCAGTCAACTGGGTGTCGGTAGGCAGTCGACTGGGTACTTCAGGATTTTCAGGAAAAGTATTTCTAAACTATATTTTGGCCCAATAATTAATGGCTATGCTTGCTACTTTTCAGATACTACTCTCCATACCCTTTCTTCAGGGTTTGGAGATACACTCTCCAAACCCTAATGATTCACTATATAAAGAAAGATATATGGATTGAAACAAGTAGTTCTTGTGTGAGAAATGTTTTGAAAAATCATTCATCTCTTATTTTCTCTCAAGCACTCTCTGAAAAATCTTTTGATAGCAAAAAGAAATAAATCTTGTTTCTCAATCAAATCATTTTGAAGATTTAAACTCAAGCTCTTAGATTATTCTCTCCTTGAAAATATATTTTGAGAATATATATCTTGAGTTCTTGAAATATCACCTAAAAATACTTGAGCTTATATTGATCTATCTTCCATAAAAAACCTTAGGATTTTTGAGTGTTTTTATTTTTGAGTGATACAACTGATTCCATACAAATTTTGTGATATTGGACAAGTAAAGTCCAACGATTTTTTCAAGAGAGGATTGTTCTCTTGATTGTGAGATAAGCTCGTGAGGCTTGTGTTGTAAAGATTTTCCATTCCACCAGTGAAGGAAGGGCCATAGTGAAAGGATCGGGAAAAGTCTGAAGAAAAGGTTCTTGAGCCGAGGACTAGGAGTTACCGAACCTCGTAAAAATCACGGTGTCAATTTCTCTATCTCTATCTCTTTATTTCATTATGTTGTTTCCCATGTCTACCTCAATATGTTGTATGCTATAATTAGTCTTGTGATAATTTTTAGATCAATTGAATTGAATCTTTCACTTGACTATTGAAGTAATTGAGAAATTGTTATAGCTTGTTTTACTTTCGAAAAGAGTTAGAAATATTTTTGAACACCCTATTCACCCCCCCCCCCCCCCAATTAAGGTTAATTAGTGACTAACAATATATATCTGTCCTTCATTTTAGTATGTGAGCTTTCATTCACTTTGGAAACAATGTTCATTCTTACATACAACTGAGAGATACAGTTAGCCCAAATTTCGAGAGTTCTTATTTTAGAGAGATATTCACTTGTGAGATTTGAAGTCAAAACGTATTTTTCTAAGGACTTGGAGATTTCTTCACCTAGATATGCGAATTGCTCTATGTTGACTTTACATACACACACTTTGTTTCTAAAATGCTCTTGGATGAACTTTTCTTGATATTTATTATTATGACACCATAGTAGCTCGTTGTATACGAATGACTTGATAAATTCACCTCTTATCTTTTCTAACTTCTGGATATATAGGAATTCATTTTGTAGTCATATAAAGTTTGTGGTTATCTCCACTTTAAACCCTCACGAGACTATTGTTCGTCCACTAGTGTAACCTAGGGGTTTAAGGCCATATTGCATATGGTAAATGCAATCGAATGCAGCCTGCGAAAGTGGCACTTCATCAGTTAAACTTCAATAATGTATAATTTTTGTGAACCTATTTATTTTTCCCTTATTTGCTAGAGGACTAGTAAAAGCTTGTTTGGTGGTTATTTGATAAGTGCACAAAAAAGAGTAATTTACCTAGCATAATGTCCTCATATGTATATATTTTTATTTCATGTAGGGGTTGATTTGCAAAAGAAAAGAAAAAGAAAGCAAGAATGATGAAAATAAAGAAAAAGAAAAGTTGGTGGGGGAGAATGTAATAAAGACATGCATATATATTTATACGAATATATATGTGTACGTGTGTAGGTGTGTGTAAGGAAATGAATTCAGTCAAAGTGGTGATTAAATAAAGTGAGAGAAAGAGTATTGGTTTGGTGGAGTAGGTGAATATTGATGTAAGAGAGAAAGTGTGGTAATAAATATTGGTAAATGCCTACATTGATGTCCCAAACTCATACAATACAGGTGATGCATATATATGCATCTACATAGGAGAGTTGAAGGGGGTTCGAATCTGAGAGTTGGAGAGTGAGAGCTGAGAGCAATATTGTGATTTTTAATACTTTTTATAACTTTTTCTCTATCAATGGAATTTTATTCTATTACCTTGTTTTATTTTCCTATCAACATGCTAGCTTTAAACTCTTCTCAAGGGGGTGATGAAGCCACCATGGGTAAGATATAAATAATTTTTATTTTATTTCATATTATTTAATTCTCTTCCCGAGAGTATTCATTTTATGAATCTGAATGAAAAAAAACCTTACAATAGAGGTTGGAAGCTAAAAATAGAAGGAGGATTTTCCGTGATTACACATTAATGGAAATACAGAGAATGCCTAATACTATTTACATTTTATTTAAACCAAAACATTAGAGGGAGGATTCTTCGTGATTACCAATTAATGGAAATACGGGGAATGCCTACCAATATCTATGTTTATGTTTAATAGTCTACCACTATGATAATTTCCTTTCTCCACTATCTGACTAGTGGAGTCCTTATCACTGCGCTTCTCCCCTTTAGATTTCTTGTAGTCCCTCCTAATCTAACAATGTTGTAATGCTGCATCCACTACCTGAACAAAAGTGGTGCAAGTTGGACTACCCACTGAAACCTACCGATTGGGCCATGATAAACCATTCACAAAATAGTTTTTTTTTCTCCTCTATGTCGTTAAAACAAGAACAACAAACTTAAAGGAGTACAACGAGTTCTACATTTAGGCTCTAAATACCAGAATACGCAATGCGGAAATATTAGCGAAAATGTCCCTAGGACACTTGAACCTGGAGTGCCCTAATACCATCTATAATACCCTTTCATTTTCATGCATAGGTTGGACAGGATTATATAGAAAACTAAAGGGCAACTACATATGATAATAAACAAGCACGAAATAAAAAGACATAATGAATAAATAATAAAGTCTTAGAAGTTTAATTCTTATGAATAGATAAAAAAAATTATTCAAATCCCCATAGGGAACAAATCGGGAATCCCATATCTATGGACCCCTAACCATAAATGAAAACAAGTCTGAAAATAAAACCAAGTTGAGTCCCTACTCTGAACTAAAGTACAAATAGAAGAACTGAAGAAGGAATGAGATCGGTCCTCAACCCTATAGTTGGAACTGCCGAAAACCTGAAATGATAACAATGGTGGGTTAGACCCACAAGTAAATAGACTATACCTGATCCCAATAGAGTAACAGTTATCATACCATCAACCCATACCATCCTAGGGAAAAATATGAGGAAAGTTCTACTACCCATAACTATAATTCTAATCCTAAATACATAAATCGCAATAAGTAAGCAAATCATCCATACATGAACTAATATTTAAAACTCAAGTCAATTGAAAAAAATAATTAAAGTGATATAATAATCAAATCACAATTTAATTGTAAATGAAAGAAATTACACAACACAATGAATGTTTTTTTCTTTATTCAATCGTGTATATATACACGTATGGATGGGCCTTGGTCCATCTGAAATGTAAATCAATATCCTCATTTAAAAATATTTTACATATATCTTTTCATTCAAATCCCAATCCCTTTAAGTTAGGGATTAGATGTTGATCTATTTCTCTTGGTCGACTTCATTTACTGGAAGCTTCCATGGGCCGAGCCCATTACGTAATCCTTAATTCACTCTATGTCTATTGCTCAAGCGCATTCATATTGGGTTAGAATTCACCTATTACATAGTCCCCTGAGGTTATGGGTCTGCAAATTAGTTCCTAGGCCCATGACCGAATAATTGTTATATATACATGTGTACAAAAAGTGCTTATGGGAAATGATGGCTAGGGGTGATGACGTGGCTGAGTATTAATTGTGGGTAGGTGGGCAATAATCCAAATTTTAAACGAATGGCCCATGCTCCCTTGTTCTTCATGCCTGGGGGCTGAAATGATGGCGCATGACCTTCGGTCTTTGCGTTGTCACTTGGCTTTCCCATGAAATTTATATAAAACCCCTCTTCTTGGTACTTTATTTTCACTTGCAAATATTCAAGCTTTGGCTCTTGTGAACATTTCTCTCAAAGCGTTCTCTCTGATCTTTAAATTTTCCTCGCCAGATTCTACAATTTTTAACCGTAAAACTCAAGGAATTTCACCGGGGTAGCCTTCAGTTCTTGCCAGGGCTTCCTTTCTTCTATCTGCCTTTTGCGTAAGTTTGACACTTGTTTTCTTTCAATTTACATCACCTCTACCGCCGTTTGTCTCTTATATCTGATGATGAAGGTCCGGAGATCCCGTTCGTTCCTGTTCCTTTTATTATTGCCCCTTTCCCAAAAAAAATGAGGACCATAGTAAATGTCAAACGCCTTAGGATTGATGCCGACGTGCTCGAAGACGTGCACTTGGCCCTATATCCCAAACATCTAAAGTTTTTCCAAAGTAAGGGAGTTGAACCGGGTAGCATCCTTCTATCTGCTATCCATCTCAATGATCTGAAATTCCCTCTTCATCCTCTATTTCATTATACCTTATTCATGTTGGAGTTAAGCCAACTTCAGCTCAATCCCAAATTTTTTAGAGTTCTGGCCATGCTTATCCTATACAATAGATATCTTAACCTTGACATAGGGTTAGCCGATCTCCTTCTCTACTACTACTTCCAAAATCCTAGAGAGTGTAGGGTTAGGTAAAACCTCTTCCCATTCCACGGTAGGGGTATATGTTCTGATAAGGATAAATTGACAAGGGTTGGAAGGAAAGGATGGTAGTGGTCAGCGGTAATTGATTTAACCCCTTTTCTCTGACTTACCTGAGCCCTAGAATCTTTGGCCCCATTCATTTCCCCATCTTCCGTCCTCTCTATAAGACAACCTATTTTTGTGAGTTTTGTGATCTGCACCGGAGGGGGGTATGTGCTTATGTTCTTCAAATACCAAGAGATTGATCTGGTTCCTGGCCTTATACTGAAGCAATTCAGACTTCTGAATGAGCGGATTTGGGGCAACGTTCGATCAACCTCTAAAACTTTAACCTCAGCTAACCTTGAAGAGATTTCTAACTTGGGCGTCGGTGTTGACAGGATGGAGATTCCCTTGAAGCCTCTAACCATCAGATGTGTTCTACCCCCTAGCGGGCCCTCTTCTATCCCAGCCGTGTCTACTTCGACAGCGCCACCAGCACCTCCAATTGACATCAATCCTTCAAGACTTAACCCCCCTCATTCTCGTATTTATCCTTTAGAAGGTAATGCTCTTGTCACCCGACCCTGTACTGCTACCGACGACGGAAGGGCCAGACTTAGTAGTAATATTGGTGCCTTAAGCAATGACCCTCCCTCGGGTGAAGGCAACTCCAGATATGTCATTCCTTGGGAGTTAAAGTTCTTACTCCCGGATGGGTCCGCAGTCAGCGCCGATCAATTGACCATCTGCCAGCTCGATGCCCTTCGGGTGATGGCAAAAGGTGTGTGGATCCCTACTGAGAGGGCGGCTCAGTCCAAGATCACAAGGACCAATCTACTTCAGAAGGGCTCAAAAATGACCATGGAGGTATGTTTTTGGCTTCCATACTTAGTCATTTTTTCCCGTTATCACTATTTCTTTTATTGCCACTAACCTTATGTTTTTCTTGGTAGCTCCTTTATGTCATCCAGTCCTACAACCATCTCCTGGAAGCTGATGTTCTGCAGATCGCTAAGATGTCGAGCCTTCAGCAACAAACAAATGATCATTGGATTACTTTAGCAAAGAAGGCAGATAGATTTCGTCAAAGTTTGTCTGAATAGAAGATTTTATTGGAAACTGGGAGGCTAAAAGGAGAGCCTTGGCTGCTGAGCTAGAGGATCTAAAGGTGGTGCATCAGAGGGTTGTTGCTGAGAAAGCAGAGGCGGACAATCTTCTGGCTTTAGAATAATTCAAAGTTGAGATGTGTCGTCTGGAGGGCTTAGATATGCACAAGCTCTTTGTGGCCATAGGGGATGTTCGGACAGCCTATGGATGGTGGACACGGGATGAGCAAGAGCACATTTCGATGTCTTAGCAATCATTTAAGTCCCCTATTGAGATCGATGAGCAATTGGGGGACTCTTTTCGATATAAGGAGCCAGCTCCTTTAAGGAATGAAAGCCGCATTGCAGCCTTTCTAAAGGGAGAAGACCTCATGCCTCTGACTCCTCAGCCACCTCCTTTAACACAAATTGTAGATGACCTTGGCCCTGAGTTCACGGGTCAAGGTCAGAACACTTACTCTTTTTTTTTTATCTTTCTACTTTTTATGTATTGCCCTTATTAGGGCAACCCTTGTATTCGTCTTAAGTTTAATGGAAATATTTTTTCACAACTTGGATTTTGTGCTTTTATATATTTTTTCATTTTTTATATATTTTTTAAAATGCATCATCTGGCTAACCTCGGGCATAAAAACAACTATAATTCAGTACTTACGGGAAAGTTTGCACATTTTGTAACTTCGGGCATCTGAACCCAAATCTTTATTTGATGTCCTCTAGTCAATCAAAGGTGTTTGAACCATATTGGATCAACATTTAGGAAAATTTTCATTTTATGAGACTTCGGGAATTTGGCCCCTAGTCTTACTGATGTCCTCTGGTTAATTCAAGGTGTCTAAACCATATTGAATTGACAATTTGGAAACTTTATTCATTATATGAGACTTCGGGCATCCGGCCCCAAGTCCCATTGATGCCCTCTAGTTAATCTAGGGTGTATGAACCATATTAGATTAACATTTAGGAAAATTGTTCATTCCATGAGACTTCGGGCGTCCAGCCCGTAGTCCCATTGATGCCCTCTAGTTAATCCAAGGCGTATGAACATATTAGATTAACACTTAAGAAAATTATTCATTCTATGAGACTTCGGGCATCGGACTTATAGTCCCATTGATGCCCTCTAGTTAATCTAAGGTGTATGAATCATATTAGATTAACACTTAGGAAAATTTTCATTTTTAAGATTAAACAGATCATTCAAAGACATATAACATGAGGGAAAGAAAGAATACTTTTATTTAAGTAGCTAAGTAGCAAAGGTGTCATGTAACGGGCACAGATGCTTTGGTTATCAGTAGTGGTGTCATATACTAGACACATATGCCTTTATTTAGATATTATTGCTTATTTGAATCTATCTAAGGACCTCTTAAGCCGATATTCGTTCTGGTTGTTAGGCTCGATACGTACCGTTTTGTTCTTTCGTACTCGATAGGCTCCTCGCCCGATGACCCTTGTGATTGTCTAGGGTCCTTCCCATGTTTCTCGTAGTTTTCCAACACTCCCGATCTTTCTTCTATGCACCATGTCGCCAACTTGGAATTCCCTCCTCTTGACCTTTTGATTGAAATGACTTCTGGTCTGTTGTTGGTAAGTAGCCAGTCTTATACCATCCGATTCCCTCATTTCCTCTAATAAATCTAGATCATGGACTATGTGTTGATTATTTGGTCCTTCTACCCATGCTTGACTTCTCAATGTTGGTACTCTTACCTCGGTTGGAATCACTATTTTGGCCCTAGAGGCCTTGACGAATGGAGTTTCCCATGTTGGCTGTCTTGGGGTGGTTCGGCAAGACACAACAACTTTGGCAACTTTTCTAGCCAGGCTCCCTTAGCCTCCTCAAGTTTCTTTCTGAGAATGTCGAAGAGCATTTTATTCATTCTTTTTATCTGCCCATTGCCTTGCGGGTAGCCGACGGATGAAGTATTTTGATTTATCCCATGTTCCCTTAAAAATGCCCGAACCTTTTTGTTGTCTAGGTTAGTGCCATTGTCTATCATTATTTTTCAAGGCAGACCGATCCTGTAGGATGATATGGCTTCAGATAAATTTGATGACATGGCTATTTCTGATGGTTGGGTATACATCAAGGAAACTCAGGCGTTAGAACCCTGTCGTGGCATCTACAATCTAGTCAATCTTTGGTAGCAAGAAACAGTCTTTCGGGCATGCTTTATTCAGATCAGTAAAATCCCCGTCCACTCTCCATTTCCTATTCTTCTTCTAGACCACCACCATGTTAGCCATCCAAGAAGGGTATTGTACCTCTCTGATGAACCCGACTTGGAGAAGTCGATCGACCTCTTTAGCTATCATCTGATTCTGGTGAATTCCCATGCGTTGCTGCTTTTGTCTAATGTGGTTCATAGTGGGGTCCATATTAAGGGAGTGATGCCTATAGAGGGGTTAATGCCAGGCATATCCAGGGGGCTCCATGCGAAGCCATCGGCGTTAGCCCATAAGAAGGCTCCTAGTTTATTCTTTCCTGATTCGTTAAGCTTGATCCAATGTAGGTTCTCTTCTCGGGTTGATCAAGAATGAATGATACCTCTTCTAGTGGCTCTATTCATATAGTGGATCTTGTTCCCCCTTCCTGTAATTGTTATTGATCGCTTGAAGTCAAGTTGACTGCCGAAGCCTGTTCGGAATCCGCTCCTTTCCTTAATCCTTTTAAGGTAACAACATAACATTCTTTGGCTGCCACTTAATCTCCCTTGATATCAGTCACATCCACTCCATTTCGGTCCACACACCTCATGACTTAATGGAGGGTGGAAGTAACTCCATGCATCCGATGGATTCAGCTCCTATCCATGAGCAAATTGTATGAGGGTTTGACGTCTATAACCATGAAAGTCTCTCTAAGTGTACGCCTTGTTGCTGAGACTAGAAGTTGGACCTCTCCCAATGGTTCCACTTTCCTACCACAAACCCTGCTATTTGACTCCTTGAGGGTCGATCTCCAGATTTCAAATGCCTATTTTGGTGATGATGTTGGCACTGCTCCCTGGATCAACCATTACCCTCTTAATCAAGCAGTTGGACACCATGAGGGAAATCACCAAAGGGTCGTCATCAGGTGACTGTACTTTGTGCAAATCTATTAAAGAGAAAGTGATTCGGGCATCCTCCCTCGGGTTTCGAATCTCACTAATCTCCCCGACCCATCGTAGCTTCTAGGCTTGACACATCTGGGATCTACGGGTCTCCTCGACCTCTGATTTTCTTGGTCCTCCGTGAACCATATGGAGGACTCTGATAGGTTGGTTAGTTGATCCCTTGGCCATGGTGAGGGAGGACTAGTCTGATCGGACTTCTTTTTTGGCTACATAGTCAACTAACTCTCCTTTTGTAATCATCATTTCTACCTATCTTCTGAGGCTTCTGCATTCATTTGTATGGTGTCCAAAATCACTGTGGAAAGTGTAGTGTTTGGACATGTCCCTCTGGTTCATCAGTTGTCTGATGGGCGGTGGCGTCCGGAAGATCCCTTTATTCTTCTTTTCTTGGTATAATTTTCCCAGACTAACTCACAAGGGAGTAATCTTCTCTTTGAACCTCTAGCATTTCTCCAGGGTTTGGGATGGTGTGGTAGTGGTACTTAGGCGCTTTCGGTCGGCAACGCGATATTTGGCCTTTGGTTTAGATGTCTTTGCCTCGACACTCGTGAAGGCTGCCCTCCTTTGGCGTATGGCTTGTTCTTCTTCTATCCGGAGGTGTCCTTATGCCCTGGAATTGAGCTCCCCAATGTTTGTCGGTGGCCTCTTGACTAAGGACTGATAGAAGTTGGTTCCGGAGATGAGCGTCATCCTGAAAGCCTCAATGGCTGAGTGTTGATCACAGTTGTCAATCAGGGATATATCGACATTGAACCACGAGATGAAGCTTTTTAGGGATTTGCCTTTCTCTTGGATCATGGTGAACAGACTGGAGGTCGTATTCTTCTATCATTTGTTGTCAAAGTATTGGGCGATAAACAGCTTGCTGAGTTTGAGCTTTCCAATGGATCGAGATGGTTGTTTCCAGAACCAAAGCAGGGTTGCATCAGTTAGGCTAGTTGGGAAGAATTTGTAGAGCAAGGCTTTATTCTCATTATAGATGTTCATCTTTGTGTGGACATGGTAGATCTACTCTGTCGGGTCTTTTGTGTCATCGAACAAAATGAACTTTGATAGTCTGAACCTCTCCGGGTTGGGCACGCTGGTTATCGCTAGTGTGAATGGTGATTGCACCGCATCCAAGGATGCTTCAGTGGCCAGATCGTTGGGGTTCTTCGCCTTCAAGTCTTTGAGCACCTCCCTTTGGAATCTGACCATTATCTCATCCAACTTCTTCATGGTAATCATCTCGTCTAGGTTTTGCACCCCAATCACCTATAGGGATGACTTTGCCTCATCTTCCAAGGTGCGATTGGATATCTTCGGATGACCCTGGTTCTCCATCCGGTGCCCTGCTGACTGCTCCTGATGGTTTCACTAATCAGCATATTAGCCCACTAGAGGGTTTTGGTGACCCATAGGAGGGATCGAGAGTAGTGTCGGTGGTCGTAACAGGGCTAATTTTGCCACCAACTCGGCATTCTGTCTCTCGATTCAACGTTTCTTTCCTCTAGGGCTCGCCTAATCTGTGCATCGGTTTGGGAAGTTTTGTCTTCTACTGGGTGCAAGTCGGACTGGTGGGATCGGGTAATCGCCATAGACACTTTGAGCCTAAACTCAATAGAGAGTGGGAAGCTTTGAAGATTGAAGAACTTCAAAAAATGTTCCCACAGACGGTGCCAATTGTGTAAATGAAAGAAATTACACAACACAATGAATGTTTTTCTCTTTATTCAATCAGGTATATATACACGTATGGATGGGCCTTGGCCCTTCTAAAATTTCAATCAGCATCCTTATTTAAAGAGATTTTAGATATATCTTTCCACTCAAATCCCAATTTCTTTAAGTTAGAGATTAGATGTTGATATATTTGTTGTAGTCCACTTCATTTACTATAAGCTTCGAGGGGTCGGGCCCATTACGTAGTCCTTAATTCTCTGTGTCTATTGCTCAACCCCATTTATATTGGGTCAGAATGCACCTCACAATTTAATAGACAAAAACACAAGGAGTGGGACAATAATTAAATCACAAGTCAATAGGCAATTTAACCATGCCTAACCAGAACCACGTACCCAACTTGTCCATGTCGTGACAAGTCAATCTGTGTTGGTACAGATGAGACAAGCTTATTAGTCAGCTCACTGTGTATGTACCAGAACTTAACACATCTAAATTATATATAGGGCTATTATCAGAAAATCCCCCTTTGATTTTCAAATTATTCAAAAAAAACCTTGTGGTTTTAAAAAACCCCATATGGTTTCCAATTTAATCAAATACTCACCTGCCATCTATAAGATTACGAAAATACCTCCCAAAACTCTAATTTAAATTTCAATTAAACTCTGATTCCTTCCATTTATCCCAATTAAACACTATTTCCTTCCATTTATCAGTAATCCACTTTCTCTCACTTATTTACTCCAAAACTCTAATTCCTTCTATTTATCACAAACCCACTTTCAATATAAATTCAAATTTTAACCCAATTCAACTCTAATTCCTTCCATTTATCACAAACCCACTTTCAATTTAAATTACAATTTCAACCCAATTCAACTCTAATTCCTTTCATTTATCACAACCACACTTTCAATTTAACCCATCTATTCCAAAACTCTAATTACGTATATATGATTATATATGTATAAATAAGTACATATATATTATTATATATACATAATGATATAGAGAGAGATATATAATTATAAATTGAAATTGAAATTGGGTTTATGATAAATGGAAGGAATTAGAGTTTTGAGTAAATGGGTGAGAGAAAGTGGATTTGTGATAAATGGAAGGAATTAGAGTTTTGGAGTAAATGAGTGAGACAAACTGAGTTTGTGATAAATGGAAGAAATTAGAGTTTAATTGGGATAAATGGATGGAATTAGATTTTAATTGGAATTTAAATGAAATGAATTAGAGTTTTGGAGGGTATTTTCGTAATCTTATAGAAGACAGTGGGATATTTGATTAAATTGAAAATCATAGGGGGATTTTTTGAACAATTTGAAAACCATAAGGGGGTTTTCTGAGAATAGCCCTTTTATATACACAAATCTATATACTAATTCAAACAAAAATAAAACAATATTAGTCATGGGATATATATATATATATATACATATATGCAAACCAAAAGAACACGTATGTGATTCCATTGAAATCATTCAATTTCTGGCGGGTCCCGTGGCACCATGGACATTTTACATAAAAGTTAGTGGTTGACCACAGCAAAGTAGCGGCATCAACGGGAATGGGGTGAAAGTGGTACAAAATTCAAATTTAACACCGAGATAGTTTATAATTTTTGGATTTTCAAAGCCAAATTTGACACCAAGATAGTTTCCAAAATCATTTCTATAATATGAGTTTAAACTCAAATTATGGGGTAGGCAAAAATGGGTTTTTCCTTAGAAATTTGAAAGGGTTCCCTCATGAACCGTGAAAAATGCCGTTTTTCGGGAAATCGTCATTTAACCACAACTATCTCATTCAAATTCTAAAAAGGATAAAACATAATAATTTCATAATTCCATCATTTAACACGTCGAAAGTAATAAATAACATTATTTTCACAATTTCACGTAGTTTTACATCACGATATCAAAATGCCCCAAAATGATCTAGTTCCCGCGCATGGCGCTCCAAGGAACACACATCAAGGTAACCTACTTGGCCAACATGCTAGCTGGAAAAATAATGAGTTTAATGTTTACAACACTAAGCAAAATAAACACATGTGTAATTCATCAAGTAAGCTCTAAAAAATAGGTAATCCGCCCCCATATGCACAAAATGACCGAAATCACTACCGTGTCTCTACCGAGAGACTACGGACCTCCTAGAAAAGAATCACCCCTGAAAAATATATAAGTTGTGGGGTGAGCTCACTAGCCCGGTAGAGGAAGCGTCATTGCCTCAATCTCGGTAATCCGAGTGATACTACCCACCCAAGGTACATGCTACTAATCCTAGTTCGGTCTCTTGTCCCATATGGCCCTCACACCAATCCGGGACCCCATCGAATCCAAGAAGCATTTCCCCAACATTCTCACCTCATAATAATTCAAAGATATAACATGCATCATCATCAATCTCACCATTCCATATATATCAATTTAATGCAATGTGATTCCACACAACTCATGGTACACACGCACAACCATACCCTAACCCTAAGGGTCAACGGTATCATTCTATATCACTTCCCCTTCTTCTCATGAAGGAATGTAGATTTATCATACCGATTCTCCCCAAGTGATTTTTAACACTTTCACTTTTAACAAGGAAGACTATCAACACGACGCAGTCGTGACATAGGATTTGGACAAGTCCTCTCCCTATCATCTATGTTTCTCGGGAGATTAGTTCCGTGGTAGCAAGAATCACTCCCTGACCAGTTGTTACGACAATCCAATCACAAGACAACTCCCACGTAGTTTACACAAACCATAGAAACCAATACCCATGTTATGACACTACATGGTGAACTAAAAATTCATCAAGGTTCTCAATCGCAACAATATGACATCACAATACATGGTTATTTATTTATACAATATATTGTACTCAAATTATCACAATGCTTACAATTTCACATTTATAAGCAATAAACCACCACAAGCAATATATCACAAAATCATGCTTTCAAGGGCCTAATTCATTGTCTAAGTTGTCAATACTCAACTCGTATATATATATATATATACTACATATATACACATAGACGCACACACCTTCATACAAAAACGAACATAATTAGTTTTCCCCCTACCTCAATTCAAAGCAAGCTTATTAAAGAATGCCTAAAAGAGGTCCAACTCAAGCTACCACTCCAAGTTTCCAATAGAATAGCTTCCAACTATCAACAAACCACACAAACAAAAAGATTTACTAGGGTGTCACAAGAACCAAAATTTATACACAAGTGGCTCCAACCACAAGAATCAACTCAAACCCTAATGATTTCTATTTTAGGGTTTCATGGATAATGGAAAGCTTAAGAGTACAAGATATGTAACTTACCACTAGCTCTTCATAAGATGCAATTCAACAACTACCGAATAAAACTCACTTGATAGATGAAAGTCATATCAACCTTCCATAAACATGAATAGAATGAGGCAAAATTAATACCAACTCAAGAATTCAAAGATATGAAAACTAAGGTTCTTGCAACAAAACCCTATAGTGAATTAGAAGACTTATCAAAGTGGTTGAAGAACACCAACAAGAACTATCCCCAACTATCAAGAATAGTAAGAGAGAACAAGAGTTTGTGAGATGTTTCAAGTCTTACAAACTGGCTAACCCAAAAGGTTGTAGAGATTCTCCACTCACCTTCTCACCATCCAAGGGTTGAGATTAAAGTAAGAAAAATGAATAGATGATCCAAGGGTAGACATGAAGTCTTGCCAAATGAAAGACCAAGAATAATGGATTATTGCATTTGAGTGTCAACCAAGCAAGGCCCTATGATCCAAGGGTTGAGAACAAAGATTTGAAAAGAAGATCAATGGCTAGAAAATAAAACACCATTCCAATAGTGTAAAATGACCAATATCTTCCTAACTTAGAGTTATTTACAAGAGTATCATCATGACTCTAAAATACCCTTTTAACCCTTGTCATCCTCTTTAATTACCAACATGTCACTCATGCCCCAACACTTAGCCAAAATCTCTACACTTTCCACTAAGTGCTCAAAATGGGAAATTACTCATTTATCTTTCGGCCATTTCTTTCCCGAAATTGTTTTCAATAATTTTCATTATTCTCAAAATGAAAATACAACATGCAACTTATAATTCTTATATCACATAAAACATGTTAGTCATGCTAAACACATAAACACATTAAGTACATAATCACATAAGCACTTAATTATTTAAATAAAATTTTTAATGAACACGTAAAAATACCGGACGTTACAACCTCCACACCTTAAGAGATTTCGTCCTCAAAATTAAGACGTACCTTTAGTAGAAAACAAGTCCGGGTATTTTTCCCGAACTTCACGCTCACGTTCTCAAGTCATCTCCTCGACTCCGCGATGGTGCCACAAGACCTTGACAAACGAAATAGTTTTACCCCACAAAACTTGCTCTCAAGCATCCAAGATCCTCACAGGTTGTTCCTCGTAGGACACATCCTCGGAAACATCGACATCAACCCAGCTCAATACATGAGAAGGATCCGGCTCGTACTTGCGAAACATAGAGACATGAAAAACATTATGAACCCTTGACAATTCTGGTGGCAACGCTAAATGATATGTCACCTTGCCGACACGGTCAAGAATCTTTAAAGGTCCAATAAAACGTGGAGAAAGCTTTTTGCTCTTCCCAAATCGCATCAAGCCCTTTCGAGGTGAGGCCTTTAGAAACATATAATCTCCGACCTCAAAGAACAAAGGACTCCTACGCTGATCCGTATAGCTCTTCTGTCAGCTCTGTGCCATAACCAAATATTATCGAGCAATACTAATCTTCTTGGTTGGCTCATGAACCATATCGGGTCCCAAAAGCGCAACATCACCAACCTCAGCCCAGCAAGTCGGTGAATGACACGGTCTACGGTACAACACCTTAAAATGTGCCATCTGAATACTAGACTGATAATTGTTGTCGTACGCAAATTTTTCCAAATGAAGATGATCATTCCAACTGCCTCTAAAATCAATAGCACAAGCACGAAGCATGTCCTCAAGAATCTGAACGGTATTTTTTCACTAACCATTCATCTGAGGATGGAAAACGGTACTAAACCGTAATTGCGTATCAAAGACTTTTTGAAAAGCCTCCCAAAACCGTGACGTGAATTGCGGATCTCGATCCAAATCAATAGACACCGGAACCCCGTGAAGCTTGATAATCTCCTTAATGTACAGCCTACTAAGAACCTCTACATTATCCATCTCACGGATAGGTAGAAAACGTACAGTCTTTGTCAATCGATAAATAACATTGTCACGATGTCCATACAAATATGCTCCCATTTCCACTTAAAAAATCGGTAACGAATTCAATATCCCAGATGGTCCTTAGTGCTTAACCTTAACCTACTGACAAGTAAGACATCGTCTCACAAAATTGGTAACTAATTTCTTCATTCCCTGCCACCAATAATGACGTCAAAGATTATGATACATCTTCGTGCCACCCGGGTGAACATCAAGCCTAGAACTATGAAACTCTCATAAAACCTTCTCATGGAAAGTCTGTGGTACATAAAGTAAACCTCTTAAATGATAACCTCGATCAGAGTGCACTACCCAATCATCGACAACCTTGCCACTATCAATGCGAGTGCGAACCGAAGCAATGCTGTCATCGTGTCCGTGAGCCTCAATCACACAAATCACAAGTGAAGGATGTGCCACCATGCTAAACAAAGTCACTAATGACTCCCAACTATCATGGAAAATAAGGTCCAACTCCACGATGTCCTTCATCATTCGCTACTCACGAATAAAGATGCTAGCTAACGATGCCTGTGATTTACGACTCAACGCATCTGCCACCACATTAGCCTTCCCGTGGTGGTAATATTGGAGTGCAAAGTCGTAGTCCTCCATGTACTCGACCCATTGACGCTGCCGCAAATTCAAGTCCTGCTGTGTAAAGATATACTGCAAACTCTTGTGATCGGAGAAAACCTCAAATCTATCACCATACAAGTAATGTCGTCATCCTTTAAGCGCAAAAAGAACGCTGAAAGTTCTAAGTCATGCGTAGGATAATTCCGCTCGTGAGTCTTCAACTGTCGAGACCCATAAGCCACAACCCTCTCGGACTGCATAAGTACACATTAAAATATCAAGTTGGCTCAGTCGTCTTTATCTTGATCCTTACAGGCGTCCTGAATCTTCCCACATGAGAAGCATCACAATAGATCATATAACTGATGCCACGCTCGGGAATAATCTACACCGGAGTTGTAGTCAAATGTGTCTTTAACTCAATGAATGCCTCTTCACACTTATCATCTGACACAAACTTGACATCTTTCCACATGAGATGAGTCATAGGAACCTCCAAACGAGAAACATTCTTCACAAATCGTTGATAGTATCCCGCTAAGCCAAGAAAACTACACACCTCAAAAATGTTAGTCGGCCTCTTCTAACTCATCACCGCCTCTATTTTTTAAGGATCGACTGAAATGCCTCCTCTGGAAACAACATGCCCCAAAAATTTAACCTCTCGAAGCTAAAACTCACATTTATCATACTTAGCATACAATCGGTGTTATCTTAGAATATGTAGAACAATCCTAAGATGAACCTCGTGCTCGCTTTTCGTAGTAGAGTACACTAGAATATCATCAATGAACACTACTACAAATCTATCCAAGTACTCGTGGAAGATACGATTCATAAGCCCCATGAATGTCGTCAGTGCATTAGTCACACCAAAAGGCATTACCAGAAACTCGAAGTACCCATACTGAGTGCGAAACGCGGTCTTTGGAATATCAATATCCCTAATCCGTAACTGATGATAACCGAACCTCAAGTCAATCTTGGAGAACAACTTAGATCCCTTGAGTTGATCGAATAAGTCATCAATCCGTGGCAATGGATATTTGTTCTTGCTCATCACCCAATTTAACCTACGATAATCGATGCATAACCGTAGTGAACCATCCTTTTTCTTAGCAAAAAGAACCGGAGCACCCCAATCGGAAACATTAGGTCGAATAAAACCCTTCACCTTGAGATGGTCAATTTGCTCCTTCAATTCCTTTAACTCCGCCGGTGTCATTCGGTACGGTGCCATGGAAATAGCATCGGTACACGGTACAAGATCAATAGCAAACTCCACTTCACGAATCGGAGGCAAAGAAGTCAAGTCATCGAGAAAAACATCACAATCCTACGACATAAGGTACCTCGACTAGACCACGAACCTCATCGTTGAACAATAGACTTGCCAAAAGCAAACCGGACACATCACGACCCCATATACAATAGGAAGAAATAGAGGAGTCATTGCTATCACCAAAGAAGTGGAAACACTCACCCTTAGGCGTGCACACAGACACCCGACCTCAAAAGCAGTCAATTTGTGCACGAAAGGTAGATAACCAATCCATGCCTAAGATGATGTCAAAGCTCATCATGTCTAGGAGAATAAATTCTAATCTTAACGATCGTCCAACAATCACAATCTCATACTTACGACACAGTCTAGGCAAATACACACTAGTACCAATCGGTGTGTCCACCCATAAAGGTACACGAAGATATGAAACGGGTATACCCAAAGTAAATGCATAAGCAGAAGTAATAAAAGAATGTGAATCTCCAAAATCAATAAGAACACGAGCCCAACGCCTGTACACAGGAAATGTACCTCACATGATAGAAGTCCCTGCCACACCGTCTACTACTATGACTACATAAGCATGGCCTTGAGGACATGGAAGCTGCTGGATAGTCAATGCATATGTCATAGCCTGAGAACCTTGAGCTGATGGTGCTGACTGTTGTGGTGCTCAATACCCAGACTAACCTGCTGGTTGTGCAACCCTAGACTACTGCCCAGTCCCACTCGTAGGAGTACCACTGCTTAACTGAGGACAATAATTGCTAAAATGACCCAGCTATCCGCACTGAAAGCAACCACAATTTTGCGCTAAACTACTACTCCATATCTGGCGACGAGATTGACAAAATGGCTTCGTATGGCCTAGCTGAGCACACTGGAAGCAAACCAGATCCCGACGTGTAGAACTCGTAGATGCCCTAGAAGAAGGTGCAGACTATCCCGGATGTTGCTGTTGTGGCTGCTGCTGCTGTGAAACCAGAGCTGAAATACCCTCACACTACCTCTTCTTATTCCTAAAGCCCGAAGAAGAGGAACCTCTGAAGCTCTTGTCCTTAGCTTCATGAGCTAGTCGGCCCTCTCTTGCATCCTCCTCAACAAGCAATGCCTTTGTAACGGCCTCAAGGTACGTCGGCATAGTAAGCACATAAATCTTCGACTTAAGATTGCCCCTTAAGCCCTTTAGAAAATATCGGCCCTTCACCTCATCATCCACCACTATCTCTGGTGCGAATCGAGACAAACTAGTATATTGAAGCTCATACTCAATCACTGACAAATCACCCTAAACCAACTCATTGAACCGGTCCCTCATGCTCATCCTAGCAAGATGTGGGAAGAACCGATCTAAGAAAAATGTGCGAAAGTCCATATGAGTCCTAATCTCCCTCATGTTTGTGATAGACTTCCACCAACCCTTAGCATCACTAGTAAGTCAAAATGATGCAATCATGACCCATACATCATCATCAACCACCTTGAGAATATCAAACCAATTGGTAATTTTCTCTAACCAATCATCGGCTACAAGTGGATCCGGACCACCTATAAAGGTAGGTATGTCCAATCGTACGAAATCCGAGAAAGCCCTTTGAGCACATGAACCCTCATCCTCAACATGCTGTCTCTGATGAACCTATGTCATAGCTACTGCTAAAGCATGCACAAACTAATCACCATTAAAGGTGCAGTCGGTACACGTTCCCCTACATTAGGATATACTGGCACATTCTCGTCCACAACCGGAGGTACTTGATCCGGAGCATCACCCTCTCTAACGACACGCAGTCGACCTCTATGTCGTGGCATGCTCTCTACATGAAAACAACTAAACATATAAGGCATAACTACAATCATAGTACGCCAAACAAAACCACAAAGCCATGTCAACACACGCATAAGTCAACAACGCACAAGATATGAGAACTAATACGTAAAAACGTAACATAAAAGCAAAACAAGTAGCGTAACGACCCTCGTCCGTCATCCCATAGAGAAAAAACAGGCTCTAATACCAAGTTGTCACGCCCCGAATTTCCTAACTCCCCAAAAAAGCCTAAGAAGTCCAAGGGTGACGTAAATTGTACACTAAACACTAGATTAACCATTGCGGAAGACGAAATATGGGTCTAAACGAACCCTTCAACCTAACAAATCCCATGCCCATGGGCCATTAAACCATGTCCCTAGCCTAATAGGAGAAGTAGTGTAGCATAGGGAAGAGAAAGGAAATTAGTTAAAAAGAGTATACAAAATAGTTTTCACCGAGTACTCTGTAATCATTTTAAGCTCAAAACTCTCAAAACTCTCGGGTGGATTTAGGGTCTTCCACGCAAGTGCGCGGACTTAGGCATTTTACCGAGTATTCGGTGCAATCACTACTGAGTACTCGGTGCCCTCACTTTAAAAGGTCACTTTAAAGGCTTCAAAATATTTTATAAATTCTCCATCTTGCCCATGGTCTCCATTTATGATTATTTGGTTTTCAAAGCCAAATTTCACACCGAGATGGTTTCAAAAACCATTTCTAAAATATGAGTTTAAACTCAAATTACGGGGGTATGTGAAAACATATTTTTCCTTAGAAATTTGAAACGGTTCCCTCATGAACCGTGAAAAATGCCATTTAACCACAACCATCTCATTCAAATTCTAAAATGGACAAAACATAAAAATTTCATAATTCCATCATTTACCATGTCCAAAGTAATAAATAACATTATTTTCACAATTTCGAGTAGTTTTACATAACGACATCAGAATGCCCTAAAATGATCTAGTTCCCGCGCATGGTGCTCCAAGGAACATACATCAAGGTAACCTACTCGGCCAACATGCTAGCTGGCAAAATAATGAGTTTAATGTTTACAACAGTAAGCAAAATAAACACATGTGTAATTCATCAAGTAGGCTCTAAAAAATAGGTAATCCGCCCCCATATACACAAAATGAGAAAAATCACTACCGTGTCTCTACTGAGAGACTACGGACCTCCCGGAAAGGAATCATCCCCAGAAAAATATATAAGTCGTGGGCTGAGCTCACTAGCCCAGTAAAGGAAGCGTCATTGCTTCAATCTCGGTAGTCCGAGTGGTACACCCCACCAAATGTACATGCTAATAATCCTAGCTCGGTCTCCTGTCCCACATGGCCCTCACACCAATCCGGGACCACATCTAACCCAACAAGCAATTCCCCAACATCCTCACCACAAAATCATTAAAACATATAGCATGCGTCATCATTAATATCACAATTCCATATATCAATTTAATGCAATGTGACTCCACACAACTCATGGTACACATGCACAACCACACCCTAACCCTAAGGGTCAACGGGATCATTCTCTAACACTTCCCCTTTTTATTCTCATGAAAGAATGTAGACATAGCATGCACCACCACAAGCATTATATCACAAAATCATGATTTCAAGGGCTTAATTCATCGTTTAAGTTGTCAATACTCAACTCGTATATATATATATACGACATATATACATATAGACGCACACACCCTCGTACAAAGACAAACACAATTAGTTTTCCCCCTACCGCAATTCCAAGCAAGCTTATTCAAGAATGCCCAAAAGAGGTCCAACTCAATCTACCACTCAAAGTGTCCAATAGAATAGCTTCAAACTATCAACACACCACATAAACAATAAGATTTACTAGGGTGTCACAAGAAACAAACTTTATACACAACTGGCTCCAACCACAAGAATCAACTCAAACCCTAATGATTTATATTTTAGGGTTTCATGGAGAATGGAAAGCTTAAGAGTACAAGATAGGAAACTTACCACTAGCTCATCACAAGATGCCATTCAAGAACTACCCAATAAGCTCACTTGGTAGATGAAAGACAAATCAACCTTCCATAAACATGAATAGAATGAGGCAAAATCAATACCAACTCAAGAATTCAAAAACATGAAAACTAGGGTTCTTGGAACAAAACCCTAGAGTGAATTAGAAGACTTACCAAAGTGGTTCAAGAAGACCACTAAGAACTATCCCCAACTAGCAAGAAGAGGAAGAGAGACAAGAGTTTGTGAGATGTTTGAAGTCTTGCAAAGTGGCTAACCCTAAAGCTCGTAAAGATTCTCCACTCACCTTCTCACCATCCAAGGGTTGAGAATAAAGCAAGAAAAATGAATAGATGATCCAAGTGTAGACATGAAGTCTTGTCAAATGAAAGATCAATAATAATGGATTATTGCATTTGAGTGCCAACCTAGCAAGGCCCTATGATCCAAGGGTTGAGAACAAAGATGGGAGAAGAAGATCAATGGCTAGAAATGAGACACCACTCCAAAAGTGTAAAATGACCAATATCTTCCTAACTTAAGGTTATTTACAAGAGTGTCATCATGAGTCTTAAATACCCTTTTACCCCTTGTCATCCTCTCTAATTACCAACATGTCACTCATGCCCCAACACTTAGCCAAAATCTCTACACTTTCCACAAAGTGCTCAAAATGTAAAATTACTCATTTATCTTTCGGCCATTTCTTTCCTGAAATTGTTTTCAATAATTTTCATTATTCTCAAAATAAAAATACAACATACAACTTAAAAATTTTATATCACATGAAACATGTAATTCATGCTAAGCACATAAATACATTGAGCACATAATCACATAAGCACTTAATTGTTTAAATAATTTTTTTAATTAACATGTAAAAATACCGGACGTTACATAGAATCGGGGGAAATAAAAAATTAGATGAAATCTCAAGATGTTAGAGATCTCCAGATAAAATATTGGAAGGATTTGGACTTTCGAAGGTCTCTAACTAAAAATAACAAAAAGGGGTGTATGGAAGAAAGAATTTCTGAATTTGGAATTGTGTAAATCCCCATTGAATGAGACAAGAGATTGGTATTTATAGAACATGGAAATCAAGACTTAGTGAGCAAGAATTTTGTACCAAAACCCAAATTCACACACACCTTAACCCCTCTACTTGGCCTCATGTTGGGGAAGGAAGTGTAATTATTTTTCCTCATCTTGAACTTTCTTTTTGACATTTTCTTTTATTTTATTTTTTTTTAAGTGGCCAAGCTAAAATCTAAAAATTTTGTGTGTTAAAATTGTTGGCCTCGTCTTTGTACGAGACCAACTCCGATACTTTATAGAGATTGTCGGGTGCGGATTGATTTTGAGTTCTTGGTTATACCTTTTCTATTTTAGACATAATTACTGTTAAAATTCTCAAAAAATTATTTTCTATATAAAAATAAATTTTAATTACTAAAAAGTGAACATGTGGATCCCAATACCCGTTCTGACCCTATTTTACTATTTCACTTATATCTCAAGCTACGTGTGTTGGATAGAAGTGTTCTTTATCGTTTTAGAAAGATGACTTAAAGCTCTTGATGTTAGGATTTGAATCACTTCATTTGTGTCATTTCTTAGGGTGTAATGGTCTTTTGAATGTGACGATATGTTTTGAACTTTCGAACGTTGCGATGGCTGATTTTCAGAATGTCGTAGTTTCCTTCTCGCACCTTCAAATTTGGTTCTGTTTGTTCCTACAGCTTCTTTTCGGTCCAAACCTTGTCTTTATACATTGAAATTACTATTTTACCCTTGTACGGGTATTTAATGACTTAATGAGATTTTTCTTTATTTCTTTTCACTTCCGCTTCACTCCCTTAAGTCTTAGGGTCGTGTTTTGGAGTCCTAGGAAATTAGGGGCGTGACAACTTGGTATCCGAGCATGATCTTTCTCTATGGGATGATGAGCGAGGGTCGTTATCACTTTTTGCTTCGTGGTCTTTTGTTTACGACTTGTCACTTACTAGTGGTAATTATTTTATTGTGTAGAATTGTGTGTCTGTTGGCATGGCGTTATTACGTTGTTTGGCGTACCTTTTGTTTTATTCCTATGTTAATCCTTCTTGTTTCCAGAAGTTGGATTAGCTTAATTGTAGTTCAGGAATTTTCTGATCCTTTTGTTACTTTCGCGTTTGCTTCTTCTTTGCTTCGTATTTGGGACTAGCAGTTCATTCTCTTAATAGTGCATGGTTAAGTTATATGCTAGTGATATTTAGTGTGTACTTGACTCGAGTGCGTCGTGATTGTGAAGTCACGATTACTCGGTGGTCGTTATCATTCGGCCTCACTCCCTTTGGCATAACGAGCTTCGGGCGAGTACTTCATTTTCTTTGGTAATCGCAATGACTCTTCTTTTATTTCCTATTATGATAGAGGTTGTATAACCGTGTGTACACTAGAGACTGAGTACTTCATTCGTGGGCATTTGGAGCGACGCTAGTGTTGCTTTTCATGGTTTGTGGAAATTGTGACTTACCTAGCTTGTTGTTGGCTAGAGTGGCTGATTGAGAAGTAGGTGGTTTTGTCGACATACCGAGTGTGTGTACGAGTGTTGGGATGTCATTCCGAATGATTTAATTTGTTGTTGCATCCTCACCGTGATGTAAATTTTTCTATTGGGTTTGGGTTGTGTACTGTGCCTATTTTTGTGGCATCGGACCGGATGGAACTGACGTCATTCATGGGTCTTGTAAACCACTTGTTTTACGTGTTCATGAAACGTGTTGTTTCGAAAGGTAGTGTCTCGGTCTATCTTTTAAAGTTCAAGAGGCATTGAGTAAGAAACGATCGACTAATGTCTTGAGTTTCATAGTTTCTCGAGTGAGGGAGTAGCTACCGACGGTTGTTAGGAACTTTCTTGTGTGTATTGCGACTGTAATGTTTTGATTTACGCGCTAAAGCATTAGGTTCGTGCAGGATGACAAGTGTGATGGGTTACCCTCTAGTGAATAACACTATTAACTATGTCTCTAGTTTTAAGCTAACCCTAGCAAGGCATTGGTAAGGTTGTTATTGTGATGCTTTACGTGAGAGTCTATGCCTAGGATGGATGAGTAGTTTTCTCATCTGGGCATAAGCCACTTAGGTATCATTTTATGTTTGGGGATGAGTTCCTCTTTACCTTGTGTCTTAGTAGGTCACTTATGGGGAATTAGTGACTGTGACACGTTATGTTATGATAGCATGTCATTGGTGATGTAGTGGTATATCTCCTAAGCTTTGATTTTGGTTTCCCTCTTTTTTGGACCATTAAGGGGTGTTGTGATTTCGTGTTCTTGTGTAGGCATCGTGAGGTAGATTTGCCTTATAGGAGTTTTGCTAGTTGACATTTTCTCTTATGGTATTCAATGTGTGTTACCAAGTATCATTCTAGTAGTTTGAGGTTGTTTTACTTGGGGTTAAGATGTAACCGTATCCTTCTATTGTTATCGATGGACTTAAGGTCTAGGAGTAGTGATTTGTTGACTGTGGGTTATAAGTTTGTGTAACACTGAGAGGTGTATTTTATGAGCCTTGAAGTGGTAATCTGTGATGAAAGAATTATGAATCATTGTGTGCGACTTAGAGACACGATTCATGATCTTGTATTTTCTTTAGCTTATAAGTAGTGGGCTTGTGTATAAGTCTTGATTTGTTTATTGAGATTAGAAATGGTGTTCGAGGAAACGATTGCTAAGTTAATTGGTAATGGTTAAACTTTTGAGAATGGGTGTATGTTTAGACTCACTTATTAGTGACGATTTTGATTGGAGATCTTGATGTTGATTTTTGGTAGTGTTGTAGCTAATAATTGACATTTAAGTTTTTAATTTCGGGAATATCATTTGGTGATTCAATTGAGGCATAATTATTAGCTAAAGTACGAAAGTGTTAATTATTGAAACATGATTTGAGGAATAGTTTAGGAGTGTGGTTATCTGTCCCGGAGATATAGTGGACTTGTCAAGTAGTTATTGGTTTGGTATGGTGTAGGTTGTGGTTAGAACTTGAGTTTAGGCCTTTGTTTACCTAAAAGGCATGAAAATTTGAGATGTTAAGATTTACGGTGATTGAGGTATGAAGTAGTATGGTCATAGTGCAATGAATGATATTTAGTACATGATTGTGGTTCCTAGTTGAACGAAGGTATGACTTGTAGCCTTGAGGTTCATTAGTGGTTGATCACTAGAGTTCATGAGTCGGATTGAGAATGGGTTTCCTCTGTCAACCCTTGACCTGTCAGGTGTTGAGTGACAGTGTGGGCATTGGCAGTAATGAGTTACTGTGGTAGATTGCCTTAATATTTCATGTCATTGACCATGGATATGTCTTCACATGAGTAGGGAGTTTGTCGTGTTTCTTATTTTCCTTCATTGCATACTTGGAGTACGGTCATTCTCGCTTCGCAATGGTGTAATTTGTTTACTTCTACGGGTTTCCGGTAATGTACCTCATTATGTGAGTTGAGGTTAATTGTACTTAGTGTATGGTTACATTATTTAACGGTGCTTGTGGTATGAGGAAAGTATAAGCTATTTTCTTTGAGGATTAAGGACTTCGATGATGTACGTTTTAGCTACCCTGTTTCTATATTAAGGGATTCTTAGGGACATGTGACTTGTGTTACCTCTCAAGGTGTGGTTTATGGTCAAACTAGTTATACCATTTGATTTTAGAGTTGAGGAATTGACTTTGAAACAATCAGGTTTCGCTTTGAAACAATCAGATTTCACTAAGCAATGAAGTTTATGGACATTAGAGAGTGAGTTATATAGTATGACGTGCTATGTTGTGTGGTAGCATCTAAGTGGTCTGGACCCTTATAGGGATTGTATGTAACGTATGAACTAGTGAATTGAGTTGAGATATGATTGTCATTGAACCGTTAATTAAAGGATTAGATTGAGATATCTTCTTGGGAGACTTTTATATGTTATAGATTGGCGATTTGAGTAATCGAGGTTTGATCATAGCTTATCCACGAGACTGTGGGTTGTAATCGAGGTTTAATTGTGATTAGACTTTGGAGATTCAAAGTGTAACCTTAGCATTATGAAGTAACATTATGATGTACTAGGTTAATTGAACCAATTGAGAATTTGAGGATCAAAATGATTGATTGAGGAAGGTAATGATAGAATGATTGTAAAACTGAAATACGAAGAATTTGTTTGAGGTCATTATATGTGTATTATTGATTGTGATCGTGATTATGGATCTAGTGTTTTCATGGTTGAAAAAGTGAACTGAGTGATATGGTTATAGGGCCAAGTATAACCGTTATTACTCAAGGATTAGGTGCTTTGATTTATGGTCTTAGCATATGTTTTGCTAGGTGGTGGATCCTTTTGGTGCTCTTGAGGTTGAAGATTTGATCTTCCTTACTAAGGTTAATGTAGCGCACGGACTTGGGGTATAATCATTATGTTATAGGAGCCTTGATAGTGATTATTAGACTTTTAGTATTACCTTAAGTTTTGGACTTGGATTAGTCCCTTTGTGTGTGTTTAGGTGTATATCGTGTAGTGGTTTACTGAGTGGGTTACCATAGGAGCTCACCAGGGTTCGCAGTGCTTGTTCCATGTGTTATCTTTCTCATGTGCGGGCCGAATCCATCTTATGTCTTCAGTTGGACGGGCGTTGTTGTTGCCGAGAACGTGTCCTACAGGGAGCGAACCGTGAGGATCTTAGGTGCTCGAAAGCGGGTCTTGTGAGAAAAAACCATTTCGTTAGTTCAGGTCTCATGGCACCATCATGATGTAAAGGAAGTGATTTGTAAACATGAACGTGAAGTTTGGGAAAAATACCCGACTTGTTTCTTCTTTAATTACATCTTGATTTTGAGGTTGAAATCTCCTAAGGTAAGGAGGTTGTAGCATCCCGTATTTTTACGTAAAAATTTAAAATTTTATTAACACTTAAGTGCTTATGTGATTATGTGCTTAATGTGTTTATTTGCTTAGCATTACCTACATGTTTTATGTGATATAAAAAATTGTAAGTTGCATGTTGTATTTTCATTTTGAGAATAATGAAATTTGTTGAAGAGGATTTCGGGAAAGAAATGACGAAAGGGTAAATGAGTATTTTCATATTATGAACACTTAGTGAAATGTGCAGAGAATTGGTTAAGTGTTGGGCCATGAGTGGCATGTTGGTAATTAGAGAGGATGACAAGGGTAAAAGGGTATTTAAGAGTCATGATGGCACTCTTGTAAATAATCATAAGTTGAGAAGATATTGGTCATTTCTTACTTTTGGTTGTTGTCTAAATTTTAGCTATTGATCTTCTTATCTCATCTTTGTTCCCAACCCTTGGATCATAAGGCCTTGTTTGGTTGACACTTAAATGCAATAATGCATTATTCTTAGTCTTTTACTTGGCAAGACTTCATGTTAGCCCTTGGATCATCTATTCATTTTCCTTACTTTATTCTCAACCATTTGATGGTGAGAGTTGTGAGTGGAGAATCTCTACAACTCTTAGGGTTAGCTCACTTTAGCAAGACTTCCATTCTCTTACAAACATTTGCTCTCTCTTTCTCTCCTTGCTTGTTGGGGATAGTTCTTGGTGGTGTTCTTGAATCACTTGGTAAGTCTTCTAACAATTTTAGGGTTTTATTGCTAAAAACCCTATCTTTCAGGTTCATGAATTTCTTTGTGTGGATATTGATTATAGCCTTCTCTTGTTCATGTTATAGAAGGTTAGGTTTTCTTTCAAACTACCAAGTGAGTTCCATTGGTAGTAGCTCTTGAAATCATCTTGTGGAGAATCTAGTGGTGAATTCCATATCTTATACTCATAAGATTTTATTCTCCATGAAACCCTAATTAGTTATCATTACGGTTTGGTTGATTCTTGTTGTTGGAGGTACTTTTGTATAATTTTTGGGCTATTGTTGACACCATAATAATCTTGTGGTTCATAAATGGTGTATTTCTAGTTGGAATCTATCCTATTGAACACTTGGAGTGGTAGCTTGGGTTGGACTTATTTTGGGCATTCTTGAGTAGCTTGCTTGGAATTGAGGTAGGGGAAAATGAATTGTTTTTGTCTTTGTACAAGGGTGTGTGCGTCTATGTGTATATATGTCGTATATATATATGCGAGTTGAGTCTTGAGAACTTAGACAATGAACTAGGCCATTGAAAGCATGATTTTGTGATATAAATGTTTGTTGTCATTTATTGCTTATAAATGTGAAATTATAAGAATTGTGATAAATGAAGTATAATATATTGCCTAATGAGAAAAACATGTATTGTGATTGAGTATGTTGTGAACCATTGCTTGTAAGTGTGAAATTATAAGCATGATGGTTATATTGAGTCTAATATATTGCATATGAGGAAAGCATGTATTGTGATGAGGTATGGTTGATATGAAAACCTTGATGCATATTGAGTACATCGTGTTGTGTCAAATCATGGTGTTGGTATATGCGGGTCGTGAAATCATATATGGGTAGACCTGTCAATGGATCGGATTTTGATCTGAATCCAATCCAAATCCGATCCAATTAGCCGGATATGGATTGAAAATAAAATTCGATAACCCGATTAGGATCCGAATCCGATAATCCGATTTCTTAACAAATTGGATTTGGATTTATGTCATCCGATCCGATAATAACCCGATCCGATATAAAATATATTTATATATATATAAATATATATTGATATTTTTATGTGTATATATTTAATACTGTACATGTATATAAATGTTAGTTGTTAATTTTTTATTTATTTATTAATAATGATTAATCATAAATACAATTATTAAAAGTGTGAATAATTTAGTGTTTCAGTATTTATTAATTTTTGTATTTTTATATTTTTTTAATTAGATATTCGAATCAGATATTCTATAATAAAGAAATTCGAATATAAATTAACTGAGTGAAAATTCGTCCAATTATCGGATTCGGATCGCGGATCGGGAGCTTTTGTCATCCTTATCAATAGACCAATCAATAATCCGATTATGATCCGAATCCGATATTAACCGGATATGGATTGAAAATAAAATCCGATAATCCGATTAAGATCCGAATCCGATAATCCGATTTCTTAAAAAATTGGATTTGGATTTAACTGATCCGATCCGAATCCGATTCATTGACAGGTCTATATATGGGTAGTCTTGTGTTGGATCGTCGCAACAACTTGCTACTGGGTGTTTAACACTTACAGAATTAGTAAGTCCGAAAACATGATACTGGGTTAGGAGTAGCAAGTGGGCTCCTCTCGTATTCTTGACCTTTGGAGTCTTTGGGCACGGAGTTGCAAATGGGGCTCTCGTGCAACCGCCTTCCTTGTGAAAGTGAAAGAGAAAATTAGCTTGGGAAGAATCGATGAGATACTCTACATTTACTTGATGAGCTTGTATCCTCAAAAGTAAAATGACCAGAGTATGTATTCGTTAACCTATGTTGGGCAAAGTGTGTAGCATGAGGTGTATTGAGTTACATTGCATATAAACTGCTAAAATATGTGATTGTAGTTTTAATGTTGAAGCATGCTATATATAATTGTGAATAATTATGATGTGAGCATGTTGGGAAAATTATTTTTTGGGTTCGATGGGGTTTTGGATTGGCGTGAGAGTCATGTGGAACAAGAGACCGACCTAGGATTAGTAGTATGAACCTTGCGTGGGTTGTACCACTCGGACTACAAAGATTGAGGCAATGACGCTTCCTCTACTGGGCTAGAGAGCTCACCCCACGACTTCTATATTTTTCAGATGATGATTCTGTTGGGAGAGTTTCGTAGTCTCTTCGTGAATGTGTGGCATTATGTCATCCCTTTTGTGCATGGGTGGCGTATCATACTTACTTTTGTTGGGTGTTAACTTGTTAAACATGTATCTATATGTTTATTTTGTTCATGTAAGTAATATGTGTTAAACTTCTTTCTTTTAACCCGGCTACCATGTTAGTCGAGGAATTATTAGTGATGTACATCCCTTAGAGCGCTATGCGCGGGGATTATTTTCTTTTGGTGCACTTCGGTGCCGGAAATGTAAAGACTGTTTCATGTTATGAAAACTATGTCCTATTTTGCCTTAGGGCGTTTTAACTAATTAAGGTTATGAATCCTTTCCTTTTAAGACGTGACGTGGATGATAGTTATCGAATGTCGTCATTAGGTGTTCGGCCGAAAACGACATTTTTTTAGGTTTTCAAACAAATCATTTTCGTTTTGAATGGGAAAAACATGTTTTCGCCTACCCCCGTAGCCAGGGAAAAATTCCTTGTTTTAGAAATGATTTTAAACTCATTTTATAAAGATTTTGATTATCTATAAAACAGTGGTCATTAGAACGGAGACCGGGGCCAAGACGATTATTTTTACGGATTTTGGAAGAAGTGTTTTTGATAAAAATAAACCGAGTTTAGATGTCCTAAACGAGAATGCCATAAGGTGAAAGGAGAAAACATAATCTTCTAACCTGATCGAGGAGGTCTTAACATTGTTTAGGACAGACACATGTCCTAAACGAGAATGCCATAAGGTGAAAGGAGAAGAATATGATGTAGCAGCGAATGTAAAAATAGAGGAATTATGTGGAATGTGAATATGGATGAGCTCAAACATGCGTCCACCCTTACGGCCTACCCTAAAGATCTGTCATGTCTGTGGATCCTGCATAGGACAACTAGAAAAAGAAAAAAAAATTACTCCAAGATCACATAACTGACCAATAAAGATAAGATTGATAATCAATTTTAAAATATGGAAAGTGGCAGGAAGTGATAGATTTGAGGTAGATACATGATCTATATGACTAACGTGTAATTGAATCCATCAACATCGTTAATTGATGATGTATGAGGGATAGTATTTTTGGATAGGGAAATGGAAAAGTCTGCAGTCAGGTTGCAACATCCAGAATGAAAGAACCAAGAATTACATGTGGTGATAGACATAACATTACCAAGAAGGGATAAAACCTTTTTGAGTAGAGTAACAAGTTCATTTGTGGAGACAGATGGATTGACACCTTCTAAAGAACAAGATTCCTCCACAGTGGCAACAATGATAGATTTAGATGACTGGAATTATTTGGCTGGAGCTCCGTTAGATGAGTTTGTGCGATACTGCTTATAGGGATTCTTGAAAAAATCATTCTGATAGTAGTCGGGCCCTTTCCTGCTACAGTGTTTGCAAACTCGAGTCGGACAATTCAAAAGAACATGAGTGTTTTGATGGTAGTAGGAACATCTTTGCTGAGAAGATGATTCGCCATGTTTGAGATGATGAACAACAAGGACGACATCAGTATTCTGATATTTGTTGGTTCAAATCAAGTTTCTTCAGAGAAAAGTTTTGTAATGGCACTATCGAGTTAGGGTTAAGGACTTCTGTGTAGAAGAAAGGCTAAGACTGATTTGAATCGATCATTAAGAGCCATCAAAGGTGTTATGACATGTTGTAGGTCTCGATAGGTGATAATTTTTTTGACATCAGAAGGGTAATCTCAAATTGATTCAGAGAGCACAAGTTGGTCCCAAATGTCATAGACTTCTGACATAAAATCATTAAGTGATTGACATGGTTGTTGATTTTTAACATAAAGATTGGTCAGAAGTTGATATTGATGACCAAGATCTGTTGTGGTGTATCGACTCTTGAGAAAATCCCAAACTTCTTTAGCAGTATTGAAACGAGCAAACTGTTGATGGATTGAGGGAACCAAAATGTTATGAAACCAGGTGAACATTTGGCCATTCTTCATATCTAGTCATCTAACTGTTCTACAAACTTGTCATTAGTTTCAGTAGCTTATCAACATGGTGTGGTAATATCTCCAGTAATAAGTCACAAAAGTTTGTGACCTTTAAGAAAACTGGTCATGGCTTGAGCCCAATGAGTGTAATTAAGGCTATTGAGAATGGTGGAGACGGGGTGAAAGACTTCGGAATATTCCATAGTAATGTAAATTGGACTTAGTCCGGGTCGGCTTTGAATGGAAAATTTTAAATCACCAAATCCAAAAATAGGATAGAGAAGGTGCTCTCAATCCATCGAGCAAACTTGCGATCGTTCAAAAAGATACGATTGAAGATGCGATTGATCGTGAAATACTGAAGGTGCGATCAATAATCAGATTGGGGATTTGATTTGGTTTATTGTTTTATCTGTCTCTCGGTCAATAGATTTCTGTAATAATGAGAGGCGAGTGAGAGGTGGGAAGCTGGATTGAGATATAGCGAAAGACAACAAAGAGAGACATGAATGAAGAGTCTTTGAATGGTAATGATGATGGTGAGATTACAATGACTCTGATACCATGTTAACAGAGAGAATAAAAATAAAAAAGACGTATATTGAGTTGTATATTTTTATAATAAAGTTGACACTTATATATAGAGGAGAAGGTGTGAAGAACAAGTCAACATAATGTGGATGACAAGTCAATATAAATTTGATTGGAGAGTGGAAAACAAGAAAATACAAAGTAAGTTATAATATATTATAACTCTTTCATCAGATATGACCCAAGTCTTGTTCTTGAAAAGATAGACGAATAAGAGAGTAATGAGAAATTCTCAAACAAATATTCATCTAAGAATTAAATAATCGTGTATCAACGGTACCTCTTTAAGAATAAAAAAAAATGAAAATAATAATAATAAAATAAAAGGGACCGAAACGGATGAAAGGTCCAAAGCACGGAAAAGAATGGGCTATTCCCGTATGCAAAACGCCAATAGAAAGGACGGAAAGGAGAAGCGAAGTGTCTATGAGGTGGGACCAAATTCTAGAACCCAAACTTGCACCACAATATCTAATTACTTGCCACCAATGTAAAGTTTATTTGTTTCTTTATTTTTGGTTTTAGCTATGTTGATCTCATTGACCTGGTCTTAATGGACAAGTCACCACTTGGAGTTCAAACATTGGGCCTCCTCATCAATTCTAGAAGTAGGAAAAAAAAGGGGAATTAAAAAGAAAAAATAAAGCATAAAAGAAAATAAAAAAATTAAATACTCCCTCCATCCCAATTTAAGTGTCCACTTTCATGCTTTTATCTATCCCAAAATAAATGTTCAATTTTGAAAAGTCAAAGTACTTTATTTTATCAATTTATCAATTTAAACTTCATATATTTAAAATAATAAAAACTTACACTATAAATGATCATATCATCATGAATCTCATTATGGTTAAAATTGACAATTTATATACTACTTATACAATAAAAAATACTAAAAGTTATTCCTTAAAAAGTTGAATTCCCAAAGTCGACACTTAAAATGGGACAGTACTTCCAAACTGTTTTCCCTCCACCATCTAGATATATGAAAAGTATGCGATAATCTCTCTTGTTTTCTTCTATTAATCCGGCTTCCAGATTCTTGCTTCTTAGACGTCCAAAATCCTAATTTGCATCCGGCAAACAATACTTCTTGTTGTATGCATGGATCCAGTAATGGAACCTTCGATGCATGTTTATTACATTTTAGGTTTAACCTATACTCAAAATACTTAGGATATAGTGCAAAAAACTCTTCAAGACTATATTCAAATTTATAAATAACCTATTTAAATTATAATTTGTGTAATAAATTCTTTCAATTATCATATTTTATTACAAAATGTCTGGATATCTTCAAATAATACTCTTTTTTGTTCAATTACGGTTGGTGCTTTTTTTATTCACATGAATTGTTTAATGTGATATTCTCCACTTAATTTTGCACAAATTTATAACTAACTTCTGATATTTGATTAAATAATAATTTTAAATTATTCAAATTAAATTTTGAGTAAGAAGTTAAATATTCACTTAAATATTATTCATATATAACATGAGAAAGAAGGTATTTATTATTTAATTAATTTTTAAGTTTTTTACTTTATAAATATGTACCTTACAAAAGAGGAAGTTATTTTAGCATAAAATTGTTTAAACTTAAAATAAAAAAATCTATTATTTGAATATAAAAAATTAACAAGGTAATTGTTTGAAAAACAAAATGGTTAAAACTTAACTTTTTTTCATTTAATATATTACTCTAATACATTTTAGGTAAATGATATAATTAATATCTTAAATAAGAGAAATATTATTGATATAGTTCAAAGAGTGGGAAAATTTAAGAAACGTATGACAGTATTATATAACGGATTTGGAGTTGGTTGCAACATATTAATAGTTTAGGGGTTATTTGTATTTCAAGTGGTTTAGTTGCAAAAGTGAAATAATAGTTCAACCGTTTCTTAATTTTCTTTGGTACTTTACCCAAATATTTATCCCTAAATCTAAAGTACGTAAATTTAAAGCTAAACTACTTCATAATAGGATAATACAGTCATTAATTACTTTTTTCGATAACTGTCCAACTAATTCATGGGACTCATGAAAAACGACCCCTGCACATGTCAGGTAAGATTTGGATGATGCCCATGATAATGTTTTGCACGAGTTATTTTCATCCAGTAATAATCGAATATGAGACGTGATATTCATTGACATATAGAGTAGATCCCCAGTATTTCTCAACTAATTTAACATGTGTGGGTTTAAAGCAATACTATTGTAATCATCCATCCACAACGCCATGGAATTTTTCATAATGAAAATGAATATAAAGTTTGGCCTTGTAGGGGTTCGAATTGATTGAGTGATGCGAAGATAGCTTCTACACAAGTTCGTCAGTAAAATAATGGCAATGATGTTTTTATTGCTTTTGATTTTTTTTACAGAGAAAATGGAGAAAAAGATAACGAGTACAAGTGATTGAGAAAATGCTCTCTCTCTCTCTCTCTCTCTAGGAATTTCTCTATCTCCGTCTCCGGAAAAAGTCCCCCTTAAATGAGCTCTCGCACCTCTATTTATAGACGTGAGTGCTCATAATCCTCGCGGATTGTATTGCCAGGTCAGCACCTATCTCGCGACATGGTTCCTGCGTACCAATCCGCGATATAAATACTTTGCAGAGTATCATCTCGCGCACTTGACTACGTGAAACAGATTCGCGTAATCTCATGCGCGAATTTAAATAATGCGCCCTAAATACATTGCACAGTGTCATCTCGCGCTCAACTACGCGAAACGGATTCGCGTAATCTCATGCATGGGTCATGCTGTGCGCCATGCCCTGTGATCCGCGCCTGTTTCATCGCGGATCTGATTTATCCTTAGCCAAGGATGCTTTATAGCTTTGTCGGGTCATGACCAATCATGCATGCCTTGGTCATGTCCCTGAATACTATCGGCCTCTCTAAGGTACATTTGCTTAGGATGGTGTAAATAAGGTCGCGACCCACTATTTACTCATCCCCAGCATTTCCCCTAAATTCTGAGTAGTACTCCCTACGCGAGGAACATATAGGGTTATGAGTTTCTGATGCGAGCTATAAAACACATCAGCCCCTTATACCTCCCTCTGTATAATGCAAGCTCTCGCGTAAAACCATATTTGGGTTATTTCCCCAAGTAATTAATTATTTGGGCCAATCTCCCAAATAATCTTTTACTTGGGTCGGTTTCCCCAAATATTCCAATCCTGGGCCATATCCCAGATAATTAAAGCCTGGGCCATATCCCAGAATAAATAAACCTTGGGCCATATCCCAGATAATTTAATCCTTGGGCCATATCCCAGAATAAATAAACCTTGGGCCATATCCCAGAATAAATAAACCTTGGGCTATATCCCAGATAATTTAATCCTTGGGCCATATCCCAATATGCCAATCCGCAAATATGTGAATCCGCGAATATGGGAATCCGCGCATATGCGAATCCACGCATATGACAATCCGCGATTATACCAATCCGCGGATTACCCCTTTACATTTTTCCCCATTATGCTTTGATACTTGGCCAAGTATTAAAGCACAATATTTGCCTCGCGAATCCTCATTCTTTGTATCGTTGTTTGCAAGCTGTTTTTCCCCACGCGAATGAAGTATATTTACCTCATCTCGCGACCTTTCTTCAAATTCGCGACCTTCCCTTACCCTTTTTGTTGCTTTTCAACCAATCTCGTGCATATACTTCTTTGTACTTTGCTCATTTTCTTGCTTTTCCCAATCTGTCCTTCCTCGCGAATCCGCGACTTTTTTTTTGTGCGTTTGGCTATGCGATCTTTCTCCTTCCTCACGCATTTAATGCGCCATTTCGGTTTCCGCGCCCAGGTCTTATATATTTTGCTCATGTCTTTTTCACCACTTATAACTTATATTTTCCTCAGAGCTTCTCTTGCCTACCCTTTCATTTGCACTTCCTTCCCCGCATCCCATTCCCTTCACGGATATTCATCCATTTTTTAAAAGCTTCTCGCAAGTGTAGTGCCAAAATGACAAAAACTTCCACTCCAAAACTTCTCGCACCTCCATCTGGGGTTATTCCACCTGTTCCAGATGCCTTAGAGTGGAAGAAGGCACCATTCCTTGATTGTCAAGATTACTTATGGGAATCCACTCGCACACTTTCTTCTTAAAATAATGAAAACTCTCCTCTTACCCTTGACCCAAACCATGAAGCAGAACCTGTTTTTATCCCTCCTCTTTCCGTTCCTCGCCTTGTTATTGAAAGAGGTGATGCGCCATTTTCCTTTATCGAATATGAAGGACATGTAGCCCCCATTACTGACTGGAAGATGTGATCCAGCCATAGAATCCATTGAGTTATTTTAGGACTTCTATGTTCGTCGCGATGTGGATGCACTGAACACTCTGGTATCGCGATGGAACATCTTTTCGCATACATTTCTTGCTTCCTGGGGTAAGTTCACACCCACCTTAGAAGATGTGGTGGTTCAGA
Source organism: Cornus suecica (assembly GCA_963922005.1). Taxonomy (NCBI): domain Eukaryota; kingdom Viridiplantae; phylum Streptophyta; class Magnoliopsida; order Cornales; family Cornaceae; genus Cornus; species Cornus suecica. The sequence goes on from OY998243.1 coordinate 36,944,039, forward strand.
TCTCTTATCACGCTCTTCCCTGGGCCTTTCATTCGGTCTTGCTGCTACCATTACCACCCGCATAACACTGATATTTGGTTATGTTGGGAGAGCCAAAACTTCTCTCAATCTTGGTGCATTATCAACAAGTGCAGAAAAGGTTTTGAACTCCTGATTGACCAAATGCACTCTGTATTCTCGCAGCATTCCCTCTATACAAATTTTGGTCAATTGCAGTTCGGAAATTGGTTCATGACATTGCAAAGCAGCTTCACGAAATCTCCTGACATAAGTTGCCGCCTCTTCCCCAAAACGTTGCCTTTGCCTTGTAAGTGAAATCATTGAAACCTCCTCATCAGCTTGAAAGAATTTGGTGTAAAATCTGAGCACCATGTCCGTCCAACTGGTCACTGAAGCCGGAGCGAGGTCAGTATACCAAGTATATGTTGTTCCAGTTAAAGACTTGGAAAACTCTCTAAGTTTCAAGTAATCGTTGTTTCTGTGAGGTCCCAGAGCATCCGCAAACCTGGCTATGTGCTCTTTCGCATTTCCCTTTTTGCCATCAAATTGATGGAAACTTGGTGCCCCATAGTTTTCTGGATAAGGCAACGCCATGATACTAGGATGGTATGGTGGGGCAATTTCAACTTCCTCTATTTCAGATTTTTCGTTCAAGATAGCTTGCAGATGTTCCTTGGTGACGTATGACTCTTTCTCCAGGGGCTCAATTCTCACTGACTCGCGAAAAAGTTCATGTGTTGAATCCTCTAGCAAAGTCTGATTGTCCATCCTTGGCGATTCAATGTTTGGTGCTGAAACGCGCGAGGCCTCCATAAAGTGAAGTATAGCCTTTTGGGTTTCTTGGAAGTTAAGAAGAGTATGCAGTAGAACCGAAGGCAATTTTGCTGAATTTTGTGCTGGCTCTACCATTGGAGGGGTTTCTGCCTGATCCGTACCAGTATTTGCTCGACGACGCTGTCTTCGCGCCGGCAGGACTGGTTCACCTCCTTGTGTTTGTGCCGCTGTTTCCTCTTCAACTTGCTCGGTACGCCGGGTAGGTGGACGACCTCTCCGCCGAGTCTGACGAGGCTCCACTTGTGCAGAAGACATCTTCTCCCCAGCAGAGTCGCCTTTAATGTAGGGGTTCGGATTGATTGAGTGATGCGAAGATAGTTTCTACACAAGTTCGTTAGTAAAATAATGTCAATGATGTTTTTATTGCATTTGATTTTCTTTACAGAGAAAATGGAGAAAAAGATAACGAGTACAAGTGATTGAGAAAATGCTCTCTCTCTCTTTCTCTCTCTAGGAATTTCTCTATCTCCGCCTCCGAAAAAATTCCCCCTTAAATGAGCTCTCGAACCTCTATTTATAGACGTGAGTGCTCAGTAATCCTCATGGATTGTATTGCCACGTCAGCACCTGTCTCGTGACATGATTCCTGCGTACCAATCCGCGATATAAATACTTTGCACAGTATCATCTCGCGCGCTTGACTACGTGAAACTGATTCGCGTAATCTCATGCGCGAATTTATACAGTGCGCCATAAATACCTTGCACAGTGTTATCTCGCGCTCGACTACGCGAAACGGATTCGCGTAATCTCATGCATGGGTCATGCTGTGCGCCATGCCCTGTGATCCGCGCCTGTTTCATCGCGGATATGATTTATCCTTAGCCAAGGATGCTGTTATAGCTTTGCCGGGTCATGACCAATCATGCATGCCTTGGTCATGTCCCTGAATACTATCGGCCTCTCTAAGGTACATTTGCTTAGGATGGTGTAAATAAGGTCGCGACCCACTATTTACTCATCCCTAGCATTTTCCCTAGATTCCGAGTAGTACTCTCTACGCGAGCAGCATATAGGGTTATGAGTTTCTGATGCGAGCTATAAAACACATCAGCCTTTTATACCTCCCTCTGTATAATGCAAGCTCTCGCGTAAAACCATATTTGGGCTATTTCCCCAAGTAACTAATTATTTGGGTCAATCTCCCAAATAATCTTTTACTTGGGTCGGTTTCCCCAAATATTCCAATCCTGGGCCATATCCCAGATAATTAAAGCCTGGGCCATATCCCAGAATAAATAAACCTTGGGCCATATCCCAGATAATTTAATCATTTGGCCATATCCCAGAATAAATAAACCTTGGGCCATATCCCAGAATAAATAAACCTTGGGCTATATCCCAGATAATTTAATCCTTGGGTCATATCCCATAATAAATAAACCTTGGGCTATATCCCAGATAATTTAATCCTTGGGCCATATCCCAATATGTCAATCCGCAAATATGGGAATCCGCGAATATGGGAATCCGCGCATATGCGAATCTACGAATATACGAATCCGCGAATATGACAATCCGCGAATATACCAATCCGCGGATCACCCCCTTTACAAGCCTTTCTCTCTTTTTAGTTATATCTCCCATTAATTTCTTAATTAACTTACCAAATTGATTGGCACAAGTTTTCTTTTATATACATGCCATATTCATACTTAAATTAGTTTAACCACCTATATTACAAAAACTTTAAGAAGGTCAGCGGGGAGGACGAATTTGGTCCTCATGTGCAAGACCTAAGTATTGCCCCTTTTTTTAATTTCCCCTTTCCTATAGAAGGCTTGAGTGTTGAAGTTGCCATGAGATAACGTTTTTCTAGAGCTTATGAAATTGATTGAGACTTTGCAGACTAAAAACAATTTTTCTGTATTGAAAGTCCTCTTACATTAATAAGGATTTGTAGTGATGGTCTGAGTTGGTAATAGATTGAGAAACAGAAAATCTGCCAATTTATTAAAAAACATTCGTTACATGTCACTATTGTAATTTGTCATAATCGTCAAGTTATTGTAAAATTTGAGAAAAATCAAATGACATAGAGAAATGCTCCTCGAAAAAGAAAGCTATTAATACTGCTAAAGTTAATTGTTGGAAAAAAAAAAAAAGAAGCTTATTAGTATTCTGAGACTGAGAGTGCTTACAAATTAGCCTACCCTCTAGAAACACACCATCAGACCATCCGTTAAATGTATATATAAAGCCGTTAGACTCTTTGACCACCTTTTACAAATTTTGTATGTCATCTTCTAGACTTCTAGAATATGAAAAATAGTATATCTTCCTAGCTCTCTTTTGCCTATCCTTGATAAAGTTATATATTTGTAAATTGGTCTTCTTCTAGATGCCGTGCCCATCAAATCAACCAATCCCTACTAATTAACGTGCAAAACACTCTCTCTCTATCTCCCACATCTTAGCTTATGCGGGTGTGTGTATATATATATACACATTTACCAAGTCAATAAATAAATAATTTACATCTACAAACAACTCTTCTATTAGTTTCTTTTCCTCTATCTCTCTCAACTGCTGCATGCCCATTTCTTATAACCAAAATCCAATGGAAGACAAGCCTAACACTCCATATATGCAGGACTTGGATGAAGCAGAGGAGAGGCTCTCCTTTTGTGATCTTCCTATGTACAGCGATGCCGCGGATTGGGAAGACTTGTATACACAAGATCAAACCTCGTTTTCATCGTCTGATCAGCAAGAATACTTCGAGTTCTTCAGCGAAGAATGGAGTAGTACAACAACCACTTACCACCCTCGAAACATAGTTTTTTGTGGAAAACTCATTTCTTACAAAGAGCCTGTACTCCCTTGCCACAAAAGTCATGAAGAACATGAACCCAAAATTAAGTCAGAAAAGCGAGGGTTTTTTCATCGCAACTCGGGCTCATTCACTAAACTCAGAACCTCCAAGTCCAGGACGGGGGATGAAAAATGTGGCTTTAAGGTTGGAAAAGTGTCCCTAGTGACTTCACCATCCAAGTCTAGGTGGTACTTGTTTACGTTTGGTTTGACGAGGTTTCCAACTGAGATGGAATTGAGTGACATGAGGAGGAGGCGGAACCGACACACCTCGTCCCGCTCTGTTGGTGGCAGTGATAAGAACAGAGGGAAGAGGTGGTGGGGCCTGGTTCGGGCGTTGGGTTGTGGTGGTGGCGACAAATACACGGACGCGATGGTTAAGGCGTCGCTTGGTGGCACATTGTGAGTTTGGTCCTGTTTTTGAGCATGCTAGGATTGACTTTGTAGAAAGAGGAAAACGTTGATACACACTCTCATTTCCTTGTCGTGGTTAGGACGCGCCCGTCAGAGGGCTAGGGCTGGTGGGGTCATTGATGTGTATAACGGGGATGACCATCAAAATTATTGTAAATGTCGACCAAATAATTTTGATTTTGATGCAGTTTTGATTTGAAATTTTTCTTAATGATATACACCTTTAATTCAGAATATATTTTTATTATATTTCGTGTTTGATGGAGTATGGGTACATACTCAACCATATATAAGTTCAATTATTGCCTCAAAATTTGTCAGCATTTCAATATCTTGGAACACTGTAATAACATGTGTCTGCAAATTTTTGATTTGTCTGTTTGGAGTTTTCTCCCGTGGTATTGTGTATACAAGTCCAACAAGTTTGAAATTTATTGGACGGCAATAAATGGAGGGAGGTCCAGCACTAATGAGCACCAAGGATGCTTAAAGAACATGGGCTTGAGAGAAGTTCTAGAAAATTAGGGTGATCCGGTTGTGTCAGGGTTTGTTAATATAATTTGCAAAAAATGCGGCTCAGGACAATTGTCCACAAGCTCTCTTCGGAGGCACTTCTTTCATTCCACTTCATTGAATTACGTCTGGACTTGATTGTCAACACAACAAATTTGTAGGTAGCTTGGGTTTACCTTGGGTTCGGTTATTCCACCGTTCACATTCTACCGTGTGGGTAGTGCATTCTCCCTTTTCTTTTTCATTGCTTGTATTTTTATTTATTCTTTTTCACCCTTTCTTATAATTGCAAATGCTAAAAATTGCACAACACCATAATGAATCTTATTGAGACTCTAAGGCCTTTACTTATACTTGAGCTAGATGGGTTTTTTAGTCCTTCTGAGTTGCAGCCCAATCCCTTAATTTTAGGGATTGATATTTCATTTCCTCTTGATCCAAATCCTTTTATAACTTGTAGGAGTGTTTGGCTTGAAGGTTAAGTAATTCTAGAACAATCTTTTCCGTGGATTGGGCCCGTGGCACATTTAAAGAATGCAAATGATTGAGCTTGGGGATTTTAGCCTTCTATCTTATGGGCTTGTGATTGGGCCCAAAATTTACATATGTATACAGGCCCCTGAGGTTATGGGCTTCAGAAACAGCTGAAGCCTATGACTAAAAAGAATATGTGTGTTTGGTAAGTTCTTTCCACTTGTACTGTTGAGGTGGCGGTCCCATTTAATGTAGCAAGTGTAAATAATCATTTTAATTTTAATATATGACCTGTAGCAAGTGTAAATAATCATTTTAATTTTAATATATGACCCATAATTCCTTGATTCTCGCCTCGAGGAGCTAGAAAGGCGACGCATGACCTCTGGATTTCGTGCATGGTTTCTCCCCTTTTCCCACTTCCTCTATATATTCCTCACATTTAACTCTTTTACAATACTTACTCAATCTTTGCTCTCAACTTTTATCCTCAAGTTCTTGCATTTTTTAACCGGAGTCTGCATTTCCATTTGCCAGAGTTCTTACCAGAGTTTATCTCCTCTTCCTTTATGTAAGTTCTTCTTCTGCCTTTTTCTACTTTTCTGCAACCATGTCAGGTTATGATAATACCCGATCCCCCAGTGAGATTATTGCCTCATCTTATGGAACCAATGACCCAGACGCTTCACTCAATCCTTACTCTATCCAGTTGGTGGAACCTAAGGCCCTATTTTCATCCCCAACTTCTGTCCCCACCAACAACCCAGGAATTATCCCTCCCAATCTAGTTGTAATTGAAGAATCTGAGGGTTCTGATGGTGAGCTTGTGCCTGAGCCGGAGCCTTTTAGTCCCGAGCCACTTCCCGCTAAGTATATGATCAACGCAAATCTTAAGAGAGTAAAAATCGAGTGCAGCGTTCTTTCAGACGTCACTCTTTCCCATTACCCGAAGGAATTTAACTTTTGGTCTGGTGAGAGGGTCTGTGATGACCAGATCCTCCTTTCATCAGATCACTTGAAAGTCCTTCGTTTTCCCATCCATCCATTTTTCTTTCTTGTCTTAAATATCCTTGGTCTAGTTCCCCATCAGGTTAACCCCAATTGCTTTTGGGTTTTGGCCATGCTCCTCATTTTCAATAGATACTTAGATCTAGGCTTCGGTATAGCTGAATTACTGTTCGACTATAAATTCCAGGACCTCATAGAGTCCAAGGCCCAGTACAACTTATTCCCCTTTCTGGGGAGGAAGATGTGTACTGACCTGGAAAAGTGTGATAGAGGTTGGAAGGAGAGGATGGTGTTGGTTGAGGGCATTGGCACTATCCTTCTTCCATATCTTACCCAATCTCCAAGGAGTTCGTACCCATTCTTCTACCCTATTTTATGTCAGTCTATAGGGGGAGATTCCTATGTGAGCAATATGAAAGACATCAAGGGGAGTACGTGTATAAGTTCTTAGGGATTCCAGAGAAGGATCTGAACCTGGGGTTTATAAAATCATGTTTTGACGTTCTAACAACCCACGTTTGGTCTCTATTTTTGAGGAAATACCTTAATTTTCCGACTTCTGATTCCTTACAGGAGTTATCCCTTGTCGGAGCAACTTTCATTTCGATGAGGATTCCCCTGATCTCCCTTTGACTAGAAAGGGCTCCGAAGCCCCAGGCTCATGGGTCTAACACCCCCATCCCTGCAACTCCCATCACAACACTCCCTCCCACTATTCAAACTACTCCTCCTCTACCTCCCTAACCGGCAACCGAACCTGAAACTAGGGTTCCTTCCTCCCTCATTCTTCATCTAAGGCCCCTGACCGAGGATGAGCCAACAACTCAATGAGCCTGTACCCAAGCTACTGGTGCTGGTGATAGGGATCCTCCTCCAGGCGCTGAAGTTGTTCCTTGGCACCTGAAGCTAATCCTTCACGGCAGTCGGACCCTTGTCTCCAGGCAGGAGACCATCAATAATCCGGATGCTCTTCGAACCATGGTGTAGTCGGTATGGACTCTTGATGATCGGCGAGCAATCAAGAAGGTCAAGAGACCTGATATAGGCTTTCAGGAGCCAAAGATTGCTATGGAAGTATGGTTTGTGGCATTTTAACTTGCTCTATCCTCTCCTTTTTTTTTTTTGAATGGTAAGATAATATTATAAAATAAATGAAGGCATAAGACTTACATGGATCGAAGCAGCATACCCCTGATACATATATGGAACCTTGAAATCCATCAAAAGAAAAAAACTAGACAAAACCAATGGAAGTTATAAATCCAACCCCAATGAACACCTTTACAATCAAGTAGAATGATATAACTTAAGTCTTTCTTGTAAGAAAAGCTCCAGATGTGAAGGAATAAAGTAACCATATATTGAACAAAGATAGCAGACCACACTCTAAGCACAAAACAAGAATTCCAAACCAAACCAGAATGAATAGCAGCAACAAACCACATCAGCAACGAATGGTATATATCAAGAGTAGTGAATAGGAAACAATTTGCAATTGAAAGCATGTAGCAACCCGAAACAATGAAATCAGAAACATAATAAGCTGCATTTCACAACCAAGAAATAATCAACCATCAATTAGAGCAAAGAATGGCCAAAATAAAAATCAAACTAGCAGCTATAAGATACCCAACAACCAATCTCCTAATCAAATCAGAAGCATCAAGCCACGCAACAAGCAATCCCAAGCTAAAGAACCAGCAAACAAGCCGACCCCACATAGAAACACCATATGCATCACCCATACTCCTCATGAGACCAGAAGTGAAGAAGGCAAACCCTCTAAAGCAACCAACTTAAGATTTTGAGTCGTACAAGCAAACATTGAAATAGGGAAAATAGTGAACCTCACTGAAGCAATAATCTTCTTAAAGAGACCCTCAACAGTATTGAACTCTTGATAGAAAATTCTTCTATTTTTCTCCACTAGGACTTCATAAATAGCAGCACTGAAACCAACTTTATTAAGTAAAGATACTAAGCTTTTACCCTTGAGATTGTCAACCATCCATGGACAAAAGGATTCCCAAGAATCATCTGGCCATTCTTTTAAACCATTCTAAACCAACATGTTCCACAATCTAGAGGTGAAACTACATTGGAAAAAGAGGTGTTCTCTATCCTCTTGTCTAAGCCCACAAAAGACACAAGTAGCTTGCTACACCAAAACCTGAAGACCTGATTATAGAATGAGGAAAGTAGTCACAAAGAGGATCAATAGGATGCCAGTTTCCATACCATAGAGAAGTTGTTTTCCCATCTCCAATAATAGACTTAAAGCAAAGCCTAACAGTAGACCGAAGCTGAAGTAATTTCTTCATAGTCCAAGAAGAGGATTGAGGTTGAATCAAAATCAAGAAATTCCTCTGCTTAATAAAATGAATCTTGACCCAAGTAGCCAACAAAGAAGGGTAGTTATCATCCAATAAATGCCATATGTGTTTAACCATAGCAGCTTGATTCCATTCTTCAAGATCTTTAATACCAAGACTCCCTTCATCAAAAGGAGCACAAACCCTCCTCCAAGCAACCTTACACCCTCCCTTAGTCATTTTAGAGTTGTCTAAAGGAATTTTCTCAACAAAGTAGTGAGGTTATGAATAACTGACTTTAGAATAATGAAGGTAGAAGCCCAATATACCTGAGTAAAAAAGAGAACAACTTTTACCAATTGAAGTCTCCCACCGAAAGAGAGAAAATTGATAGACCAACTAGAAATTCTTTTAGAGATCTTAACAACTAACACATCACTATCAAACTTCCCAAGTTTAGCAGATAATAAAGGAACACCCAAATATCTAATTGGCAAATGACTCATTTGAAAATTAAGCCTGTTCTGAATTTGAGCAGGGTAAGAACATCAATCCCAGCATAAAATAAGGTACTTTTAGCAGCATTTGGCACTAAACCTGAATAAGCTCCAACACTTTCTAATACTGTCATAATGCAATCAACAAAATATAAATCACCACCTGAAAAGAGAAGAAGATCATCTATAAATAGAAGGATGGTGATCTTCTAAGGATGGCATTTCCAATGGTAAGAGAAATTTGCAGAATCATCAACCTACCTAGCAAGCATTCCAGTAAACACTTCCATATAATGGACAAAGAAATACGGGGAAAGAGGATCACCTTTCCTGATGCCTCTAGAGCTCTTAAAATAACCTTTGTAGTCCCCATTGATATTCACAGAAAACATTGGAGTGGATATATAAGCAATGATCAGGCGAATCAAATGAGAGAGAAATTGACAAGCAACAAGAGTGGCTTCTAAAAATTTCCAAGATAAAGTATCAAAATCTTTAGTCAAGTCCACCTTCAAAGCAATTCTAGAATCACCATCATCCTTTTGATAATCCCTTAACAATTCTTGAGCTAAAAGAATGTTATCAGAAATGCTCCTACCTGGAATGAAAACACCTCGATTGAGGCTGACACACTCCTGCAAGCAAACCTTGAGCCTATTGGCTATGATTTTGGTTATGCACTTGTAGAGGGTAGTACATAGAGAAATAAGTCTATAATAAAAAAATTTGGAGGGATTTTCAATCTTAGGCACTAAAGTAATGACTGTGGAATTGATCTCTCTCAAAAGGTAACTAAAGAAAGAAGGCTTGAATTGCCTTGGTAACATCCACCCCCACAATACTCCAAGCTTGTTTACAAAATAAAGCATTATAGCCATCACTACCAGGAGCATTCCCATCCTTTATGGAAAACATAGCTCTTCTAACCACTTCATCAAAAATAGGAGTAGATAAGCTGTTAATATCATCCAAGGACACAGGCTTAACAAAAGAGCTTAAATCAGGAATTTTTTCAATCTCTCTTGCATGCAATAGCTTCTGATAAAAATTAGGAATCTTGATAGGTGCTCATTATTGGACATTTTAAGCCCCTATCTTGTGTTTGTTATGTCTCTACATTCCGTTATTTGGTATTTTTATTTTGTTTGTGTGTTTAAGCATCTTTCAGGAGCTTAATGAAGAAACAAAGCTAATCTCGGTCAATTAACCGAGTTCATGTTCGTTTCTATCTCGAGAAAGGAATTAAGAGCTGTTTCAGAGCAAAGAAGAGCTACTGAAGGGAAAAATGGTCATTTTTCGACATTGTTATCTCCGCGAAGGGCAAAAATTTCATTTCTAGACATTATTACTTCAACCAAAAGCATTGGGAGTCAAAGGCGACCAGTCTAGCTCAAATATGAAAAAAACGGATTTTACAGCAAAAATGCATCATAACCTACGTCACCAGAGGCAAAAACAGGAAAAATTGGACCATACCTACACTTTGGTTTGTGATCCCGAATTGGACCCTACGCACCTAACCTATGCTTGGGCGTAGGTCTAGTATTTCCAGCACCAAAATTTCAGCCAACTTTGAGCAATCATATATCAGTCAAGCAAGGTCCAAATGAGGTGATTATTGAGTCTAAAATAAAGATCTTGAAGTTCTCTTTCCAACGATGTATCACAAACCTTCATCCAATGTGTAAAACTCAAGTTATGATCGAAAGAGTGAGAGGTGTTCTGCAGAAAAAGCTAGAAATTTCAGTTTCGGGCCAAAATCCTATTTTAACCCAGATTGATTTGTTTTCACCCAAATGACTTTATTTCGACTCCAACACCTCTATACATGATATATACACATAAAAGGGTAATCCTATTATCTAAGTTAGGGTTTTCCACAACATTGCCTATAAATACCAAGTTTTGCTACAGATTTTAGAGAGCTTCTTGGCACGTATAATTTTCAGAGCCGCCTCTAGAGATTCATATTATTCAAAAGGGAGGAGCCATTTAAGACCTAGAGATCCGGAGAAGAAGGCCATGAAGGAAAATTCTACATCAACGATGCATTCTCCTTCTACTATGATCAACTAATTCTGTATCTAGGGTTTTCTTAGCAAATGTCTAGCCAAGTAATGTAGTTCTATTTTTTTTTCAATTGTAGAGAGGGGTAACTGTGACTATACTATGATGATTGTGTGAGATGAGAGACCATTTTTATTCGCTCTACAAGTTATATATTTGAATTGATTCTTGTCTTAGACTTTTCGAATATATTTATGTTACACAATCACAATTATTCACTATGGGCTGGAACTCGGATGCTTAATCTATGATTATTTACACAATGGTGGTCATAAAACTCAAAACCCTAGGTTGACACAGGTCATGCCCTAACAAACTGATATAGGCATGCTATAGTTTAATTTACTGCTTTAATTTACTTTTCTGCATTTACTTTTTGTTAGTAGTTGGCATGCACTAATCAGTTTAGTTTTGAGATGGGTTGTCGCAATCCGGTTGAGAGTAATCCTTTTTGGGGTCAAACTGCTGGCGCGATGCGACCTAATTCACAGTCAATGGATCTCCTTCATGTAAATGAAATAGAATTTGGACTATATTATGAAGTTAGTGGTGGAGTGAGGAAACCCTAGTGTTCTCTCTCTCTGAATCACAACCATTATTTATTATTGATTTCTGTTTTATTTTCATTAGTATTAGATAATTCACAAAAAAACCAAATTTTTTTCGGGAAAATATAATTCAGTGTTTTTTAACTATTAAAGTGAAGAATCCTCGTCTATGTGGGATCGATATTACCCTACTCATGCAATACTATATACAATTGATCTGTGCGCTTGCAGAAAGGTAAAACCTAAAGTGTCATTAAGGTGTTGTTTTTAACCACATATTTTGTACACACCTGACGTTCATCAAGTTTTTGGCGCCGTTGCCAGGGACTAAGCATCTTTCAATAGCTTTAGTAGTTTATTTGGATTGCGTTATTGTAGATTGTAACTAAATTTAGATTTTTGTGCGATTGACAGGTACTCTAAAAGGCATAAAAGGGAGAAACCGGAGCTTCTGAGGTTGCGTTTGGAACCGTTTGTGAGTTTTAGTTTTGTCTTGATTTTCGCATTTAATTCTAGCTTTATTTTCATTTTATAGTTAGAGTAATTTAGAAGTAGTTAATTTAGTTAGTATTTATTTAAAATTAATAATAATAATAATAATAATAATAAAATCTCCAGTTTTCTGTTAGAAAGTTCAATTTTTGCAAATGAGGTGAGGTTTTTGAGTGTAAAAGGGTCAGTGAGAAGAACTCACTATTGTGAGCTCTATGGAGTTAAGCCGAAAAACGTCGTTTAGTACCTCAAAACTGCTATTTTGTGATTATCTGGAAAGAAAAAATTATGGATTTTGAGAATTTGGGTGACCAAAGAGTGAATCAATAGAAGGCACCAGCCACATTGTTGAAAGGATACTACGCGCCAGAGACATTTGATTCCTATGTTAATTTCACAAAAGAAGAAGGCGTGAAACATTTCGAGATCAAGTCAAGCATAATCAATATGCTTCCAAATTTTTCTGGCCTTAGGATAGAGGACCCATACCAGCATATAAATGATTTCTTAGAGGTTGCATCTATAGTTAGGTTTGAGGGTTTGACTAAAAATGATTTGTGAGTGTGTATATTCTTAGAGGTTGCATCTATAGTTAGGTTTGAGGGTTTGACTAAAAATGATTTGTGAGTGTGTATATTTCCTTGGTCGTTGAAAGACAAAGCTAAAAGATGGTATATCAAATTGACCAAAGTGACTAAAAGGGATTGGGAAATCCTTAAATCTGAATTCATAGAGAAGCATTATCCCATAGGAAAGACCTTAAAGGCACAAGATGTAATCAGAAGTTTTAGAGAATTGCCTGGTGAGCAGTTTCATGATGCTTGGGAGAGATATAGTGAAATCTTGTATAAGTGTCCCCACCATAGGCTCACTGAACAGAATGTGGTTAAGAATTTTTACATGAGACTTGGAGAGGCACATAAGACTTTGATAGATGCGTCAACAAATTGATTATTTACCCTGAAGCCAACAAAAGAACTTTTAGACTCGTTTGACAATATCAGTGAGAATGGAATCCAATATGAATCTTATTTGAGGTTTAGAGATGGTCAGGATAGGCGATCTGAAAAAGTTTTTGAGGTTAATCATGATGATGTGAGAGATTCAATGGCATTAATGGGAGAGAAATTAGAGAGATTTAAAAAGATTCTTACCCAAAGCAATCATTCCCCTAGAAGAGAAGTGGCAGAGGTAAAAGTCAATTATTTCCATAATGAGTGTCAAAATGGTGAATTCGTTACTACCAATGCTAATGTAACATGAAACTATCCAAACAATGCTGCTTTCACCAATTCATACACATCAAATGTCTAAAATTATCCATTTCTGTCATTTGAATTGTCGAATGTGGAATCAAGGTTCCCTCTGGAACAATAATCATATAATCCGCAGCCAAGGGTCCAACAGAGTCAACAATCATACTAATCTCCACCAACAATCATGGCTCAAAATTCTCATTCAAACTACCAACCCAGATAGCCATTCAATAATTCTCAGGCTTTCCAGCCGTTCAATAATAATCAATTTATCCGGCCATATAACTACTAGACCCAGCCTCAAGGAAACCAAAACCAAGGATTCAATCTAAATCAAGTTTACCCTCCATATCCTCAAAACCATTTCCAACATCAACATCCAACTAAAAATTAACTATCAAGACCACCTGACTTTGAAGAGATGATAAGTACCTTGAGGGAGCTTAAAAATCAATCTAATAATTCTTAGGTGACCATCCAAACACTGAACTCTCATTCCCAATCCCTTGTTCAAATGGATGCCCGAATGGTACAATTAGCGGATGCTATGGATAGGATTGTGAGAATATTGCCTAGTCAACTGGTGGTGAACCCAAAACTGTAACAAGTACTGGAGCTTGGATCCTTTGTTGAGAGTCATCATGAGACAGTCTAAGTAGTCATCATTTTGAGAAATGGAAGAGAAGTGGATAATAATGCTGAGGAGCAGCTTGAGGAGAGGCTGAAGAAGCAAAAGGTCAAAGAAGTTTAAAGAAAGACAGAAAAAGAAGCTCAGAAGAAAGAGGCTGAGAAAGCTCAGAAAGATCAACCTCAAGTGAAGAAAGATGAAGAACCAGAAATGACACCATATGAGGAAGTAACACCTTACCCTCAACGTCTCCGAGATTTGATTTCGTATAAAGAGCATAAGGAGAAAGACATGTTGGATCCATATCGGTAAGTTGAGATCAATAAACCTCTTCTAGACATTGTTGACCAAATTCCACCCTATGCCAAATTTTTGAAGGATTTCTGTACTCAAAAGCATAAAAACAGAACTAAGGTCCTGAAAAATATTTTATTGATTGAACAAGTGAGTTCAATCTTACTGAGTGATACTTCACCTAAAAGGAAAGATCCCGGTGCTCCTATTATTTATTGTGTCATTGCTGACCAGAAGATTGTTAGAGCTCTTCTTGATCTGGGTGCGAGCGTTAATTTATTACCTTACTCGGTCTATTAGCAGCTAAGGTTGGGAGATCTCAATACTACCTCGGTGGTGCTTCAATTGGCAGACATATCAACTAAACAACCGAGAGGAATTTTGGAGGATGTCATAGTGCAGGTGGGTAAGTTCTACTATCCTGTAGACTTTGTAGTGTTAGACATGGAACCTGACCATAGATCGAGGATACATATCCCTGTTATCTTAGGAAGGCCATTTTTGGCTATGGCGAATGCATGCATTCATTGCAGAACAGGGGTTATGGATATATCTTTTGGGAATTTAAACATCAGGATGAATGTCTTTGATACCAACCATGAACTACCTGAACTAGCTTAGTGTTTTAACATAGAGGGGATGGTTTAAGAAGTTGTACCTCAGAGTAGTATAAGAGATGATTTGGAGATTGTGATGAAAATGTCTAAGGTGAATTTTGAAAATGGAGAGGACCAACAACGATCTAGTTGGAAAGATATTGTTGCGTTGGAAGCTACGTTATATTCACCGTCAGATAGAGCATCAAGAGAGTCGCTTGGACCTCAACTTATTCTTCCACAGAAGTTTGTGCCTAAAAGTAATCTTCCTGAGATGGTGTTGTGTGTGGAGGATGATGAATTAAAAGATAAAACATGTGTGAAGAATGTTAGAGATGATCAATGGTCACAAACTTTTAGAGAACCTACTAAGGATGACCCCCCTCTTAAGGACACCTTTCTAGATGAACTAGTGTTAGGTATACACATGGTAGAAGAGTTATATGCCTTGGAAGATCCGTAATTGAGATCCAAGTGTGAGGGGATACGGAGTTGTGCATATAAGGATGCTTAGAGTTACATAGCTCAAACAAGAGTACATCATGCTAAGCATATTCGTTTTAAGTTCCTTAAGCTTGGCCAGAAATGGCAATGTAATCCAAAGCTGAAAGTGTTTCTAGGTAAACTCCGATGAAGATGGGAAGGACCACACATGGTTAGATCAGTTTACCCCTGCGGAGAAGTAGTATTCAATAAAAGGTTCGGGATACATGGGCAGAGACTAAGATATTATGAGGAGATTGATCCGGGACCAGAATTTTTGGCGTCTGTCAGTTTACTCGAGAGTGATGAGATGGTGGAAGGACTGTTGTCTAAGGTGTTGAAGGAGGATTTGATGGAAGCACTAACCATACAGGGGTTGATGTTAAAACAAGAAAAAAGGTATTTTACATGGTGATTATTGTTATGTACTCGATGTCATGAATAATACTAATTGTCTATGGGTGAGAGCGCTTAGAGAGTCACCTCCTACATTTTGTCCTTTAATTAAGGGAAGTATGGCAGAGAGGAAAGGTGTTGGATAACCTTTTCTAGAACGTCGTGCCAAAGACGTGAAACATTGGTCCTAGCCTATCTAGCCTTGGTTTGTATAATAATAGGTAAGTTATTTCTGCAATTTCAATTCTTAGAGATTGTAGGTCCTTAAGATCAAATCATTTCTTTTATTTTATTTTAAAATATATATATTTTTTAATAAAATCCAAAAAGAGAATTTTAAAAAATCCCTTAAAAAATTATGTGTCAATTTCTGGTAATTTTTACAATTTCTTTTCCCTTGCTATGATATTTGGGTATGTGTTTGTTTCATATTTACAGGTGATCTGAATAGAGTTCGGGGGAGGAGGTTAAGCATTTCGAAGAATCCAGGACTGCGCTTCAAGGGTAACTATATTTGTTCTGATTCTTTATTTTTGACCATGAGAACATGGACACATTTAAGTTTTGGGGTGAGGGTATATAGTTACAAGAAAGGAAAAGTTTTGAAAATTTTGAAAAAAAATTTGAATGTTTTGAGGACTTCTTTGTTTTGATGCATGAGTGTTTCACATTATGAGTTGATTGAGTTTATGTTTATAATGTATAAGTAGTATGTGATGTGATGTTCCCGCTCATGAGAGTAATGATTAGATCGAGTTATTGAAGTGATGTAGTTTACATGGGTGAGTGATTAGTTAACTTGAAACCAAGAAAAACGACTTTGACCTATAAACACAAGCACACATTCATTACGAGAAGTAGGTTGATTTTTGACTATGTAGTTGAAAAATAATTTTGCCACAATAAAAGGGGAGAAGGGGAGTTGTTTTGGCTGAAATGGAGAAAATTGAAAATTGTTTTTGAGAAAATAAAATGCAAAAAAACAGTTCTTTGATCTGAGTAACCGGACTTTGGTATCACCAATATCACTGTTCGCTTTTAAAGGGGAGAAGACTGATGAACATCAATCCCGTGGAAGAAGCTCGGGCCCAGTTGGTTGGGACTAAAAATCCTCGCTGGAAAGTCCAGAGAAGAAAGACAAAAAGGGATGAAAATTAGGAAGATGGAAAATAATACGTTTTTACTAAAAATTGCAAAGTTTGATCAATGAAGTAGGAGAAAAGAAACTGAAATATTGTAGTTGAATGTTCATAAAATAACGTAAGGTTGTCCGGATTTTAAGTAGAAAGTAGCAAAATCATTCACTTAAGTGGGGACCATTCATGACACGAAGCTCGAGATAGTTATTATTCGGTAGTGAGTGAGAGTATTTGAATTCATATTATATTGTGTGTTGTATCAAAGCTTATTTGACTTGTGTGTGTGAACTCATGAATGCGCAATTACAAAAGAATTGAGATGTTTGTAGGTATCATCACTGGAAACCTTCATGAGGCTTCACTCGTCCACTAGGGGTAACCTAGGAGTTCAAAAGGTTTGTTACACGTGCTAAGTGTAATCGTTGACCCTTACAAAAAAAGGGATTAGGTTAGAGTAGATAGGTTAGATAGAATAAGAATCATCACTTTCAGTTATCTCCAAGTTTATTGCTAAGGGACTAGCAATATATAAGTTTGGGGGTGTGATAGGTGCTCATTATTGGACATTTTAAGCCCCTATCTTGTGTTTGTCATGTCTCTACATTATGTTATTTGGTATTTTTATTTCGCTTGTGTGTTTAAGCATGTTTCAGGAGCTTAATAAAGAAACATAGCTAATCTCGGTG
Organism: Cornus suecica; assembly: GCA_963922005.1. Taxonomy (NCBI): domain Eukaryota; kingdom Viridiplantae; phylum Streptophyta; class Magnoliopsida; order Cornales; family Cornaceae; genus Cornus; species Cornus suecica. Next base: position 36,961,490 of record OY998243.1, read on the forward strand.
AATTAACCGAGTTCATGTTCGTTTCTATCTCGAAAAAGGAATTAAGAGGCGTATCAGAGCAAAGAAGAGCTACTGAAGGGCAAAATGGTCATTTTTCGACATCGTTATCTCCGCAAAGGGCAAAAATGTGAATTCCAAACATTATTACTTCAACCAAAAGCATTTAGAGTCAAATGCGACCAGTCTAGCTCAAATATGAAAAAAATGTATTTTACAGCAAAAATGCATCATGCCCTGCATCACCAGAGGCAAAAACAGGCAAAATTGGACCATACCTAAGCTTTGGTTTGTGATCCCTAATTGGACCCTACGCACCTAACCTACACTTGGGCGTAGGTCCAGTATTTTCAGCACCAAAATTTCAGCCAACTTTGGACAATAATATCTCGGTCAAGGAAGGTCCAAATGTGGTTATTCTTGAGCCTACAATCAAGATCTTGAAGTTCTCTTTCCAACGATATATCACAAGACTTCATACAATATGTATAACTCAAGTTATGATCATAAGAGTGAGAGGTGTTCTGCAGAAAAAACTGAAAATTTCAATTTCGGGCCAAAATCCTATTTTGACCCGGATTGATTTGTTTTAACCTGAATGACTTTATTTCAACCCCAACACCTCTATACATGATATATACACATATTATACATCATATATTAGGGTTTTTCTTGGTTGTGTATGAAATTACCTAAAAGGGTAATCCTATTCTCCAAGTTAGGGTTTCCCTCAACTTTGCCTATGAATACAAAGCTTTGTTACAGATTTTGAAAAGCTTCTTGGCACATATAATTTTTAGAGCCGCCTCTAGATATTCATCTTATTCAAAAGGGAGGATCCATTCAAGACCTAGAGATCCGGAGATGAATGCCATGGAGGGCGATTCTACATCAACGATGCATTCTCCTTCTACCATGAACAACTAATTCGATATCTAGTGTTTTCTTAGCAAAACCCTAGCCAAGTAATGTAGTTCAGATTTTGTTTTCAATTGTAGAGAGAGGAAACTGTGACTATACTATGATAATTGTGTTAGATGAGAGACCATTTTTATTCGTGAGACAAGTTTATATATTTGAATTGATTCTTGTCTTATACTTTTCAAATTTATTTATCTTACACAATCACAATTATTCACTATGAGATGGAACTCAGATGCTTAATCTGTGATTTTTTACACAATGGTGGTCATAAAACTCAAAATCCTAGGTTGACATAGGTCATACCCTGACAAACTGATATGGACATGCTTTAGTTTAATTTACTATTTGTGATGTCCCACATCGCCCGGGTAGAGGTCTGAGTATGTGCTTATATGTGCAGTGTTGTTTCCAATTGGTATGACGCCTTTTGGGAGGAGCCCAAGAGCAAAACCGTGCGGGCTGGGCCCAGAGCGGACAATATTATACCAAGTGTTGGAGCGGGGTGTTACAATTGGTATCAGAGCCAGAGCCCGACTGAAATTAAGTGTGGGAGCATGCACAACACCCACGGGTCGCTAGCGAGGACGCTGGGTCCCTAGGGTGGGTGATTGTGATGTCCCACATCACCCGGGTAGAGGTCTGGGGATGTGCTTATATGTGCAGTGTTGTCTCCAATTGGTATGGGGCCTTTTGGGAGGAGCCCAAGAGCAAAACCGTGCGGGCTGGGCCCAGAGCGGACAATATTACACCAAGGGTTGGAGCGGGGTGTTACAGAGCATGCACATCACCCGTGGGACACTGAAAGTTTGTGATCCCATTTCGACCTTTGTTGAATGAGATATGAGCTCCCGAAGTTGACTGAAAGTTTGTGCTGAAAACACTATAGCATTCCGCACCAACGCTTTAAGCGTAGCTGGCCTATGCTTCAAGCGTAGGTCCTAAGCGTACCTCTAAGCATAGGTCCAAGCATAGAAATGTGATTTTTAGCCACTTTTTGAAACTGAAAGCATAGGTATTTTGTGGAAAATCACTTTTCTCTATGAATGCACCGAAACGATCGTCTTAAACCCACTATACTTTCTGCTGAAGATGACGGCTTCTGGAAATGCCATTTTTGCCCTCCGAGAGCCATTTTTGTCTCGGACTGCCTCTTTAACTCTCCTTTTGGACAGAAAGAACACACTCTTCCATTAATTCACCGAAGTTAGGTCAATTTCATCATTAAGCTCCTGAAACATTCCTTAACACGCAAACGCAATAAAAATACGAAATAATGGAATGAAAGAACGTAACAATAGTGAGTTAAGGGGTCAAAATGTCTAATATTTGAAACCTATAACACCCCCAAACTTACATATTGTTAGTCCCTTAGCAATAAACTCAGAGAACTTTTCTTGTGATGATCTTTTTAATACAACTACTCTAACTATTCTAAGATATTCCTTTGCTTTCGTTAGGGTCGACGATTACACTTGGCACTTGTAACAAGAATTTTAAACCCCTAGGTTACCCCTAGTGGACGAGTGGAGTCTCGTGAAGGTTTCCAATGATGGTACCTACAAAAATCTCAGTTCTCTATTAATCACGTAGTATTAAGTTTACACACAAGTTCAATTAAGTCATGATATAATACAAAAGACAACAAGGATGCAAATACTCCCACTCACTACCAAACATTAATTATATCAAGCTTCGTGTCATGAATGGTTCCCACTAATAGTGAATGATTTCGCTACTTTCTACTCTAAATCCAGACAACCTTCCGTGATTTTGTGAACACTAGACTATGATATTTCAATTTTTTTTTCTTTTACTTCATTGATCAAACTTTGCCATTTTTAATAACAACATATCTTTCCATCTTTCCTATTTTATCCCTTTCTTTCCAAGTCTCTGGACTTTCCAGCGAGGATTTTTTGTCCCGACCAACTGGGCCCGAGCTTCTTCCATGGGATTTATGCTCATCAGTCTTCTCCCCTTTCAATGCGAACAATGATTTTGGTGATAACAAGGCCCGGTTACTCAGATCGAAGAACTGATTTTTGCATTTTATTTTCTTAATATATATTTTTTCAATTTTCTCTATTTCAACCATAACATCTCCCCTTCTCCCCTTTATTGTGGCAAAATTATATTTTCAACTACATAGTTAAAGATCAACCTATTTCCCATAGTGAATATTTGTTTGTGCTTATATGTCAAGGTCGTCTTTCTTAATTTCAATTTCACTCATTCACTTACCCATGTAAAACCACATCACCTGACTAACTCGATCTAATCATTACTCTCATGAATGGGAATATCATATCACCTACTACTCATACATCATAAACACGAACTCAATCAAATTGTAATGCAAATCAATCATGTGTGAAAACAAAGAACTGGTCCAAAATATTAAGATTTTAAATTTTTCCAAAAATTTCATTCCTTGTAATTCTATACCCTCACCCCCAAACTTAAATCAGACCATGTCCCCATAGTAAAAAATAATATAGGAGAACATATACAGTTAACCTTGAAGCTTAATTCTGGATTCCAAAGCAAAACATGAATCCCCTCCCCCATGATTTGGATCACCTGTAGATATCATTAACAAAGCATAAAAACCAAATCATAACAAGGGAAAAGAAATTTCATCATAAACATCCAAAAATCAACACATTTTTTCAAGAAATTAAAAATTCTCTCTTCTTTTTTTTTTCCAAATGGTTTGGGCTTTAGGGCCTACAATCCTATAAATAAAATAACAATAAAAGAAAACAATAAAAATAAAAATAAAGATAAAGACGTGACCTTAAGGGTCTACCGTCTCTAGGAATTTAAAAATTGCATAAATTAAATGACCTACTACTTTACAAACCTAAGCTAGAAACTAATTTTCACACCCTAGGACCAGTGTTTAACGTCGTCGGCACAACAGGACCACTCAAAGGGTTATCCAACACCCTTCTTCTCTGCAACACTTCCCCTACTCATAGGACAAAATGTAGGAGATGACTTTCTCAGTGCTCTCACCTGTGAACAATTAGTATTATTCATGACATTAAATATAGAGCAATAATCACCATATAAAGTACCTCTTCTATCACGTTCTAACTTCACCCCAGATACAGATAATGTGTCCAACAGATCCTCCTTCAATACGTTATGTAATGTTCCCTCCACCAATTCATCATTCTCCGTTAAACTGACAGATGTGATAAATTCTGATCTCTGATCAATCTCCTCATAAATCTTTAGCCGATGACTATGCCTCTTTAACCTCTCACTCTCCAAACCTACCGCTCTGTGGGGGTAAATCAATTTAACTCTAAATGGTCCGTCCCTTCTTAACCGGATCTTACCTGGAAACAATTTCAATATCGAATTATGCCGCCATCCCTTCTGGTCGAGCTCAGGGAACTTAAGTCAAACATGATTAGCATGATGTACTCTTGTTTGAGCTATGTAAATTCAAACCATACGGATAATTCCGTATCCCTTCACACTCATATCTTAATCGTGGATCTTCCCAGGCATACAACTTGTCTACCATGTTTATACTCAACACTCGCTCATCTAGAAAGGGGTTCTTAAGAGGGGTGTCATCCTTGGTAGGCTCTATGATAGTTCGTGGCAAATGCTCAACTCTAACATTTTTCACACCCTTTTTATCTTTCAATACATCATCTTCCTTATGCAACACCATCTCAAGAAGTGTACTTTCAGACACCAACATCTGTGGAGAAATAAGTTGAGGTTCAAGCGACTATCTTGATGATCTCTCTAACGGCGAGTACAACGCAACACTAAATTTCAAATTAGATCATTGTTGGTCCTCCCAATTTTGAAAATTCACCTCCGATCTTTTCACCACTAAGGTCTTCTCTCGACCTTCAGTTCTATCATACAACCCAATCTTATATAGTGAGTTATCGGGCACCAGTGCTCCTGGTGACACAAATGGAAATTTAGGTAAATCTCTTAGCTCCTCCCCTAGTTGCAAACCTAGAGCTCTTTCAAATGCATTCGTTATTTCCATCACAACATCCAGATCATTTCTTGCTCGACTCTGAGGTATCGGTTCTTCACAAGCCTTATTGACTTCTTCTACATTAAAGCACTCAACCGGTGTATTGATTCGATGACCTGTATAAAAAACATTCATCCTCACCTTCATATTCCCGAAAGATAGATCCATTGCTCCTGTCCTGCAATTGATATGCGCAATGGCTGTTGTTGGGCATCAGGTGTGTGTAAAATATGTAGTTAAAAATGACACCTTAATGACACTTTAGGTTTTACCCTTCTGCTAGCGCACAAATCAATTGTATATAGTTTTGCTTGAGTAGGAGAATATCAATCCCGCAGAGACGAGGATTGTTCACTTCAATAGTCTAAAACCACTGAATTATATTTTTTAGAAAAGAGTTTGGTTTTGTGAATTATCTAATATTAATGAAAATAAATAATAGAAAATAATAATAAATAATGGTTGTGATTTAGAGAGAGTGAAAACTAGGGTTTCCTCACTCCACCACTAACCGCATAACATAGTCCAAATTCTATTTCAGTTGCATGAGGGCGATCCATTGACTGTGAATTAGGTCGTGCCGCACCAGCTGTTTGACCCCAAAAAGGATTACTCTCAACCGGATCGCGACAACACATCTCAAGACTAAACTAATTAGTGCATGCCAACTACTAATAGAAAGTAAATGCAGAAAAGTAAATTAAAGTAGTAAATTAAAACATGAAAATAAACTAAAGCAAGTTTATATCAGTTTGTCAGGGCATGGCCTGTGTCAACCTAGGGTTTCAAGTTTTATGACCACCATTGTATAGAAAATCACAGATAAAACATCTGAGTATCAGCCCATAGTGAATAATTGTGATTGTGTAAGATAAATATATTTGAAAAGTCTAAGACAAGAATCAATTCAAATATATAAACTTGTATCACCAATAAAAACGATCTCACATCTAACACAATCATCATAGTATAGTCATAGTTTCCCCTCTCTACAATTGAATATAAAATTAGAACTACATTACTTGGCTAGGGTTTTGCGAGAAAACCTTAGATACAGAATTAGTTAATCATGGCTAAGAGAATCTGCATTATCGGTGTAGAAACGCTCTCCATGGCCTTCTTATCCGGATCTTTAGGTCTTTAATGGTGGTTCTCTTCAATGGACGAACTATATGAATGAACGTGCGTGAAAATCATAACCAGAACTTCCTCCGAAAAACAACACCCTCTCTAAACCCTAATGGTTGCCCTTTTCTCTAATTTCATAATACATGAATAATCTCTATAAAATCTTATGTAATTATGTGTATAAGCCTGTATGTAAAGGTATGAAATCACCGATCACTTAAAATATCGAAGTAGGGACAAAACTGGAAAATTCTGAAACAACTCCGAAACAACTTCAGCACGTAAAAGGATCATGTGGCCACAAGGTGGGACCTACGCTCCTGACCTACGCTTGGGCGTAGGTATAGGGCGTAGGGTCCAAACCAAAGCGTAGCTCAGGTCCAATCTGCCTCTTTTTTCTTTCTGTAGACATAGGGTATTATGCATCTTTTGCTATAAAAACTCGTCTTTTCATATTTGAGCTAGACTGGTCACCTTTGACTCCCGCTGCCTTTCGTTGAGGTAATAATGTCAAGAAAAGACATTTTTCACCTTCGGTGAGATAACAATGTTGGGAAATGACTATGTTGCCTTCCAGTAGCTCTTCTTTACTTTGGCACACCTCTTAATTCCTTTCTTGAGATAGAAACGAACACGAACTCAGTTAATTCACCGAGATTAGCTATGTTTCTTCGTTAAGCTCCTAAAACATGCTTACACACACAAATGGGATAAAAATACCAGGTAACGAAGTGTAAAGACATAACAAATGCAAGGTAGGAGCGAAAAAATGACAAATATTGAACACCTATCACATCCCAAAACTTACATATTGCTAGTCCCTTAGCAATAAAATCAGAGAAACTATCTGTGATGATTCTTATTCTATCTAACCTATCTACTCTAACCTATTCCCTTGCTTTCGTGAGGGTCAACGATTACACTTATCACGTGTAACAAGCCTTTTAAACCCCTAGGTTACCCCTAGTGAATGAGTGAAGTCTCATGAAGGTTTCCAGTGATGGTACCTACACACATCTCAATTCTTTTGTAATTACGCATTCATGAGTTCACACAAACAAGTCAAATAAGTTATGATACAACACACAAGATAATATGAATGCAAAGACTCCCACTCACTACCAAACGACAATTATATCAAGCTTCATGTTATGAATGGTCCCCACTTAAGTGAATTATTTTGCTACTTTCTACTTAAAATCCAGACAACCTTTCATGATTTTGTGAACATTAAGTTACCATATTTCAGTTTCTTTTCTCCTACTTCATTTATCAAACTTTTCCATTTTTAGTAAAAACGTACTGTTTCCATCTTTCCACTTTTTATCCCTTTTTGTGTTTCTAAGTCGCCAGACTTTCCAGCGAGGATTTTAAGTCCCGACCAACTGGGCCCCAGCTTCTTCCCTGGGATTTATGCTCTTCAGTCTTCTCCCCTTTAAATGCAAACAGTGATATTGGTGATACAAAAGCCCGATAACTCAGATCAAAGAACTGCTTTTTGCATTTTATTTTCTTCATTTCAACCAAAACAACTCCCCATCTACATAATATTTTTCAACTACATAATAAAAAATCAACCTATTTCTCATAGTGAATGTGTGCTTGTGTTTATAGGTCAAAGTCGTCTTTCTTAAATTCAATTTCACTCATTCACTCACCCGTGTAAAACCACATCACTCACTAACTTGATCTAATCATTATTCTCATGAGTGGGAACATCACATCACATACTACTCATGCATATACACAAACTTAATCAAACTGTAAATGTCAAACATTCATGCATAAAAACAAAGAATTGTCCTAAAGTTTTTTTATTTTTTCTCGAAAATCTTTATTCCTTGTAATACTATACCGTCACCCCCAAACTTCAATCATACCATGTCCTCATGGTTAAAAATAAAATAGGAGAAAATATACAGTTACCATTGAAGCTCAATTTTCGATTCCAAAGCAAAGCATAAATCATCTCCCCAAACTTGAATTGGATCACCTGGAGATATCATCAACAAAGCACATATACCCAATCATAGCAATGGAAAAGAAATTTCATAATAAATATCCAGAAATCGACACATGTTTTCAAGGAATCAAAGATTCTCTTTTTTTTATTGAATTTTGTTTTATGACGATAGTAATAATAATAAAAAAAAACTGATCTGGCCTTAAGGGCCTACAATCCTAAAATAAAAATAAAAGAAACAAAGACGTGGCCTTAAGGGCCTACCGTCTCTACAAATAAAATAACCTAAAAATCCTAAACCTAAATCCTAGTCCACCTCTTCTTCTTCATCACTACACAACACTCTTCAACCATATCTGACAAACTGCAGTCTCTTTCAACTCCTCTAAATCTTCCTCCGGATATATTTTCATAAATGTCCACCGCATCTCATCCAATTACTTCATTCTATCACCCAGCTCCTCAACAATGATCTTTGATTATAAAAATGGGTATGGAAGATAATATTCACATTTATCGACACCTGCCCATTCTCTACTCACAATTGCTCGGGCATACAACATCTCAGCCATAATCAATGTTGGAACACACACTTCATACCCATGACTTAGGGCATAAAACTTCTAAGCATAGTGTGATCTCTTGCACTAGTTTGATTATTAGGCCGAAGTTGAGCCGCAATGACACAATCTAAATAAAGTAGATGTAACTTTAACCACCAATTATCACGTCTTATCCTTCAGATCTGATACTGCACACAATTCTTGAACCATCTCATCATCCTTATTTGGCCATACTACAGGATGCTCCTTCAATATTCCTTATCAGTTTGCCGGAGTACCAATTGGTATATTCCATGCATCGACAATACTTCTTCTTCCACTCACAACAGGAGCACTCCACTGAGTCACTTTAGCCCCTATCACCTCAAATCCTGGCGACCCCGAAATGATCATATTTTCATAGAATTTTTGGACCAAGCCCGGATACACCTTTTCGCCCGCTGGTTTTTCTAAACTCTTCAATCCTTGTTTTCTAAGGATTTTCCTTCCAGGTGAAACTAATACTCGATTCATCCTCTCCGGATGAAATACCTCTTCAAATTGCAACCAACACTGCAAAAATGATTTTGGTGTGGTTCGGCTTTCTATTTTACTCGTAGCTTCTTTATTCGCACTCTTCATTGCCATATATTGTTCCGTCCCTTCTATGAATTCCTCCAGGTCAGAATAATCTTCATTAGCATTATCCATACTAACCCTCCTCAAAATGGAAAGAATAAAAGAAGAATAGAAGAATAATACCCAATCTAATGCTCACTCCTTGAGAATTATGAATTGTGAATTGTATCTACCCTATGGATGTATTTATAGATGGATGCCGTAGAATTAGAAGAAAAAAAGGATTTAAACCCCTTAACTGACTAGGAAAGGGGAAGCAATAACTAATCCAACTTATATTTGTAGTTTCCTCGTCATATTATGATTCCTCTAAAAATTCTACAAAATTTCTACAAAAATTCCTAAAAATAACTTAAACAATTCTAATAGGGTAAGACTTAATTTTTTTTTTCATGACACGCTTTTCAATAACTAACGCACCCCCAAACTTAAATGCACACATGTCCTCATTGTGCAAAAATAAAATCACACATACTTAATGTAATAAACATAGTAAGGCACACATATCATTAAAAGCGGTCAAAAACTGTCATTTTATATAAAATAAAAAATATCATAAACAGTTAGAGATGATCATTAAAGCTGTCACAAAAGATCAAACACTGACTTTCCAATCTACAATTGATCCCTACTGTGAACAACTAAAACAAGAAAATCCTAAAAACAAAATAAAATAAACAAAATAAAACTACAACTACATAGCATCATCCTGAGGTGGCTGTGGTGGCGGAACTGTCACTCTCATGTGTCGCATCATAGAATCCCATTGATCCATTATTTCACGATGCTCACACTATCGGGCCTGCCTCTCCTTTGCAAATGAGCGCTCCAATCCCTCAATACATCCAATCAACTAGTCGTATGAAGCCTGAGTTATCATAATAGCACCCCAGCCGGGGCCTGTGGCACATCACCTCCTCAGCCCGTGGCACCTCTACCTCAGGCATCTTATCAGGCATAGCCTGCTCTGCATCATCCTCTTGTCCACCTGGCAATAAAACTCCTCTGAATCTACGTCGGTGAGCATATGTCACTAGACCCTTCTTGATCCACCCCTTGTTCCTCACACCCTTACAATATGTAACCAGTGGTGCATACTTATCCTCAGCATCCATCTGCAATGCTTGATCGAACATCAACTTTATTACAACACAGGGAATAACCATCTAAAACATGACAGTTCTGACCTTGTTCTCCCGGTGCAAGTGAATATAATGCCAAAATAAAGTCTGCCAAAGGGCGTGTAGAATAGAATACCAGTGACCAAACTCAAAAGCATAGTGCAACACCGGAAATGGCGGGTAACACATGGTCTAATGGCTATATGGTAACACATTGGACCGGACTATCACATCCCAGAGCCAAAGCATTGAATGATAGTTGGACTTCTTGGTCCCATTACGACTATTATCCGCCCACTGTCCCTCAGTCTGCAATCTCACCATATCGTAAAATGGTAGAAGTGGGTCTGGCATAGGTGGGAACCTCTCCTCTAGCTCTACAGGGCACTCGTGTGGAATACCCCACGCAACAGCAATACTCTCGGGAGTAATCTCAAACTCCCGCCCCTCTATCACTATCAGTAGCCGAGTCCCTCTACTGTAATGCCTCATATGAAGCCAGAACTCGTTAATCATGTCAGCACAAATGTGTGGTGTAGCTGGGGCTAGGATCGGCAATAATCTGCACTCCCTTAGTACGTCTATGGTCCAATATGGGACTGGCTCTATTCGCTGAAGTGGCACAATAGCATAAGTGCGCTCCTGTTGGAACTCCTTATTCAAAGACCGAGCTATCAGTGTCTCCTTAGAGATCGTGGAATGCATTCATCTATAAGAAACAAGCTTACCCTCATCACCATCAACTTCCGGCTCAGGATACGGCACCTCACCGTACTCAGCGTCCTCTAGCTCATCCTCCTGCTCTACCTGCCCATCCTCACTATCACCACTCTCAATAGTCTACTCATCGGATGTCTCTGACTCATGTGGCGGTGGTGATGGCTCGGGGAGTGGAGACTATGCCCAGGGTCATGATGATGCCCTCGGTGCAGTAGGTGGAACTGTCATCCAACCATATCTCAAATATAACTCAATGCCCTCTGTCGGTGCACTCGGCCTCTCAGTCTCCTCATCTAATGAATCCGACGTAATATACACCGGTCTCGGTGCTCGGGTACTATGGTTTATAGGCCGCATACTCTCCAGGGGCGGTGACCGTGATCTGTCTCTCTGTACTACCATCCCCAACATAGATGCTCCCTCAACAGCCTTCCTTGCACCTTTTACGCAAGCCATTCCTACAGAATTCGGATTGTTATGCAAATTAGTAGAAACTGTCCAGACACCGAATCAAACTCAAAACTATATCTAAAGTATTCTAATAAAATGATTAAACAAGACCTCATCTCAAAAATTTGATATTCAACCCGTATTTGAAGCCAAAAACCCACCTTTTTTAGAACAAATTAAAACATGATTTCGATTGGTCTCGTTCCTCAATACTAGTTTAGAATAATTAGATTAAGTAATCAAAAACAAAAGATTGGATCAAAACTTACCTAATTGTAAGAAATGGAAAATTCCCCAAAATTGGATTCCAGAGACCTTTCAAGTTCTACACGTGAATCCGTACACACACTCACTAATCTGACGATCCACCGCTTGGGAATGATAAGAAATATCAATATTCGGCTTTAGGAATGAACGAGAATCGATTTGGTGGAGAGGAGAGGGAGAAAAGAGAATTTTGAAATGAAAAGCCGCAAGACTGTATTTATACAGTCCCATGACCTATGCTTAGGCATAGGTTATCCTATGCTTGGGCGTAGGTTCCAAGGCTGAATATTTGGCTTCGGCCATTTTTGCCTCGTTCTCAATTCCCGAACACTCAAACCTCCCCTATACACACCAATTGACTTGATTGACTTCGATTTGTTGAAATTTGGTGCTTCGTAGACAAAAATACCCCTTTGAATGATGACGACTATTTCGGACTCGATCTTAAAATTTTACAAAAACTGAATTAAACTACTATTTTACAACTACAAACTAAGATCAAAAGCTACTCTTTATCACTTAGTACTAATATTTAACGTTGTTGGCTCGATATTGTCTCCTCTCACTACTCAGGATCAAAATCATCCGGCTCTGGTGCCGGTTCTGTTAAATCAACTATCGCAATAACATTCTCTATCGGCTCAACTTCGATATAATGCTTCAAACATTGACTATTCACAACAAATCGCTTTCCTTTGTCATGGTTGTCAAGTTCCACCGCTCCATAGGGGTAAACCTTAGTAATTATGTACGACATGTCCCATCTTGATTGGAGCTTACTGGGAAACAATTTGAGTCTTGAATTGATCAACCACACTTTCTGGTCGACCTCAAAGATTTTCTGTCTAATATGTCTGTCGTGGATTGCTTTGGTTCGGGCTTTATATATTCTAGAATTATCATATGTGTTGCTCCTCAACTCCTCAAGCTCTGTGAGTTGGTCTTTTCTCTGAGCACCCGATCTTTTGATATCAAAATTAAATCTTCTAATCTCCCAATATGCTCTATGCTCGAGTCCCACAGGGAGATGACACGCCTTACGATAGACCAATCTGTATGGTGACATACCAATCGGTGTCTTATAAGCGGTCCTGTATGCCCACAATGCATCATTTAACTTTCTCGGCCAATTTTTCAAATCAGGATCCACCGTATTTTCAATGATATTCTTGATCTCTCTGTTCGAAACCTCCACTTGACCACTCGTCTATTGGTGATATGGCATTCCAATTCTATGAGTGACACCATACTTCTTGCACAAGGCAGGAAGAAACTGGTTGTCAAAGTGGCTGCCGCCATCACTAATCAACACTCGTGGCATACCAAATCTAGAAAATATATTGGTTTTAACAAACTCCTCAACAACAATGTGATTTTCATGCGACGTGGCAACAACCTCTACCCATTTAGAAACGTAATCAACTCCCACTAATATGTACTGCTTATCGTCGACTTTTGGAAACGGTCCCATGAAGTTAATGCCCTAAACGTCAAATAACTCAACCACCAAAATAGGATTCAGTGGCATCATGTCTCGTCAAGATATGGATCCCAACTTCTGACATCTCAGACAAGATTTGCAAAACTTAAACGCATCCTTGAATATGGTGGCCCAACAAAAACCGCTCTGTAGGACTTTGTGAGCTATCTTCTGAGCACCAAAATGCCTTTCACACTCTAGCGTATGACAGAATGTCAGTATGCGTTGAACTTCACTTTCTGGAATACATTTACGAATTATCTGATCCGAGAAATATTTGTACAATTGCGGATTATCCCAGATATAAAATTTTACTTGGCTGAAGAAACGATCCTTCTCATGCTTAGACCATCCATTAGGAATTCTACCTGTGGCTTTATAGTTGACAATATCTACATACCGCGATATCTATTCCTTAACAGCCATACTGAACAGATGTTCATCCGGGAACTCATCCTTAAGAGGAGTATCGTCCTTTGTGGACTCAATGACAATTCTTGATAAATGATCAGCTACAACATTCTCTGTACCCTTCTTATCTTTGATCTCCAAATCAAATTCTTGTAGCAACAAAATCCATCGAATCAGTCTGGGCTTGGAGTCTTTCTTGGTTAGCAAATGCCTTAGTGCAGCATGATCTGAATACACAACCACTTTGGTTCCCAAAAAATACGATTTGAATTTGTCTAAGGCAAACACCACTGCCAACAACTCTTTCTTGGTAGTTATAAAGATCATCTGAGCTTCGTTCAGAGTTCTATTGGCATAGTAAATCACATATGGTAACATGTGTTTTCTCTACCCCAGCACAACTCCGATTGCACAATCTGAAGCATCACACATCAGCTCGAATGGTAGAGACCAGTCCCGTGGATAGATAATTGGGGCAGATGAAAGTTTAGAACGCAATTCCTCAAAGGCATGAAGACATTATATGTCAAAGTCAAAGACTACATATTTAGCCAGTAAATTGTATAATGGTTGGACGATTTTGCTAAAATCTTTGATACACCTTTTGTAAAACCCGGCATGGCCCAGAAAAGAGCGTATCTGCTTCACAGATGTGGGAGATAGTAATTTTGAAATCAGCTCGACTTTTACTTTATCGACCTCAATCCTCTACTTCGATATAATGTGGTAAAGTATTATTCCCTCTTGTACCATAAAATGGCTCTTCTCCCAACTAAGAATTAAATTGGTCTCTTTACACCTTTCAAGTACTAGTATGAAATGCTTTAAACAGTCTTTAAAGGTTGCCCAAAAGACTAAGAAGTCAACCATGAACACTTCCAGAAACGTTTCTACTATATCAGAGAAGATAGACATCATACACCTCTGGAATGTTGTTGGCGCATTACATAAACCAAACAGTCTTTAAAGGTTGCCCCAAAGACTGAGAAGTCATCATGAACACTTCCAAAAACGTTTCTACCATATTAGAGAAGATAGACATCATACACCTCTGGAATGTTGTTGGCACATTACATAAACCAAAAGGCATTCGTCTGTACGCGAATGTGCCATATGGATAAGTGAAAGTGGTTTTTTCCTGATCTGCATGATCAATTGCCACTTAATTATAGCCGGAATATCCATCCAAAAAGTAATAGTAGCTCTGTCCTGCTAATCTTTCCAGGATTTGATCGATGAATGGTAATGGAAAATGATCCTTCTTGGTGTTAGAGTTGAGTTTTCTGTAGTCGATACACACACAACACCCCGTAGTCATGCGTTGAGGAATTAGTTCACCCATTTTCATTGGGCACCACTATGATTCCTGACTTCTTCGGAACCACTTGAGTTGGGCTTATCCACTTACTATCAGAGACCGGGTAGATGATTCTCGCAACTAGCAACTTCACTACTTCTTTTCTTACCACCTCCATCATGTTCGGATTCAATCTTCGATGTATCTCCCTTGACAGTTTTGCCTCATCTTCTAAATAAATCCGATGCATGCAAATTGATGGATCAATACCTTTCAAATCAGCAACACTCTACCTAATCACTTCTTTATTTTTGGTAAAGACCTCAATCAGACTCAATTCCTGTTCTGCTATCAACTTTGATGAAATAATTACAGGAAGAGTTTTGTTGGGTCCCAAGAAAACATACTTCAACTTTTCTGGCAACTCCTTAAGTTCTAAAATAGGTGGAGTTGTAAGTGATTGAACTGGGGGAGTACTTGAGACTATTGGGAGTGGTTCTACTAGCTCTGGCTTCCAAGGTTGCGTGTATAACGCAGTCTCAATTATATCAAACTCCTTGTTCTGCCATTCCATATACGCATCACAATCTTTGATTTCTTCATTCGATACTTCATTTGCCAGAAATTCTTCAAGCTAGTCTTTCTCTAGAATTTGAGTCACAAAATCATGTATAATATAATCTAGCTCATCGCACTCATTTATCTGGAAATAGTCCATAGACTCAGGTAATTGATGGCTTCCCTCAAACACATTCATCCTGAATTTCATGTTCCCAAAGGTCAGATCCATGGCTCCGGTTTGGTAATTTATGCATGCATTTGTCGTGGGCAAAAATGGTCTGCCTAAGATCACTAGATGTATTTTTTTGAGTCCGGGACAGGTTCTGTCTCCAGGATTACAAAATCACCTGGAAAGTAAAACTTGCCCACTTGAACTATGACATCTTCCAAAATTCCTTTAGCCTGCTTGACAGATCGATCGGTAAACTACAGTACAACCTCTATGGGACCGAGCTCTCCCAACCCTAGCTATTTATAGATTTAATAAGGAAGCAAGTTAATACTCGCACCTAGATAAAAAAGGGCTATACCAATTTCCTAGTCACCAATAACATAAGAAATAGTAGGAGCATCGGGATCTTAATAACAGTGAACTCACTTGCTCAGTCAGGAGTATTTTCTTCAGATTTTTTGCTCTTCTTTTCCTCTTCTGCGTACAGAGATCCTTGAAAAATTTAGCATAAGGTGGGATTTCGGCAATCACGTCTAAGAACAGCAAGTTAATCTTGACTTGTCGGAACGTATCCAACATATCAGATTCTTTCATCTCCCCATACTTAGTCGGTTCTCTAAGACGTTGAGGAAATGGCGGTGCCTCCTCATAGTTCACCCTATCTGGCTCATCAAGCAATGTCTTGTCAATACTCTTATTTACTAGTAGTTTATCTGTTTGAACTTCAGCCTCTCTACTCTCAACCTCTTTTTGCTGTGCTTTTTCCATTTCCTTCTTTTGAGTTTGCTCAACTTCCTTTTTTCTATGCAGGCTCTCCTTATGTTCTTCCTCCACTCTGCTCTCCACTACCCTTCCACTTCTCAGAGTCATGATTGCTTGAACAAACTCATGATTATCATTGATAAATGATCCAAGCTCTTGCACTTGCTAAATCTTTGGGTTGGCGATAGGCTGACTAGGTAACTGACCTAGCTCTCTAGTATTTCTCTGATTTTCCATTTGTCTTAACTGTATGGTGATTTGGGCCAGTGCTTGAGTGTGAACACCCATATTATTTTGGAGGTCTACGAAGGTCTGCTCTATTATGTTATTTTGAAAACCGAGTGGGAGAACTTGGCTTCTTTGAGGCTGGAACTGATATTGGAATGGTTGGATAGCCTGGTTGTTATTGAATGACTGAAGAGCTAGAGAATTTTTAGGTGGTTGTCTGGGATGGAAATTTGATTGATAATTACGAGCCAGTATAGTTGGTTGAGATTAGAATGGTTTGCTGCCTCTGTTACAACCTTGGCTGTGAGGTAAATTACTACCTTGGTTGAAAATTGGATTGAGAATTAGACCACTATCCTTGTTGAACTTTTTTTGGAGGATTCTCCACATTTATGGACTTATAGGACAAAAATGGATTATTTCTATTATTTGGAGAGTATGAGTTGGAGAACGGGGCATTATTTGAGTAATTCCATGATGCATTGACATTAACGGCTATTACGTCCTCATACTCATTTTGAGAATAATCTGGTCCAACCTCATACACTTCTCTTTTAGGAGAATGACTTCTTTGGGTAAGAAGTTTTTCAAATCGCTTTAACCTCTCATCTATCAATGCCACTGGATTTTTCATATCATGATTAACCTCAAATGATTTTTTTGATCTTCTATCTAGTTCACCTTTAGACCTCAGATCAGATTCATACTGAAGGGCATTTTCACTGATGTTGTCAAACATTTCTAAAAGCTCTCTTGCGGGTTTCAAGGTAAACTGACCATGTGTAGAGGCATCTATCATATTTTTATGCTTTTCACTTAGACCCATGTAAAAATTTCTAGCAATATCTTGATCAGAAAACCTATGGTGGGGACATTTATACAAAATCTCATTGTACCTCTCCCACGTATCATGAAATTGATCTCCTAGCAACTGTCTGAATCTCTTAATTGCATCTTGTGCTTCTGAAGTCTTTCCTATGGGAAAATGTTTTTCTAAGAATTCTTGCTTAACTGTTTCCTAGTCAAGTTTAGTTGCTTGGTTCAATTTAATATACCATATTTTTGCTTTGTCTTTTAAAGACCATGGGAACAGACGCACTCTTAACTTATTCTTAGTCAAACCATCATACCTAATAGTTGATGCTACCTCTAAGAATTCATTGACATGCTGGTACGGATCTTCTATCTCGAGACTCGAGAAATTTGGGAGCATGTTGATCACACTCATCTTGATCTCGAAATGCTTTGCACCTTCCTCTTCTGGAAATTCAACATACGATTCATACGCGTCCGGTGCGTAAAATCCTTTCAATGAGGTATCTGGTCCCCTCTGTTGATTCACTCTTTGGTCACTCATCTCGACTTCTTCTGTCTGATAACACTCTTTAATATATTTTCGTAAACACCTTAGAGTTTTTTCGATCTCCGGGTCATATACAACTAACGCAGAATTTGAATTTGAACGTGTCGATCTATTGGACATATACTAAAAACCTTTTTCTTTTCAAATTAAAGAAAATTAACTAAACTACTTCTACACTTATCAAAATTATGAATAAAAAGCAAAGCTAAAAATTCAATGCAAAAACCAAGCAAAATTGAAACTCACAAAGGGTCTAGATGCAACTTCAGCAACTTTGTCCTTTCGTTTCACGCTCTTCAATTGTACCTGAAAATCACAAAAAATAATAATAATTCAACTTTAGCTTTAATCTACAATAATGCAATGCAAATAAACTACTAAAGCTTTTGAACAATGCCAAGTCCCCGACAACGGCGCCAAAAACTTGTTGGGCATCAGCTGTGTGCAAAATATGTGGTTAAAAATGACACCTTAACGACACTTTAGGTTTTACCCTTCTGCAAGCGCACAGATCAATTGTATATACTTTTGCTTGAATAGGGGAATATCGATCCCACAGAGACGAGGATTGTTCACTTGAATAGTCTAAATACACTGAATTATATTTTTCAGAAAAGAGTTTGGTTTTGTGAATTATCTAATACTAATGAAAATAAAAAATAGAAAATAATAATAAATAATGGTTGTGATTCAGAGAAAGAGAAAACTAGGGTTTCCTCACTCCACCACCAACCTCATAACATAGTCCAAATTCTATTTCAATTGCATGAGGGAAATCCATTGATTGTGAATTAGGTCGCACCACACTAGTAGTTTGACTCCAAAAAGGATTACTCTCAACCGGATCACGACAACCCATCTTAAGACTAAACTGATTAGTGTATGCCAACTACTAACAGAAAGTAAATGCAAAAAAGTAAATTAAAGCATGAAAATAAACTAAAGCATGTCTATATCAGTTTGTCAGGGCATGGCCTGTATCAACCTAGGGTTTCGAGTTTTATGACCACCATTATGTAGAAAATTACAGATTAGGCATCCGAGTTCTAGCCTAGAGTGAATAATTATGATTGTGTAAGATAAATATATTCAAAAAGTCTAAGACAAGAATGAATTCAAATATATAAACTTGTATAATGAATAAAAACGGTCTCTCATCTAACATAATCATCACAGTATAGTCACAGTTTCCCCTCTCTGCAATTGAATATAAAATTAGAAGTATATTATTTGGCTAGGGTTTTGCGAGAAAACCTTAGATAATGAATTAGTTAATCATGGCTGAGAGAATCTGCATTATCGGTGTAGAAACGCTTTCCATGACCTTCTTCTCTTGATATCTAGGTCTTTAATGGTGGTTCTCTTCAATGGAAGAACTCTATGAATGAACAACACCCTCTCTAAACCTAACCCTCTCATATTTATAGACAAGTGAGGGAAACCCTAATGATTGCCCTATTCTGTAATTTCATAATACATGAATAATCTCTATAAAATCTTATGTAATTATATGTATAAGCCTGTATGTACAGGTCTGAAATCACCGATCACTTAAAATATCGAAGTAGCGACAAAACTGGAAAATTCTGAAAAACTCCGAAACAACTTCAGCACGTAAAGGGATCACGTGGCCACAAGTTGGGACCTATGCTCCTAACCTACGCTTGGGAAAAAGGTCCAAACCAAAGCGTAGCTAAGGTCTAATCTGCCTATTTTTCTCTCAGACGATGTTTGCATCTTTTACTGTAAGAACTCGTCTTTTCATATTTGAGCTAGACTGGTTGCCTTTGACTCCCGATGCTTTTTGGTGAAGTAATAATGTCTGAAAATGACATTTTTGTCCTTCGGTGAGAGAACAATGTTAGGAAATGACCATTTTGCCCTCCGGTAGGTCTTCTTTGCTCTGAGACACATCATGATTCCTTTCTCGAGATAGAAACGAACACAAACTCAGTTAATTCACCTAGATTAACTCTGTTTCTTTATTAAGCTCCTTAAACATGCCAAATAACGGAATGTAAAGACATAACAAACGCAAGAGAGGGGCGAAAAATGACAAATATTGAGCACTTATCAGCTATAGCCAAGAACGGTCTTCCTAATATCAATGGGATATGTTTCTTCAAGTCTTGAACAGGTTCTGTATCGAGAATTATGAAATCCACTAAAAAGTAGAACTAGTCCACTTGAATGATAACATCTTCCAAAACTCCCCTCGCTTGCTTAATCGACCAATCTGCGAATTAGAGCTCCATCGAAGTAGGAAAGAGCTCTCCCAACCCTTGCTATTGATAAATTGAATATGGTAGAAAGTTAACACTCGCACCTAGATCAAGAAGAGCTTTACAATTTCTTTATCACCAATGACACATGGAATAGTGGCAGCACCAGGATCTTTCCTCTTAGGCGGTATGTTACTTAGAAGCAATGAATTCACTTGTTCAATCATCATGATCTTCTTTGGAGTCTTTCCTATATTTTTCCGCTTTTGCGTACAGAGGTCCTCGAAGAACTTAGCATAATGTGGTATTTGGTCTATAGTGTCTAAGAGAGGTAAATTAATCTTAACTTGTCGAAATGTCTTCAATATGTCATACTCTATATCCTCACCATTTTTGGCTGGCTCTCTATGAATTGAGGAAACGGTGCTTCCTCCTCATATGGTGCCCTTTCTGGCTCTTCATCTTCACTTAAGATTTATCTTTTTGGACTCTGTCAGCCTCATTTCTTCATCCTTCTTCATCTTTTTTTCTTTGCGCTCGTTCCGCCTCCTTTCTTCTCTACAACCTCTCTTCATATCCCTCATCAACTCTACTCTCCACTTCCACTACACTTCTCAGAGTCGTAATGGCTTGGACTGTTTCATAATTATGCTCACTAAATGAACCATGATCCATTACTTGTTGACTCTTTGAATTAACCACTGGTTCCCAAAGCAATCTTTCCCTCTTCAAGCCTATTCACCACATTAGCTAGTTGCCCCATTTGGGTTTCTATCTGAGCAATGGATTAGGATTTAGAGTTCATTGACTGGATAGCTACCTGAAAATGATTAGATTGATTTTTTAACTCCCCAAAAACATGATTTTTTAACTCCATCAAGGCACTCATCACCTCTTCTTCAAAGCCAGGTGGTCTTGGTGGTGGATTTTGAGTTGAATTTTGATGTTGGAGATGATTTTGAGGATATGGAGGGTACACTTGATTTGGATTGAATCCCTGGGTTTGGTTTCTTTAAGGCTGAGTTTGATAGTTATATGGTTGGACAACCTGATTATTATTGAATGGATGAAGAGCTTGAGAATTATTGGATGACTGTCTGGATTGGTAATTTGACTGAGGATTTTGAGCCATGATTGTTGACTCTATTGGAACCTTGGCAGTGGATTCTCCACATTTGTAGATCCATTGGACAGAAGTGGGTGATTTATAGCATTTGAGGTGTATTAATTAGTCAAAGGAGCATTATTTGAATAGTTCCACAATGCCTTGGCATCGGCAACCATTATGTCTTGACACTCAATTTGAGAATACTCAGCTTTTACTTTTAACCTCTCTCTCGTAGGAGAATGACTTTACTGAAGAAACTTGTCAATTCTTTCTAATTTATCTCCTATCAACGCCACTCACTTTCTAACATCCTCATCCGGCCTTCCTTCCATGAAAAATGCTTTACTAGATCCTCTCTCATGTCCATCTCTAGCCCTCAACTCAGATTCATATTGAATTATATTCTCACTAATATTATTAAACAAATCTAAGAGTTCTTTTTCCGGCTTCAGAATAAATTGACCTTGTGTTGACGCATCTATAAAAGTTTTATGTGCATCTCCAAGTCCTATGTAAAAATTCTTAGCTACATCTTGTTCAGAGAACCTATGGTGGGGACACTTATACAAGGATTCACTGTATCTCTCCTAAGCATCATGAAACTTTTGACCTGGTAACTCTCTAAAACTTTTCATCTCATCTTGGGCTTCCGAGGTCTTTCCTATGGGATAATGATTTTCTATGAATTCTCTTTGATGGGCTTCCTAATAATTGTAATTGCCTTAACCAATTTGACGTACCATCTTTTAGCTTTTTCTCTCAACGACCAAGGAAATAGACGCACTCGCAAATCATTCTTAGACATATTATCATACCTAACAGTTAAGGAAACCTTTAACATATCATTAATATGCTGGTATGTGTCTTCTGTCCTAAGGCCAGAAAAATTTGGAAGCATATTGATAACGCTCATTTTGATCTCGAAGTATTTCGTGCCTTCTTCTTCTGGGAAATCAACATAGGAATCATACGCATCCGGTGTGTAGTATCCTTTCAAAGATGTGGTTGGTGTCCTTGGTAGATTGGCTTTTTGGTCACCCATCTTCTCGAAATCCAATTTTTTTTCATGATAGTCACAAAGTCGCAGTTTTAGGGTCCTAAACGACGTATTACGGCCAAATATAAACTGGGCTCACTACGTTGTAGTGAGTTTTTTTCAATCTCACCTCGTTTACGAACATCGGAGTTTCTGACAATTTTCACGAAAACTGCATATTTGTTTTTTTCAGAAAATAAAACTAACTACTTCTAAACTCTTCTAACTATTAACAAAAATAAAGCTAAACTTATGTGCAAAATTAAGATAAACTAAAACTCACAAGAGGTCCAACAACACAACTTTCACTGCTCCGCCAAATCCCTTTGTGCTTCTCAGAGTACCTCGTAAAAATACAAAAATTCCAACTTTAAATACAATACAATAATGCAATGTAAATAAACTACTAAAGCTAATGAACAATGCTTAGTCCCTGCCAACGACGCCAAAAACTTGATGCGCGTCATGTGTGTACAAAATATGTGGTTAAAAACAACACCTTAAAGACGCCCCAGGGTTTACCCTATGCAAGCGCACGTATCAATTATAGAATAGTAAAGCTTGAGTAAGGGATATCAATTCCACAGAGACTAAGATTATTCACTTTAACAATTCAAAAACACTGAATTATATTTCTGTAAATTGTTTGTTTGGGTGGTTAAAGATTAAATTATCTATTTTAACTAATATTATCTAGAAAGCAAAGTAAATTGGGTTGTGATTCAAGAGAGAGAAAACTAAGGTTTTCACCACTCCATCAGTAACCGCATAATATAGTTCATCACTGTATCAATTATACGAGGGCGATCCATAACTGTGAATCAGGTCGTACCACAAATAGCTAAATATGACCCCAAAAGGAGTACCATTAACCGGATAGCGACAACCCATCTCATGACTGACCTAACTAGTACAAGCCAATTATATTACTCTAATCTACTCCTAATGCATGAAAATAAACTAAAGCATGTCTATATTAAATCGCCAAGGCACGACCTGTGTGAACCTAGGGTTTCAAGTTTCACTACCACCATTGCGTAGAAAACCATAATTAAGCATCCGAGTTCCTGCTCATATTGAATAATCATAGTTGTGAAAAATAATACATTCATTCCATCTAAGATAAGAATTTAGAGCAAACATATAATTTTACATTACAAATCAGAACGGTCTCTTTACTACTACAATCATCACAATATGGTCAACAGTTTCCCCTCGTTACAATTGAAAACAATGAAAGAACTACATTACTTGGCTAGGGTTTCGCTAGAAAACCCTAGATACTGAATTAGTTGCTCATGGTAGAAGGAGACTGCATCATTGATGTAGAATCGCCTTCCATGGTCGTCTTCTCCGAATCTCTAGGTCTTGAATGAATCTTCCTTGGAATGAATCCACAGAAAATATTTTGAAAACTTATGTGTAGAGAAGTCCCAAAATTGGATGAAGAGGAGTCCCAAAAGTTTATAGTAAAGCTTGGTATTTATAGGCAAAGTTGAGGGAAACCCTAACTTGGAGGATAGAATTACCCTTTTTTGGTAATTTCATACCTAACCAAGAAAAACTATAATATCTGATGTATAATATGTGTATATTACATGTATAGAGGTGTTGGGGTCGAACTTAAAGTCATCAGGGTCAAAACGGATCAATCTGGGTCAAAATAGGATTTCAGGGTCAAAACGAACTTAAAGTTTTTGTTGAAAACACTATAGAATTCCGCACCTACGCCTCGAGCGTAGGAGGCCTATGCTTCAAGCGTAGGTCCCAAGTGTGCCCCCAAGCGTAGGTCCAAGAGTAGAAATGTGATTTCCAGCCACTTTTTGAAACTAAAAGCGTAGGTATTTTGTGAAAAATCAATTTTCTATGTGAATGCACCAAAACAACCATCTTAAACCCACGATACTTTTTACTGAAGATGACGGCTTCTGGAAATTTCGTTTTTGCCCTCCGGGAGTAGTTTTCTCTCGGACTGCGTCTTTGACTCTCCTCTTGGATAGAAAGAACATACTCTTCAGTTAATTCACCGAAGTTAACTCGATTTATTCATTTAGCTCCTGAAACATGCCTTAACATGCAAACGCAATAAAAATAACAAATAATGGAATGAAAGAACGTAACAATAGTGAGTTAAGGGGTCAAAATGTCTAATATTTGACACCTATCAGTCCCCATCCACCGTTACTTCTACCGGACTAGCCTTTCATTGGGATCTATCCTTAGGGAGTGCTACGCGATGAGGGCTCAATATCGGGCATATCCAGTTGACTTCATGCAAATACGTCAACATTAGCCCACAAGATGGCTTCTAGCTCTTTCCTTTCATTGCCCATGAGACCCGATCCTGTATAAATTACTTTCTCGGGCTGATTAGGTACGACCACCACCTCTTCCAATGGCTCTGCTGCTATCGGGGATCCCTCCGCCCCTTCTGTGATTTTTATTTGGTATCTGGTATTAGATCGACTGATGAGGTCTGATATGAACCTTTCCCTTCTTTCCCTTTCTTTGGTTGCCACTTGATCCCCCTTGATATCTATTATAGCCACACCATTCGGATCCACACATCACATGATTTGGTAGAGATTCGACGACACGCCATGCATCCGGTGAATCCATCCTCTCTCCATGACAAGATTGTAGGAAGGCTTAACATCCACCATGACTAAAGTTTCCCTAAGTGTCCTTCTGGCGGCTGAGACTGGCAATTAAACCTCAGCGATTGGCTCGACTCATCGCCATCGAATCTTGCTATCGGGCTTCTAGAGGGAATGATTTCCTATGGGCCGATTTTAAGTTTCTCGAAGGCCTATTTCGTGATGATGTTAGTGCTACTCCCCAGGTCAAGCAATACTGTTTTAATTAAACAGTTGGATACCATTAAGGATATCACCAAGGAGTCATCATGTGGGTTTATATTTTTTGCAAATCGGTGCCCAAAATGGTGATTCAGGCATCCTCTCTTTAATTACAAATCTCGCCGATCTCGCCAACCTTTCGGACATTCTGAGCATATCGCATTTGGGACCTATGGGATTTTTCTGTCTCTTGTCCATTGGCCCCGTTGTGTACCATATAGATGACTTTTACAGGTTGACCGGTGGTGGGGCTCTTGGCCAGGGTTAGGGATTGTTTCTCCGTCTGGGCAACTTTTTTTACCACATAGTCGGATAGTTCTCCTTTTGCTATCATTGTCTCTACTTGTCTCATGAGGCTTCTGCATTCATTGGTCTGTTGTCTGTAATCGCTGTGGAAGGCATAATGCTTCGACATATCCCTCTACTCCATTGGTTGTCTGATAGGAGAGGGTATCTGGAAGACCCCTTTGGCCTTGTTCTCCTTGTACAGCTTGCCCAATGTAACTTTTAAGGGCGTGATTTTGTCATCGAACCTTAGCGCTTCTCTTGGTTCAGAGATGGTGCTGAAGGGATGTTCTGATGCTTATGGTCTGGTACTCGCTTTTTCTCTGTCATATAGCCATTTCTTCCTCTATTCGGAGGTGCCCTTACACTCGGGAATTAAGCTCTACAATGTTTGAAGGTGTCCTTTTGACCAAGGACTGGTGGAATTTGGTTCCAGGAATGAGTGCCATCAGGAAGGCTTCAACTTCTGAATGTTGATCGCAGTTGTCTATGGAAGACATCTCCACATTAAACCAGGACATGAAGCTCTTTAATGACTCCTCTTTCTCCTGAATCGTGGGGAAAATGATGGAGGAGTGAACATACCATTGGGCCAAGTGGTCCTTTGATACTTTACTAAAATATTCATCCTTAAAAACTCAAGTATGTAAATTTAAAGATGAACTACTTCATAACCTCCACAGCCACCAAACAAAAATATAGTAGAGCCACCCGCCACCACCATGCCCAACTCTATATAGATGAAAATGGTAATTTAGGAAAGAAAGTTTAACATATACCCTTTTGAACTTATTTGGAATTATAGGTTAAAAATAGGACTTATTTGTCCAATTGAAGTCTTTTTAGGATTTAATTTGAATGGTAGCCAAAAAGTAGGACTTTGTGGGAATTTTACCTAATATAATTCATCATTAATTATTTTTTTATGATGACTGTTCAAATAATTCACGGAACTCATGTAAAGTGACACCAAATGGGTCAGGTAAGTCTTAAATGATGCCCATGGTCATGTTTTTAATGAATTATTTGCATTTAGTGATACTCAAATTTGAGACATGATATCCATTGGCATAGTAGGTACCATTTTGATCTGGGTCAATCTTAATTTGTTTAATTCGTTTGAATTTAATTCGATATTATTGTAATCATCCATCCATTGCGCCTTAAAAAATTTCACTAAAATGGAATTTTTTTAATGGAAATGAATATGAATTTTAGGTTTGTGGTTACATCTATAGAATTTAAAATTGTGGAGAGAGATTAGGAGCTAGCTAGCACAATGGCTGTGAAGTTAGGCATTTCTAGCTCCGTAGTTATATCTCCATTAATTTTTCAATTATCTCGCCAGGATATTCATTGGCACACATTTTATTTATTTATCTACATGCCATAATAACACTTAATTAGTTTAACCACAAGTACTTAAAGACTTCAACAGGTGGTTAATTGTTTCCCCCTTTCATAAGGAAGGCTGAGTGTTGAAGTTGCCTTGAGATAATGTGTTTCTTGAGCTTATAAAATTTATTAAATCTCCACCTGATTCTCAACGCAATTGATAAATAGATAGCTTAGGTTTATGTTGAGTTCGATTATTCCGCCGTTCACGTTCTACCGCGTGGGTAGCGCATTCTATCTTTTCTTTCTCATTGGATGTATTTTTCTTTATTCTTTTTCACCCTTTCTTATCATGCATCACATAAATAAAGGCAAAAACAACTAAAAATGGCATTAGTTTTCTTAGGCGTTGATCTCTTCACATCTTGATTTATTCACACCTAAAGGAGCTAAATTGCACAAGCATAGAACGTCGTAGGATAAAGTAGGTGAGCATGTCAAGCATAATCAAGCTCCCGAACAATGTTGATTTGGTTCATGTCGATTAGTGAGAGTAATTTTAGGGCCCTACATATTCAACTTTAGATGCTTACTCAACGGAGCTCCTTTAAGTGACCTAGCACGTCACAACTCAACCCCGTCACACAAGGTTTTCACATTACTTCAATGTTGATTTGGTTCATGTCGATTAGTGAGAGTAATTTTAGAGCCCTACACATTCAACTTTAGATGCTTACTCAACGGGCCCTATTAGGTAGCGACGTTATTTATTTTGGCCATATCTTTTAGCACATCTTTTAACCCCGTCACAATAAGTTTTCACATTACTTCTCCGGTAATCGGAAGGGTTCAGCCTTCTTCCGGTGCGATAGCTATCAACTTTCTATTGGCCCATGGGCGTTAGAGAGTTCGAACCCGACGTTGTTTTAGTGCGGAGTAAAAATGCCGGTGCGACAAGGGTTCTTTTTTTCGGTAAGTAAAATAATTTTTTTCGCTATTTTTGTGTTATGATTTGTTACGATTTCGTTATTTGCTTGTTTGATAGGTTTTTGATTTATTTTTTAATTGGTGTAAGGTTGCAGTATGTATCCTAGGGGGTAACATGCTAATGGTGAAGGACTGAGGTTAGACTCTGAAGATGAATCCTCGAAACCAGGTCCGGCCCAAGCCCAAGGCGGCTGCCTTGGGCCTCAGGTCCAGGGGGACTCAATTTTTTATTTATTTCCCCTTAGTACTATAGGCCCAATATTGTGTAACTACTTCTGACCCAAGATAAAATAGAAATCAAATTCACTTAGAATATATATTTAAAATTTATCATAAGCCCAAATTCAAATAAAAAACCCAATCCAATAAAAATTTAGTTAAAATCAGCCCAAACTAATTTAGTATTAGGGTTTTAGGCTTCATTAAAAAAAAAGTTCACTCTTTCATACGGATGAGAGCTGCTCATAGGTGGCTGGGACTTAGATCTTCTCTTGCATAGGAACAAAAGGAAGCAGTTGGAAGCTTTGGAACTTAATAGGCGAGTTGTTCTTGCTCACTTGCACAAATGTATATTATATAAGTGTAAATAAATTAAGAAATATACTAGTGTATATTATTAATAGACTAATAGTGTATGTGAAATTGTGAATCTTGATCCGGTTGAGCTTCTAATTTGTTTTGTTTATAATTTCAGCCACGTGTTATCTTTGAATAGACATATGTATTTTTAAATAATTTTAATTACGATTTTCTTTATATATGTTTGTGAAAAAGATTTGATTTTTAATTTGGGTTATGATTTTTACTTCCAGCTTTTTGCCCTTTTATACAGTGAAATCGTTAGAGAGTTAACAATCTTTATGGAATCATTTTATGTTCATTTTCCATCTTCTTCTTTTGCTTCATTCTTGAACCGTATAGAATTAACAAGATTTGATTTTTAATCTACTTATCATATTATTTGATTGAATTTCATAAGTGATATTTTAATAAAAAATTAATAAAGAAATACAAAATTTAGCTAGAGAGTTTAATTTTTATAACAATTATATCTACAAGAAATAGTTTTATAACAACACTTTCATAGATAGTTTTGCGTCTCAAAATGCAAGACGATCACTTTTACTTTGAAATGAAATTGTATTTTGAATTTTGTGACTGAGTTGTATTCTATATATATATTTTTTTGAAAGGTAAGAAGTAATTAGATTAATAAAGGAGGTTAAAAAGCCTTACAAGAGCACACAGGGGCATATCCCATCAACTAAATAAGTGGAATCCAAAGATCCACCAATGAAAAAAGTAAACCAATAAGCAATAACCCTAGGACTATGCTTCCAAACAAGGGAGAAAATAAAAAATAAACTCCTACAACAATGAAGGATATAACAATAGAGAACATGTTGATTCGCTAACACCTTGTAGCAAACAGTTCCATTTGAAGGAAGCAAAAGCAACCCAGAATGAGCCACCATCATCAATTAACTATCCACAAACTGCAAAATCAACAAGACCTTATCAAGATCCAGCCTATGCAAACCCCAAGAGATTGAATGAAATAAAAACTAACCCCACCAGCATGAACAAAACCCAAGCATCAGACATAAGCAACTAAGAAGAGCACCCAAACCCAATAAAGAATTATAAGCCAATAACATATTAAGCATGGTTGAAAACTGAAGGAGGGAGCTGCTATTCTGTAACCAAAGCAGAATTGTGAGAACTCTCCTTAAGATTGGTAATAGAGTAGAATCTCAATTTGATAACTTGAACAATTATAGCAAACATGACCTCTAGAGAACAAAATTCATTGGTGAAAATCCTCCTATTCCTCTCAAGCCAAATCTCAAACACGGTAGTAGCTAGAGCAAGCTTATTAAGAATTGCAACTAAAGTTTTGCCCTTTAAAGAAGTCATATCTCATATCATCAGTAAACCCCAATCATCATGCCAAGGAAGCAACCCTTTTATAAGAACATTTATTGTAATTTTTTATGTATGGCATATTCTAGACAATAACCATGTTGAGTGTTAGATAGGTAGTTTTGGTTTCAAAGACATCTACAAGCTTCGATAAAGATGAAATCGAGTATTGAAGTAGTGAAGAATACAAGTGAAGCGTAAAACTGAGCATATCGAGGAAAACTGTCTCCCGAAGGGCGAAAACAACATTTTCCAAAGCCGTCACTTTAAGAAAAAAGTATCATGAATTCAAGATGGTCATTTTGGCGCAGTTATGAAAAAAGTGGTTTTAACATAAATGCCTACGCCAAAGCCTACGCTTTCAGAAGCAAAAAGTGGTCAAAAAGTGAATTCTATGCTTGAAGTTATGCTTAAAGAGTAGCTAAGCTATGCTTAAAGCGTAGTTGCGGTAGGAAATTTAATGTTCTGTTACGATGTCGATTCTTTCCTTCTTTGATGCGTCGAAGATTCTTACACCTTGATATACGTGCAATACACATAATATACATCAGATATTAGGGTTTCGCTGAGGTGGATGTGAAATTACCAAAAAGGGTGAACTTAGGGTTTACGTCATCATTCTCTATAAATACCTAGGTCTACAAGAGAGGAGGCTACGGTTTTGTGAGAGATCTCTGCAGTTTTCTATCATTCTTATTCTTCTACAGAGATATACAAAGAGAGATAAAATCATTGAGTGATCATATATATTTGAGTTCTCTCTTATTATTGGAATTTTCTAATTGTGCTTCTATACCAAAGAGCTTATACACAATTGGATATTCTAGTTGTCGAAAAATTATCACACCGTCAATTGTAACGAGGTTGTGTTCATCCGTTGAAGAACGGAGTTGTCTGAGTACGGAGATCGGAGCGAGAAACTTGATGGTTATTTGATCTGTCGAGAAATAGAGAATTCAGAGTATGGAGCGAAGTGAGAGTTTTGTGGAGCGTGAGTGAATCTAGATTTTCAGGCATCGAGTGAAGAACAATAGATTACATAGGTTGTAATTTATCTTTTCATGATTTATGTTGATAGAGAATTGGATTAAAATTAACTTTTTCGCAATTAATATTAGTTTGTCAATAAATCGTCAAAAATCCTATTCACCCCCCCTTAGGCTATTTTCATTGATATTCTATGTAATTTTAATTGATATCAGAGCATTGGTTGCCCTAATTTAGGTTAACTATGTAGGGTTAGATTTTGAACTTAGATGATGGAATTTCTTAGTGAACGAGGTTTCCTTGATAGCCCCCCTATAATTGATAGGTTAAATAATGAGGGTGATAATGATTGTGATGATTCCCTTCAAGCTAAGAACAATAAATTGCATGATATGTACACTCATCTTAGAGAAGTTTTCTCAAAATCAATTGGTAGATTTACAAGTGTGGACAAAGAAAAAGAATCCTTAAGAAAAGAATTAACCAGCATTACCCATGACTTTAATCATCACATGACTGATAAGTCTGGATGAATTGAAAGGTTGAGAAAGTCTGAAAAAGAAAGGAAGGAGGTTTTAAAGAGTGTAGAAGATCTTAATAAGAAACTAATAGCTATAGGATTTGATTTGATTGAGAAATCTATGAAGATTAGAGATTTGGAGAAGAAATTGGAAGATACTAACTCAAATATTCATAGATGGTCTAGTGGAGCTCTTAATCTTGATCATATGTTGAGTGTAGGAAAATCAGTTGGAAATATAAAAGGGTTAGGATTCAAAGGAGTAACCCATAACTCTGATGATGTTCCCGAAACCACCTTTGTTAAGGGATCCCAAGTAGCATATTGTACCTCTAATGGTAATTTGATAAGAATCACAATGTTAAATCTTATGTCAGAAAATCGTTTGAGATTAAGTCTCCGTTTACCTCTATATATCATAAGAGTTTTGATCATGGTCCCAATATGCCATCATTGTGGAGTGAAGGGTCACATTCGACCATTGTGTTCAAAGTTTAAAGGAAAGACTTTGAAATCTAAGAGGAAATCTAGAACTAAGAAAAGTCTCAATGTTGAGGATTAAATTAGGGTTTTGAGTAAAGATATGAAGAATTTGTCTAACCATGCAAGTAAAACACCTAAGATTAGACAATCATGGGTTTAAAAACCTGAGCTACATTATTGTGATGCTCATACATGGGTTAAAAAAGGTGAGTTACATTATTGTAAGGCTCATACTGAACTTAGAACATGTGACTCTAGTTCCATGTGTTTAGATAGTGAATCCTCTAGGCACATGACAGAAGATAAATCAGTTGTTAGTAATCTCAAGGATGGTGATGGTAAGAATGGTTCTTTTGATGAAAAGAAAAAGTCTAAAGGTTTAGGAAAATGCACCATTGTTGCTTCTGGTCTACCTAGACTAGAACATGTTGATTGTGATAAGCGCAAAAGGGCTAATTTGCTTAGCATTAGCCAAATATGCAATGATTATTAATATGTCAATTTATGTCATGATAAATGCATTATTAATGACTCTTTTGGAAATGGTCTTATGGAAGGTGTACGTACATCTGATAATCTCTATTGCATATTTCCTAAATTTTGTACTAAGAAAGGCCTTGAGTTTATATCCACAGCTTCTTAGTCAACAAACATCTAAACAAAACCATTAGATTTTCAAAAACATGTGCATCTTAGAAAATCTAGTGGCATGTTATCATTAGAATAAATGTCTTCATATGTATCATTCTAGGAATATCTTGTATTATATTTTATCCTAGAATTCATACATTATCATGCATTTTGTATTATTTGCATGTTAATTTTTTTATTAATTTTTTTTATGTATGCATCATGTGTTGCGACTAATAGGATTGATCATGCATACATTATTATGACAAAAATGATAAATTTTTTAAAATAAACTTATTAACATGTTGACTTTGGCTAAGGGTACCAATGGTTGTCATATTTCACTTTATTCTCATAATTATTTTTCTTATCATGCTTATGAGAAATGGAGTTGTTAGTCTGACCTGAGGTTACGAATTATTCACTTGACATGTTTAAGTATTATTTTTGGAACTTATTAACTTTGGGTGCTTGTTTTACTTCGGAGATGACTGCATTCTTGTTGTTACTTTTAGTGTTCATGAATTATGCTAGATTGATCTATGTTTTTAAATACCTTTTGCAAGCTTATGAATGTTGTGGTGATGTTAAAAAGAGGAAAGAATGAGATATTTAAAATATAGAAATGCAAAAAGTAGTTCTTCGATCTGAGTAATCAGGCCTCTTGCCTCAGTAAGTAGTGAGTGTTCGCGTAAAAAGGGGAGAAGACTAATGAGCATAAATCTCATGGAAAAAGCTCGGGCCCAGTTGGTCAGGACTAAAATCCTTGCTG
The DNA here is from genome assembly GCA_963922005.1 of Cornus suecica. Taxonomy (NCBI): domain Eukaryota; kingdom Viridiplantae; phylum Streptophyta; class Magnoliopsida; order Cornales; family Cornaceae; genus Cornus; species Cornus suecica. The sequence continues at coordinate 36,994,676 of OY998243.1, forward strand.
GGAAGTTCGGAGCTTAGAAAGATCAAAAGGGATATGGTGTAAAAGTTGAAAAGGTGAAAAAAAACAATTATGTGACAATGGGATATTTTTTTAAACGAGCAATACTGTTCAAGTTAACGATTAGACTTCTAGCTTAGGTTTTGGATTGAATTATCATCATGGTTAGTGAGGAGATTATCAAAATTAATACTTATTGCTTTCATCTTACTTATTTGCTTGCACATGAATATTTTTTTTTCATATATGCAAATGTTATGTAAAGCTTACCTTGTGACTGCTTATCACTAAAAGGTATGTGTGTTGATTTTCTTCACTATTATGTGTATAGTAGCTAAGTCAAATATGCGAATATGATGTGTTAATGATTACCTCATTGTCTCAACTGCCCTGCTCACATGTTTCTAGAAACAAAAGTATTTTTTTTTTCATTTTGCATTCATGCATTTGTCTTAAGTTCATGCATTGTAGAGTTTTTTTTTCTTTTTTTCGTTACTTGAGAAACTGGATATAATCTTATAGAGTATTTTATCTTAGTATTTAGTGCTTAACTTAGATTCTCTAGAGTCTCCTTGGTGACCCTTTTCGTATGTTTATATTGTGATCTTACCCCTATGGTTTATCTTGAGGTTTTCCATTGTTTGTCTCCTGAGCTTTGATTGTTTTTATTGTTCCTAGTCATTTCAGTGACAAAAAGGGGGAGAAATATTGAGTAAGGGGGAGTAATGGTTTTAGGGGGAGAAGTATTGAGTAAGGGGGAGAAGGAGTGTGTGTTTTATGATCATTATGGTTACTTGGATATTGTTTTTTTCGTATGATCATTTTATATCTGTTTTTCACACTTACGTTTAATGGGTTGTTCAGTGTTGTGGTTACAAGATTGATAGACCGTCATGAAAGCAAGGTGATAGTTTATATCTATGTTTTTTGGTGTGTGTTCACAGGTATATATGTTATGTTGTTATTTCTGAGGCTATATTGTAAAACATGATTTTGTCTCAGAAATGCCAAGGGGGAGATTGTAAGAACATTTATTGTAATTGTTTATGTATGGCATGTTCTAGACAATAACCATGTTGAGTGTTAGATAGGTCCTTTTGATTTCAACGACATCTACATGCTTCGACAAAGGTGAAATAAAGCATTGAAGTAGTGAAGAATACAAGTGAAGCCCAAAAGTTAGTGTATCGAGGAAAAATGTATCCCAGAGGATGAATACAACATTTTCCAAAGCCGTCACTTCAAGGAAAAAGTATCATGGATTCAAGTCGGTCATTTTGGAGCAGTTGTGGAGAAAATTGGTTTTTATCATAAATTCCTACACCTAAGCCTACGCTTTCAGAAGCAAAAAGTGGTTAGAAAGTGAAGTTTTATGGTTAAAGAGGGTAAGCTACACTTAAATCGTAGCTAGGCTTTAAAAGTAGCTGCGACAGGAAATTTTATGTTCTGTTGCAATGTCGATTTTGTCCTTCTATGATGTGTCCAAGATTCTTACCCCTTCATATACGTGGAATACATATAATATACATCAGATATTAGGGTTTCACTGAGGTAGATGTGAAATTACCAAAAAGGGCAAAATTTGGGTTTGTATCATCATTCTCTATAAATACCAAGGTCTACAAGAGAAGAGGCTATGATTTCGTGAGAGATCTCTGCAGTTTTCTATCGTTCATATTCTTCTACAGAGATATATACAGAGAGAGAAAATCATTGAGTGATCATATATATTTGAGTTTTCTCTTGTTATTGGGATTTTCCAATTGTGCTTCTATAATGAAGATTTTATACACAACTGGATGATCTAGTTGCTGAAAAATCATCACACCATTTATTGCAATGAGGTTGTATTAATCCGTTGAAGAATGGAACCGTCTGAGTACAGAGATCGGAGTGAGAAGCTTCTTGGTTATTTGATTTTTTGAGAAATAAATCAATCAGAGTACGGAGTGGAGCAAGAACTTCATGGAGCGCGAGTGATTATAGACTTTCAGACGTCGAGTGAAGAACAATAGATTACATCAGTTGTAAGTATTGTTTTCATAGAGTCTATAAAAATAATGTGTGTCTTTATTGCTTTATTTTCTGCACTTAGATTTATCTTTATATGATTTATCTTGATAGAGAATTGGATTAAAATTGATTTTTTCGCAATTAATATTAAGTTGTCAATAAATCCTCCAAAAGCCTATTCACCCCTTCCCCCTCCAGGCTATTTTCATTGATCGTCTAAGTAATTTCACTTTTACTAATAATCCTCTTCCATAACCTATAAGTGAAACTGCGCTAAAAGTAAAAGTGATCCCTGTCCTCCATTGATACTTGTAGAAAACACAATTTGCATCAGTGATCAAACCAATAGACAACAAGAAGTAAGAAGTATTGAGTCTGTTATATTGAACTAGCCACAAGAGAAAAACATGTTTTGGAATTCTGTGAGAGAACCAAATGATGTTAGCCCAATCAACCTTATCTTCAGAATATCTATGCATGTCCCAAGCAGATTGTATTGAGAATTTTCGCTTAGTGGGAAGCCAAACAATCCTATCTTTAACTCTACAGTCAGGCCTGATATCAGTAGGTAAATCTCTCTTGAAATCAATCTAAGCTTGAGCGTTGAGAGTGTGAAAATGCCAACCATGAGAGCTAACAAACCTACTAACAGTAGAATGCAAACCAATACTAGAAGCTCTAATGATAGAAGGAGTGAACATATTCACTAAAGGGCCATGGGGGTGCCAATTATCAAACTAGAGAGAAAAGCTTTTACCATCCCTAACTACAGATTTGATAACAACTCTAGCATGAGGCCTAAGCTTCAGAATTTTTTCCTAAGACTAAGTGCATCCTCTAGGAACAAATATCTCCCAAACGTTTCTACCTTTAATAAGATGCAAATGGACCCACTTAACCCAAATAAAAGAAGAATCCAATTGAGTTAAACTCTAAACAAGTTTTTGCATTCCAGCTACATTCATTCCTCAAAATCTTTGATGCCCAAACCTTCTTCATTAAAAGGGAGACACATTGTGGTCCAAGCAACTTTACAACCTCCTTTACACAGCTTGTAACCAGTCCAAAAACATTTCCTTAGAAGGGAATTAAGATCTTTAAGCACTGATATTGGAAGAAATTTAGTTCAAGACCAATATACTTGCACTGAGAAAAAAACTGACTTAACCAGTTGTAGCCTACTAGTAAAATAAAGAAACTTCCTTGCCCAATTGGAGACCCTAGCAAAAAGCTTGTCAAGGAGCACAACATAATCAGTCCCTTTGAGTTTAGAAGAAAGCAAGGGAACACCCAGGTATCTAACTGGAAGAGTACCTACTTGAAAACCTAAACTTTAATGGATATGAGTAAAAGTGTTTGTATCAATTCCAACAGAGAACACAACATTCTTAGAAGGGCTAGGAATCAAACCTTAAATTTCACTAAACTTATCCAAAGCCTTCATGAGACAATGAGCTGATCCCATTGTAAGTCACTAAAATACCCTAGAGGGGGGGTGAATAGGGTTTTAAAAATAATTTCTAACTCTTTTTAATTCTTACTAGAACATGCAACAACGTTCAATAATAATTTACAAGGTAAATATGTAATGAGTAATTTTACTTAATTTCAACAAGCTATTTACCACACTATAAATTAAGCATGTATGAACATAAAGTAAGGAGATAGAGATAGAGAAATTGACACCGTGATTTTTACGAGGTTCGGTAACACCTACTCCTCGGCTCAAAGAATCCCCTTCCTTGAGACTTTCCCGATCCTCACACTATGGCTCTTCCTTCAATAGGTGGAATAGCAAAACCTTTACAAAAGAGCTAACTAGCTCTTCACTCACCCAAGATCACAAATTTGTGTATGTAATCAATATATCACTCAAGAAACAAAAACACTCAAAACCCTAAGGTTTTTATGTAAGATAGATCAATATAAGCTCAAATGTTTTTAGGTGATATTTCAAGAATTCAAGATATATATATTCTCAGAATATATTTTCAATAAGAGAATAAGCACAAAGCTTGAGTTTAAATCTTCAAAATGATGGGAATGAAAAATGAGATTTTGATCTTTCTTGCTATCAAAATTTTTCCAGAAAGTGCTTGAGAGAAAATAATAGATGAATGAATTTTCAGAAAAATTTCTCACACAAGAACCTTGGCATTTTTAATCCATATCTCTTTCTTTATATAGTGTAACACTAGGGTTTGGAGAGTGTATCTCACCCTCGACAATATGGAGAGTAGGACTTTAAAATCTTCAAGCAAAATCATTTCTTTTTGGGCTAAAATATTGTTTAGAAATACTTTTCCTTAAAATCCTGAAGCACCCAGTCGACTGCCTCCATGCAAAGATTTAAAATATTTTCCCCAACGGCTATGGTCAGTCGACTGCCTCAAGAAGGACAGTCGACTGCCTCATGAGTCAGTCGACTGCCTTGTACAGGCCAGTCGACTGCCTCAGGCAATCAAAAATGTTTATAACTCACTGGTTCATCCAGTCGGCTGGGCCCTAGGCCAGTCGACTGGGTCAGCCAGTCGGCTGCCATTTTATGGCCAGTCAACTGGGTGACTCCAAGAAATTGTTCAAGGTCCGTTTTTGATCCATTTTTGAGTTCGTTTGTTTAATTACTTGAGCTTATAAGATCAATCAACGCATAAGATACCTTGTTACAATATTCTCACCCCGACCTATCTACCCCAGGTCTTGAGTCCAGCTTTTGTACTTTCTTTGTCCTTTTTATCCTTCTTCAAGTATGTGCATGAGTTTCCTTATCGCTTGTCGCTTTTTGGTATTAATGATCTTTCCGAAACATTTAACTGTACTTGCTGAAACACTTAGCTCAAAGTCATGTTAGTACCAAACACAGTTTTGAATGTTTTGTTAATATCAAAATAAGAGTCATTGTTTGAAATGGAATTTCAAAGCCAACACCCATGTCCCCAGAACCAAACAAAAGTAAATCATCTGCAAAGAGAAGACTAGTAATGTTTTTAGCCTTGCACTGCCAGTTGTGAGTAAAATCAGAAGTAGAGGTTTCCACTGCAAGAATACTAGTTGGAACTTCCATTCCCGAGATAAACATATAGGTAGATAGAGGATCCCCTTGTCTAATGCCCCTAGTTCTATTGAAGTATCCTTTTAGAGCCCCATTGATATTGATAGAGAATTTAGGAGTGGACACATATTGCATAATCAATTTAACAATGGAAACAGGAAATTTAAAAGCAATAAGAGTAGCCTTCAGAAATACCAAGATATGGTGTCAAAAGCTTTGGCCAAATCCACTTTCATAGCAATTTTAGGTTCACCTCCCTTGAAGTGAAAACCTTTAAGAAGCTCTTGAGCAAGCAAGATTTTGTGAGATATATTTATGCCAGAAACAAAGGCACCTTGATTGGGACCAATGCAATGAGGGAGGCATGTCTTTAATCTGTTGGCAAGAACCTTGGACAAGCACTTATACAAAGTAGAGCACAAAGATATAGGCATGAAATCATAAACATAAGTAGGGTTCCCCACTTTAGGCACCAAAGAAATTATAGTGGAATTTATCTCAGAGAGTATCCTACTAGAGTGAAAGAAAGCTTGGATGGCCTTTGTAACATCAGCTCCAAGAATATGCCCAGTACTTTTGAAGAACATGGCATTGAAGCCATCATTACCAGGGGCCTTATTATCTTTAAGAGAGAATATGGAAGCTTATATCTCTTCATTAGATATAGGCCTGAAAAGAGAAGCTATCAAATCAGTAGTAAGAGAATTTGCAATGAAAACACTTAAATCTAGAATAAAACCTCCATCATTAGAAGAGAACAAGTTCTCATAGAACTGAGTTATCTCCTCCTGAATTTGAGAAGGTTGATCAAGCCTCACTCCTTGACTTATTTGCAAAGACAAAATGCTGTCAGATTTCCTTCTAGCTTTAGCAAATTTAGGAAAATAAGAAGTGTTCTTGTCCCCTAATTGCAACCATTGAACCCTAGATTGCTGCTTGAAAAATGACTCTTCAGCAGATGAAAGATGACTGTAAGCAGATAAGCAATCTTGCTCTTACTTCTTTAAGACCTCATTCGAAGGATCTAGGTCCACACTTCTTTGCAAATATTTAAGTTTCTCTTTAGAAGAGAGAACTTGATTAGTGAGATCTAAATAATGATTCATATTGAGAGATTTCAACTCAGTCTTGAAATGATTAAGTTTATGAACAACTTGAAACATCAGAGAACCAACAACATTGGTAGACCAAACTTTAACAACTGTATGAATAAATTCAGGATGAGAGAGTAATTGATTATTGAATCTGAAGGGAGTACCTTTCTTCTGAATAACAACCTCAAGCTTCGTAAGCATCAAAACATGATCAGAAATAGTACTAGGCTAAAAAAAAGCCTCTGAAAGTGGAAAATAAGAGTTCCAGGCTTCATTCACCAAAACTCTATCTAGCTTCCTAAAGTTTGAGTGATTAGTCCAAGTATATTGGATACTAGAGTATTTCAAATCAATGAGAGAAGTAAGATGCAAGCAATTCCCAAACTTCTAATAGAGCAAAGAATACCTAAGAGCATAAACGAGTCCCAAACTGAAGAGCCACCATATCTTTCATGAGAATACCTAATAGCATTTAAATCTCCAACAAAAAAACAAAGGCTGCTGACAATATTGAGTAGTATTATCTAACAATTCCTTCCAATATTGTCTTCTACCAATAACATCATTCACACTATAAGCAAACCCACCTATGCAATCTGTCTTCTTATCATTACTTCTAATAGAGCAAAGAATTAGCTGAGAGGATTGAGATAAAGGCACCATAGAAAACTTAGAAGCATCCCAATACACCCAAATTCTCCCATTTATAGCATAATCATAGTTATGGATGCAATTCCAACCAACCAACATAGATTGCAAGACTAGAGAAGCATGAGTTTACTTAACCCTAGTTTCAATGACACAAAAAAGATAAAGGTTTAATTTCTTCAGCAACTCTCTTACCACTCTTTGTCTTTGAGGGGTATTAAGACCCCTAACATTCTATATGCCATAAAACATTAAAAAGCTATATACAAATCTAAAACCAAATCATAATCACGAGCCAATTCCCCCCTTATAAGAACTATTAGCTAACCCTCTCCTTGTTGTAACTCCCGGAACATTATGTTTGGATTTCTGTTAAGCCCCGGGCTTAATAGATTTGGAAGCACCCACATTTGAAGCACCAACTTTCATAGTAGAAGCTAAACCAACCTCAATCACAGGATTAGAAATACCTATTAAAGAAATATCATCATTCTGCAAAGTGACAACAGTGTCACCAATCTGATCATTGGAAGGGATTGAACTAGAAAGAACTATGTTAATATTGCATGGAACCAATCATTCCTCCATAATAGTTCTAGTATTAGTATGAGCTTCAAAATCTTTCAAAACCTCAAAGGGATTATGAGTATGCACCTCAAGAGTTTTATTCACCTCAATGGTTTTTGTAGTTCTAGTCTTAACAATAGAAGTATCATGTGCCCTAGTCTGAGGCCCTTCCTCCCCTATTCTCAAATTATCAACTTCCAGAACTTCAACTCCAAAACCACCCACAACATCCACATCCTTCCCTTTCCTACCAACAACCCTCCATTTTGAAGTTGTTGCTTTGCCTTTTTTCTGCTGAACCTGAGATAGAAAAGCTTGAATTGCATGTTTAGGACCAGCTTTATCCCAGTGCCCAAAAACACAACAAGTACTGCATCTAGTAGACATCCATTGATAATCAAAAGTGACTGTAACCTCCTCAGCAGATGAAATTTTCACATCAAGGTCTTTCAAAAGCTCCTTTTGGGCATCATTTTCAACACACACCCTAGCATAATTGATTTAAGGCTTTTTCTCAGTGGGAGTATCAATATATAATGGTTTCCCCAAGGCACTGGCAAGCACACCAAGACCTCCATCATTCCAACACTCCATAGATATATTGCTTAACTTGTCCCTTAATGGCAATGTTGAAGCAGCTTCTTTACAAAGAGATAAACCAACATGCCATTTTTTTAAAATGAGAAAATTATTTGCAAAGGGCCAAGGTCCATTCTCTAGCACAATGTCACATTCCCTCTTAGATTCAAACCTAAAGAAATAAAATCCCTTGTCTATTCCATAGACAGTTTTTAAACCAGCATGGCCCCAAAGTCTAGTTTCAATGGAATTGACAACATTGTAAGGTAGCTTTTATAAAAAAAATAACTAACCAAATAGCCCTTCCATTCCTTAGCCCCCCCTCCTATGTAATTGAGGTTGGCGGGGGGAGACCACAACACGACCATCAACCACCCTAGGTGGAATGTAGCTCAGTTTCATGCGTGGACTATCAATAGGATGAACAAGATAAGCCCATGTGGCAGTACCTTGGGTTGCAGACGCTGGCTGCTGAGAGACCTCACCCATAAATGGTTAAGAAAGTGGCTTTATAGTTACAGGTCCACAGCTTCTACCACATTGCTTGCCATCGTTATTCGAGCTAATGACTATATCACACGTTGAAGCTCACATAAACTTTTTGTGAAGTCTGTAGGGTTTGTCATCAAACCCTAATTGAAAGACAAGATCGTAAAATAAAGGAAAGAGATCGAATAAAGAGAACAATTAAATAAAACCCTAAAGCAACTAGGGTTTCAAGATCAAAGTAGAGAGAAGAGACAAGTTTTCAATGGTAACCCTAGCAATAAATGCAAGGAGTTATCCTAATAAATGAAACGCAATAAAAATACTCACACTCGGTATACCACCCTAACCCTAATGATGAAGAAGAAAGATGCCTAAAAACACAAGCTAGGATCGAAACCCTAGCGAAGAAAGCATGGAACCTCCATTGACCCTAAACCATTCTCTTTCCCACCCTAAAATTTGGAAATAGTCAATGGTAACAGAGCTGAGATAAATTGATTTATTAGAGAGGTCTTTTAAAATAGCTTTGGATATTACTAACAAACATGTTGAATGTGCTCATAAAGGGAAAAATATATCTTGTAAGTTGGGCAAGGGGATAAGGTGTTATAGCAAAGGTGATTGGAATGGTAGGAAGAGATTTGATAACAGTAGAGGCTCAGAGGGTCTGGGTAGTTTTAACTTCTACTTCCAATTAGAAACAATTTTATAGCAGGTGTATAGATGTTGTACTCGTAATATATACAGCCTTAGCCCACCTGTTAAAAATATATACTGATAAAATATTAATTAATTTTATTTTATTTCTCCATTTCTAAGACAAGCAAATATTTTTTTCAAATCCTTCTTTTTCTTCAGAGTCAAGTAAACTACCTTTTTTGTTAGGAGTCTGGGATCAGGTACTCAAAACCAAAAATATCTCGGATCCCTTCTCTCCAATCAATAAAAAATGTTTAAGAATACAATTAAGGTACTAGGATCACCCGTAGTTCTTTGCCAATCACACCATTTATTATCACGCCCCGAAATTCCATAGACCCCAACCCAGAGAATCAACAAACCCCGAAGTGCTACGTCACTGCGAGCGACCACTAGAATCACAATATTCATGAAGCAATAGGGAAGATAGATATATAAGCAATAATTTTAATATACATGTGAATAACTGTCTGTACAATAATGATACATAAAGGCACAAGTCGTGCTGAAAGGATACAATAATACAATGAACTAGGAGACCAACAAACTGGCTTAATGGGTACATTGAAAATCTCCAGAAATAGCATAGAAGATACATGAAATAAAAAGACGACCACTACACTGAAACGTCCCAATACACCCGAGTTGTTGTCGCCCACACGTCATCCTGTATCCGCCTGCAACTGATGGTAGGGGGGATGAGCACGAGTGCATAGTAGGAAAAACCCTAACTGTCACATCCTCTGATCATTCAAGCAGTGCTAACCAACCCGTGTGCATGCATCTATCCTAGGTCGGTCAATTGTCTCATATAGCACTCACGAAAATCCTATACCCCTGAATAAATCCCACTAACTCCCTACCATCCACAAGGAACAAGGCACATAGCACATAACAAATCTCAAACACAAAATTTTATGGAACACATACACACACTTTAATAGAGAGAGAATTAAAGGCACACATATCTATATATAAGTACTCAACACAAGTCACCCTAAGGTAATTCTAAGGCATTCCTCCTATGCTCTAACTCCAAGAGTCTAAGCTACACTCACAACCGTGCACCAAGCACGCAACACTCAATTCCTCAAAACCAACCATCAAGTACTCATAACACGAATTCAAGAGTCCTAAAGAGACCTAAAACCACTTCTAATGTCCACATGAAGAGATTACATATACATGTCAAACTAGTCCTTCCACGACTATCCTAAGATCAAAAGTGCATAAGATGGAGGATTCTAACACCTATCCAAAATCAACTACCGAAAAGTAATTTTTAAGTTAACACCACCTATGGGTGCATAGGGAGGATACTGGAACCATCGAGACCAAAAACAGAGGTCGAGAGCAAAAGTAAAAGAAAATGAATCCCAAAGGATTCAACGGTTTTCAAGAAAAATGTTTTTAAGACTTGACCAACACCGTCTTTGCCCCAAGATTTTCGAAGGTGTACTAGGACCTACAATGACATAGATAGAGGCCCACCATGTACTAAACACTCAACACTTGTTATCCCTTTAACACATTCTAACCCGAGATCCCTAACTCGACGACCTATTCCAAAAGCACCACAACCAAGAGGTTAGGAAAAGACCACCCTTGACCATGGGACACGATATCCTACCTCAGCATGCCGACATCCATGTTGTGCCATAGGAGTAGTACTAAAACCCGGAAGATGATGAAAGGGAGTCACTACGGTTGCACATCAGCTAACCATATCATAATCCAAAAGCTCTTCTAAACCTCAAATGATCTCACACAACCTCAAATAATTCTTAAAATATTCCTTAAGACACCTAGGAGTGATCATAACACAAAATGGGAAGATTCTCAAAGAATCCCCAAAGGGCGCTAAGTGTACCGAAAGGTCAAAATGACCCGACTCATTCAAGAGACCATAAGTCAGCTTAAAAATTCTAAATCAAGTAAATCAAGAGCCTAACATCATCTTCATTCAACTAGTTTTCCAAAGATTCAAAAAATGACAAAAAAACTCCTCCCGTAGCCCAAGATACGGTCAAAACTGTAAAATGGGTTTTGGGCTAGGCGTCATGACCCCCAAGGGTGCGGTGATGGCCCTAACCCTCGAAAATTGGTATTTTGGAATTTTTTTGCTTTCACTCGATTGCTTTTTTCCCGGTTCCATCGTTTCCTAATGTTTCCATAAACCTCAAAAGTGACTAAATAAGTATAAAAGTAGGGAGTTATGAGGAGGAAAATGGTAGGGCAACATCCACGCCGAAACGCCTCCTAAACCAAAACTAAGATGATTAGCATGCTCACTAAGCGACACCGGACTCAACCGTATCACTCTCATCATTTATAGTAGTCAAAATAATACAACTAAAGTTAAGTATCTACATATACCTCAACCTTTCAAGTCTAGTGACTCCGTTGCCCAAATTGGAAGTTTTTTAGTTTCTACATTTAAGATTCTTAATCCTTTAACCTTATTGTACCCTTCCCACCAATATTTGCATAATTTATGTACATATACATACGGATCCACATAGACATATACATATACACATATCAAATAAAAGAATGTTCTTTATTGTCCAACCATAGAAAAGGCAAGCAAGGCATGATAAGAAGTTCATATTCCAATTCCATTTCATTCCTTGTCATGGAATACCAAGTGATACAACAAGGTCACTGATAGGAGACAAATATCATACATTTAAGGCTCCTAATTATACATTGTCATGTCTATGTTTATCATTATATTTGTGCTTTTATACGGTTTTCGTATTTTAAGAAGTTTCAGGACTATGTCATGCAAAACGAGTTTAATTCGGTGAAATAGCTGGATTTGTGACTCAAGATTGTTCAAGAGCCGAAACCATGGATAAAAGACCTATAAAGAACAAAAAATTAGTCAAGGATGTAAAAGAAGTGAAGTGAAATGAAGCCGAGAAGAGAAACGGAGCAAAGAAGATGAAATATGAAAAAGTAAGGTGAAGAACTACCGAGTACGAACTTGGGCATGATTGCGTAGCCACCGAGTACTCAGTGAGACCAGTTACATCTAGAATTGACTTAGCAACTTATATATCGACCTCTTCCCTTGAAATACATGGGAGTCCTTTTACTCTCTACTAAGCTTAAAAGCAATGACTGTGCTATGATTCTTGATAAGCTTTCTGCTAGAATATCAATTGGGTAAGCAAATTCTTTTCCTTTGCTGGTAGGCTTCAATTGGTAAAGTCAGTGCTCTTCTCTGTTCAATTTTATTCGTCATCCACTTTTATTATTCCTAAGTCAGTTCTCAAGGATCTTACTTCTTTACTGAGGAATTTTCTATGGTAAGGATCTAAAATGTGTAAAGGGGCTTGCAAAGTTATTTGGAGCACAGTATGTCTTCAATTTTCAGAAGGAGGTTTGGGTATTAAGGATCTTGAGGAATGGAATGTAGCAGCTACGTAAAAGCATTTGTGGAATTTAACTCAACTGGATTCTTCTTCTATTTGGGTTAAATGGGTTCATTTGCAACTACTTAAGGGTAGAAAGTTTTGGGAAATCTCTGTTCCAAGAGGTTGCACTCGGTCTTGGAAGAAAATTCTTAAGCTTAGACCTCATGCTAGGCCAACTATCAAATCTATTATTGGAGATGGTATGTAACACCCCATGTTATTTTTCTTTTTCCTGAAAGTATTTTCAGATTTATTTTCAGTTGTGACGTCACTTGTTCAAGATGTCTTGGTTAATCTTGGTCTTCGGTACGTGTAAATGTTTTGCGTTTATATTTTGAACTTTGCGGGACGACATTTATGTGAGTTATTATTATCAACCATGTGGTTTTATTTTGACGTTTAACATTAGTACATCGACTAGGTGGCGACACGTGTTGTTGTTCGACGTTTGAGTTTCTGACTCGGTTGTTTCGGTTATGGTATTAGTGCTTCTAGAGATTTGATGTAACGCTTAAAGTTTGCTTACTCTGTTTCATTGTTTCTTGAGGTTCGATCCTCTTTTGCGTAGTGTATATTCCGTGAAGCTGTTTTGTGACTTGCTCGATAAATGTTGATGTCCAGTGATTTTAGGAGTTTTGGTTAGCTAGAGACTTATTCGGTGTTTCTGTGGGTGCTCCGATATTTAGGTTTTTACCCCGAGCTATTTATATCAGTTTATATTGTTTAATGGGCATCCCTTTTATTTTTCGAGCTCGTGTGATTTTATTTAGGGATTCTCTATTTAATTTTGGGATTTATTGTATATATAAATATATTTAATTGGAACTATATATATATTTAGGTATTTAATAATTAAATAAATGGAATTATGGGTAATTATATATATATAAATGATGTATGTAGATGAACGGTTCGTATTTATAGCTTGGCATCGGCATCATACTCATCATACTCAAATTTGGTGCGAAACCGTGAAGCGGTTCGCCGAAAAATTCAACTTTTAGGTACAAATTTCGTTTTGGTAATTCATAGATTTGTTCAATTTGGTTAAGTTACTGATAATGGCTTTGGCTATATTGTATAGGACGTCGATGAAGTCATTTCACTTGTTCATGGTGGGCCCCACATCGGAAAAATATGTTTTGGGACAAATTTGAGCACGTGTCTTGGACGACGTGTTGGTGTAGCCGGCTCGATTGTGGGCCCAACAGTTAGTCCGTAGACACGCGTTGAGAGGTAGGGAAAATCACTATCGGTGCAGATGACTCTAAACTTATATGTGATATTTTGATTTGAGCATGCTAATTGTATAAAATGAATTAGAAATCCTGTTTAGGATTAATTATCATGCTTGTATGTTTATATATATATACGAGTAAAATTATATATATATAAAGAGAGAGAGGTGTTGTCTTGTGACCTTGGATAGTGGATTAGGCTAGTTCCATCTAGGTGATTAAAAATTAGTAGCGCTAGACGTAGTTTAGTGTATACGTGTAGGCACAGTTGAGTAAGTTTCCATTTTATGTGATTAGCGGAATTGAGTATGAATTTATGTGACATGGATTCTTAACTTAAAATGTTACTTTAAGTTCCCCAATTTTTGTGTATTATTGCTTTAATACATTTAAAAGTACGTTAAAGAAGATGAAATTGATAAAATTGTGAATTATTGCTTTAATTGAATTAAAAGCACGTTAACAAAAATGAAATTAATATCCTGTGGATTATTGCTTATGTGTGAGTAATTATGAGCATATTGATAAGTTGGGCATAATATATTGCAAAATGAGATAAACATATATTGTGATGGAGCATGATTGTTATTGAAATTCTTTATGCATATTGAGTACATCGTGTAGTGTCAAAAACATGGTATTGGTCTATGCGGGTCATGAAATAAATGTGGGTAGTCTTGTGTCGAATCGTCGCATCAACTGGCTAGGAGGTGCCTCTCACCTACGGAACTACTAAGCCGAAAAATGGGGATATAGGGTTGGTTGCTTCCCCATCGTGGTGGAATGTACCACTCTCGGATCTTGGGGTGTGGGAATTGCAAGAGGGGCTCCCGTGCAACCTCTCTTCCTTGTTGAAAGTGAAAGGGGGAAAAATCACTTGGGGAGAATCGGTGCAATACTCTTTCTAAGCGTTAATGGTTAGAGTATGTATCTGTTAACCTGTATTAGGCGAAGTGTGTACCATGGGTGGTGGTGAGTCACATTACATTCATGTAGCATTTATGTGATTCCATTTGACACGTAGATCATGCTATTATTACATGTGAATTTTGGAGCAGGTTTATTATGAATATTGTTAAATGAATTCATATTTTAATATAATGCTCAACTGAAAGTGGATAATATAAAAATATGATTTACATGCCTCATTTTAAAGTATAATGAAATGTAAATTCTTATACTTGTGATTATGTACTTTTATGCCCTTTGAGGGTTAAGTATGTTGGGTTAGTGACCTCTTTTGATAGTAGAGGTTAGTGATAGCTTTTAGCGTCAACTGTGAGTTGAGGTCTTAGAGATGGTGGGTGATGAAATTGTGAACTTAGTTGATTGTGTAGTATAGGCCTTTACGTGCCTTTCACCTTTTGAGGAATGAATTCTCAACCGTACTTTTGAGATTTTGGTTGAATTAGACTAGGTGGCAATTGAACTTAGTTGTTTTCGTGGTAATGGCCATTTAGGACCCTTGGTGTCCTTAGGAATTGTGTTCTTCCTTGGAGTTGTAGTCACTCTTATCAGACTATCATTCGAAAACGACATTTTTCCAGATTTATAATCAAACTCTTTCTTATTTAAAGGAAAAACTCATTTTCACCTACCCCCGTAGCCACGACAAGTTTTAATACTTTAAAAAGTGATCTTAGGATCTTCTTTAAAAAGATTTTTAACTTCTAAAGGTCAGTGATGTTGAATGACGGAGACCGGGGGCAAGACTGTCATTTTTACTATATGGATTTGTAAAGAAAACCTGTTTTTTTTAACATTTCTAGAGATTCCGAGGATTCTTTCTCAAGATCTCAACCTGCAGTGTTTTAAAAGATGTCCTCTTGTTTCACCTTTGCTTCAGATCATTTCTAAGTCTCTGGTATGAGGATTATTTTTTAGTACACACATTTAGTGTTGCCTTTTCCTTATTCTTGGTCACTTAATGTCACCACTTAGGTGATTTAGGTTTTTACACTTGTTAGGGTATCAATGTCGAATGGATTGGTTCGAGTTTTAAAAACCTTTTTCTTAAAACTATTGAATCACTGGGATTCATTTTTTTATGACTTTCACTCTCGACCATTCGCTTTTGGTTTCTTTTGTCCGGGTGTTTTCCCTAATCACTTATGGGTGTTCTTAACCTTGATATTGTTCTCTCGGTTATCCGTTGGTTAACATTGGGACCTTTTTTTCCTTACTTTATTTCTTGACCCTTATGTGGTTGTTCATGAGAGTAGCTTTCATGTACTCTCCGTGATTTGAGTGGTTAGCTTTCCTTATTCATAGTGAGAGTGTTCGTGATTTATTGATCATATTGGAGATAGTATTATGAGATTCATATGGTGATATGATTGATGTGATTTAGTCCTTAAGATGTAGATTTTCTCTAGAAATGGAATGATAGTTCGCATATCTATATATATATTATACATATATATATTGATGATGATTATGTTAGTACGCAAGGACGTGAGTCATTTCTCTCCTGTGTTCTTAGGGAGTGGGTTATGAGACTTCCTTGGCATTATTTATGAATTCTTTCTCTTATGGATATTAGAAGTGACTGTGATTCTCCCAGTTTGGATCCTCCGGTTAGAGTTGAGAGCGCTTGGTGATTTATTAGTTTAGACTTGGGTATCGGGTAGTTAACGTACGTTGTGAGAGTAGTATATGATAAGTTATGAGATTGATCGTGTACTTATATATATATGTATTCATATATCGTGATATGATTAGTTACCTTTAGGGTATGTATATACGTTTATATATATATATATACTAGACTGTGTTTTGTATATGGGTATGTGATAGTGATTGATCGTTAGCATTGTATTTTATGCTTCGTACTTATCGTGCTTCCTTGATATATGATAGGGTTATTTGTGGGATTATTTGGGGTATTGCAGTGGCGTAAGTACCATATGAGATGACAGACTAACCTAGGATAGATGCATGTACACGGGTTGGTTAGTACTACTTGGATGGTCAGAGGATGTGACAGTTATGATTATACATTTTCCTACGTGACTTTGATGAGCTCCCTCGGCGTTGTTTTGCCCTGGTGTCCCACACCAGTTTGTAGGAAATGTTTCGACTATGGGTAGTATGAGGTGTTACGACACCTTTTCTTTTGTTTTCCTCATTACAGGTTTTAGAATTGCGCATAGTGATGCGGTTACGGTTGTGGTGCAACTGGATTTGGGACGATAGTTATCTACTATTTTCTTTATCATTTAGTTTCTTTAACCATGTTGTATGGTATTTCCATATATTTCTCTTGGGAGCTAGTCTGTTTGCATACTCCCTATTGGTGTATCTTTTATTTCTTGTATTTATTATTTCAAGATGTCGTTGTATCTCTTCGACACCACCATATGCCTTTCTGTATTCTTATTCAAGCATTGTGGCTCTGTAGATTATCGAGGGTTTTGTAGAGATAATGGTGGTTTTCTTTCCACTACCTCGACCTTAGTAGATTAATGAATATTGGGTTGTGTGCCATTTTTGTTATAGCTTTGTTATGGGCAGGTTATTTTGTTGAGTTTGTGTTTCTGGAATGTTCCATTTACAAATAGAAATTTGCCCGATTTTCATTGGATTCCGCTATTGTATAGATTCATTTAAGTATGGAAAATATCATTTTTATCATTATTCCATACGTTTTATCATTATTCATATTCTTAGTTGGTCGCTCATTGTAAGGATCACACCCCAGAGTCCTCGGATGTCCTAGTTCGGGAGTCTTAGAATTTTAGGGACGTTATATGGTAGAGGCACTTCTCTTTGGTATGATAATTGGCATCCCCAAGGCTCTCTTGTGGTTGTTTTTACCTCTGCTATCATTAGAAAATCTGGTATTTGTTTGCATGGTACTGTTAGTAGGTTTATAAGCTCCCATGGGTGGCATTTTCCTTATCTAAACTCTCAAGCTTGGTTAGAATTCAAAAGACATTTTCCCACTAACTTCAGGCCTGATCTCAGAGTTAAAGATAGAATCATTTGGCTTCCAAGTAAGGGTAAGTTCACTATTCAATCTGCTAGGGACATGATTAGATATTATGAAGAAAAGGTTGCTTGGGCTGATATTATTTGGTTCACTCATAAAATTCCAAAGCACTATTTCCTCTTGTGGCTTATTCCGCTCAAGAGGCTTAATACTCTTTACTTTATGTTATTTATTGGCCTACTTATTGATGTTACATATGTCTTTTGTAAGTTTCATATGGAGGATAGAGATCACCTATACTTTCAGTGTAGCTTCACCAATAGACTATGGAGGATGATTGTTAACAAAGGATTACTACCTTGGCTTGATGATTGGGGTTCTCTAATGCAATAGGTTGTTGTTACATTGAAAGACAAGTCTTTTGTTACTATTCTAAAGAACTTACATTTGCTGGAACTGTTTATGAAATCTGGCTGGAGAGAAATAAGAGGGTATTCAGAAATGAGTTTTTTTTTTTTTAGGCTCTGCAGGCTAAGATTGTTAATGTGGTCAGATTTAGATTTCATTTTATCACGAGGCTTAAGGACAGTACTCATTGCTCTCCTTTGATTACAGAATGGCATATTCCAAATTCAGTTTTTAATCATGATTCATCAGATTCTTTGGTTTTCTGAGCTTCTCATTGTTGGTGTTATTCAGCTGGAGTTGCTGGTTGGATATAACATCCCGTGTTATTTTCCATTTTTCTTGAAATTCTTCCCAATTTATTTTCAGTTGTGACGTCACTCGTTCATGACGTTGTGGTTATTCTTGGTAATTCATATGTGTAAATTTTTTGCGTTTATGTTTAAAGTCGATTGAACGAATTTATGATTTTGACTTGACGACTTCGTGGACTTTCTTATTATTGGCTACACGGTTTTGTTTTGACATTTCGCGTTTGGTACATCGACTAGGTGGCGACACGTTCTGCTGTACAATGTTTAAGGTTTCGACTCGATCGTTTCAGTTACGATATTAGTACTTGCTTTGAGGACGTATATATTTTTGGGATAGTGTTTTGTGCTTTACTTGTTAAATATCGACGACTAGTGATTTTAGGTGTCTTGGTGAGTTCGGACTTTATTCGGTGTTTCAGTTGTTGGTTTCGTACCCTGGAGTATTTATTTGAGTTTATATTAATTATAGGGCATTTCATTTATTTTTTGGTTCACGTGATTTCATTTGGCGGTTCCATGTATCTTTTCGGGATCGGTAATTTCGTTTAGGAGTTGTTCTGGTATTTATCAAAATTAGTTGGGCCTATATATATTATTATTGGTAGTAATATATATATATCGGTATATAGTAATGAAATAAATAAAATTTGGATTATTATTACTCATTTAATTAATTAAATTATATAATAATAATAGTTATTATTATATAATATATATACGATATATATATATGATTGTGTCGGTGGAGAGAGAAATAGCCAGTCTTCATCTTCATCTTCTCCCCTACACACGACGACGGCCAGCACCATCTTCTCCAACAGTTACTCGCCGTCCACAAGGGAAGGAGAAAGAGAGTCGTGTATGGGTTGGCTGGAGCGAGAGAGGAGCCACGAAGTCAGGGGGAGTGGGGGAAACTTGCCATCGGCCGAGACTGAGAGCAACGCACATCGCCAGAACTAGGAAGGCAACGGCCGGTGGTCGCACGCGTTGGGTCGCGCAGTGGCGGCGGTGTCAAAACAGTTTTCGGCCGAAAATTACAGCTCCGGTTCAGTAGCCGTCAGGTGTCGGTTTGTCCCAAAATTTTGAGGATTCGATCATCTCACCATGTACGAATTTTGTTTTAAAAATTGGGCTTGATTCATTGAGTGGTTAAACGGGAAATCGAAGAAATAGATACAAATTTTATTTTAGTAATTCTCATATTTGTTCCATTTGGTTAGATTATTGCTAATGGGCTCGTATATATTGATTAGGTCGTCAAGGCGGACGTTTCGGTATATTCATATTTTCCATCAGATAACTTTGGTCGGCAGGCCCATTTTCGGGCACCGGCACTATTCATGTTGGGCCTATTTCGGGTAAAAATTATTTCTGGATAGATTTAAGCGTATATCTTGGGCGACGTCTCGGTATATCCGGCTTGGTCATGGACGCGATGGTAATTCCATAGGCACGCATGTGATATTTTGATTTGAACATGCTAATTATATAAAATGAATTTCAAATCATGTTTAGGATTAATTATTATGCTTGTATGTTTATATATATATATATATACGAATATAAATATATATATAGAGATATAGAGGAGTTGTATTGTGTTCTGACCTTGAATAGTGGATTAGGCCAGTTTTATCTATGTGATTGTGTCACGCCCCAAATTTCCTAGGACTCCGAAACCCGAGCCTAAGAGCTAAGGGAGTGAATGCGGAAATAAAAAGAAACGAGAACAAATGACCTTCAGTCATCAAACACCCACAAATGGGTAAAAATGTCATTTCAACCCTACAATATGAAAATAAGACATCTTGCGATTGAAATAGAAGCAAAATGAAACAAACAGTACCTTAAACGGACCGTTTAAGCACCCTTGCCCACCCAAGGGTAAAATGGTCATTACAGGAATAAAGTGGTGATTTCAAGATATAAATACAAGGTTTGGACCTAAAATAAACTATAGGAACAAAGGGAACCGAATTTGAAGGTACGAAACGAAAACTACAACATTTTGAGAAATCGACCATCGTAAGGTGCGGAGGCTCAAAACATACCGCCACTTTCAAATGACCATAAAGCCCTCACAAATGACTCAAATGAAGTGATTCAAAAATCCTAACATCAAGATCTTTAAGTCATATTTCTAAAAATCTAAAGATCATCTCAATCCGACGTCTGTAGCTCCAGATATGACCAAACGAGTGAAGGAGTGTTGAAACATAATCGGACTAGAACACCCTTGGGAAACATCAGTCGACTGACCAGGAAATCAGTTGACTGATTGGGGCAGTCAGTCGACTGACCAATACCCATCAATCGACTGACCGGGACAGAAAAACTTTGGTCATTTGCCAGTCGACCGACAAGGGCCATTAGTTAACTGACTGATACCCGTCAGTCGACTGACCTCACCAGAACTTTTTATGGCTATTTGCCAGTCTACCGATAAGGGCCATCAATCGACTGACGAGGGCCGTCAGTCGACTGGACAATACCCATCAGTCAACTGACCTCACCAGAACTTTTACGGCTATTTGCTATTCGACTAACGGATTTGCGTCAGTCGACTCACAGACCCGAAAATACTCAAATTGGTCCTAAAATCACCGTAACTACGTATACATGTCTATGCTTGAATATACCCTTATTTAGATCCATACCCCAAATTATATTCATCAAATGTAAATGTTTAAACCAAAAACCTTTCTATGAGGTTTATCGAAGTTATTCGTCTTGCCCCCGGTCTCCGTTTTAAATATCGCCGGCTTCTAAGACTCAAAATCTTTGTAAAATGAGTTTAAGATCATTTATAAAACAAGGAAATTTACCGGGATACGGGGGTGGGCGAAAACGGGTTTTTCCATTCAAATCGAAAAGGGTTAGTTTGAAAACTTAGAAAAATGCCATTTTTGGCCAAACACCTAATACTCACATTTCATGGCAAATAATGCATTTCACATTGACAACTCCAATGAAAGGATTCAATAATGACATTTAAAGCACTCTAAGGTGAAACATGTTATATTTTTATTCAAAATACACGTTTATACAATCTGGCATCGAAGTGCACCAAAAGAATATAATTCCCGCGCATAACGCTCCAGGGGATGTACATAGACAATAGCACCTCGACTAACATGCTAGCCGGATCAAAATAAAGTAGTTTTACAAGTTTGATTTACATGGGCAAAAGAACATATTGATACATATTTATCAACCTAATGCCCAACAAAATATAAGTATGGTCCGTCTCATGCATAAAAGGGCAGACATACAGCCACATGTCCACGGAGAGACTATGTAACTCTCCCAAAGGGATCATCACCTGAAAAATATATAAGGCGCGGGGTGAGCTCACTAGTCCAGTAGAGGAAGCGTCATTGCCTCCATCTCGGTAGTCCGAGTGGTTCAACCCAGCTAAGGTTCATGCCACTAACCCTAGGTCAGTCTCTTATCCCACATAGCTCTCACACCAATCCAGAACCCCATCTAACCCAACAAGTAAGTTTTCCCCAACATGCTCACAACACAATTTTCCACAATTATAGCATGCTTCCATATTAATATCATAATCACATACATATGATAGTTCAAGTGCAATATGACTCAACACACCCCATATTACACGCTTGCTAAAGATAGGTTAACGAATACATACCCTACTCCTTTATAACGAGAAAGAGTACCACATCGATTCTTCTCAAGTGATTTTGAAACTTATCACTTCAACAAGGAAGGCGATTGCACGAGATGACACGTGCCGAAAGATTCGTATAACGAATGCACGAGACGACCTGCGACTTCGAGAATGAGACAACTCACCCTATACCCCATTCCCGACTCATTATTTCCGTAGGTTGGGATCACCCCCTGGCCAGTTTTTGCGATGATTCGACACAAGACTACATACAAATACGAGTACATAACCCGTATAAACCTACACCCATGCTTTTGACACTCAATGGTGTACCCCAAAATGCATGAAGGTTCTTAATCATAACCACATACCATCACAATACATTCTTCTATCAAATAACATTATATTGGATTCAATTTATCATAAGGCTTACAAGATAACATTTATTAAGCAATAAACCACAACATAATTCATATCACAAAATCATGTTCTCAAAGACCTAAATCATAGTATAAGCTATCAAGACCAATTTGCATATATATATATACGACATATATACACATAGACGCACACACCCTCATACAAAGACGAACACAAATCATTTTTCCCCTACCTCAATTCCAAACAAGAGCACCAAGAACAAGTAAAGTCTTCCAAGAGTGAAATCGAATCAACCCAATATCCTCCAAAGCCAACAACAAGTTTAATTCACCTTGTAGTTAAGCTTCAATAGACTCTTAAGCAAGAGCTATAGATAAGACAATCCCATAATCAAAGATTGAAGACAAGAACTCAAGAATAGAAGTTAGGGTTTGAAACTAGAACTTCCAAATGAGGAAAAATCACATACCAAGCTTTGGCTCAATAGGAAGCTTAGAGCACCAACATCAACTTTCATGCACAAACCTCCTTCAAACTCTCATCAAAAGGAAAAGAGAATTTCACAACTTGAAGAAGAAGGAGTGAAGTGAGGGAGAGCTAGAGAGAAACGTATGAGAGAATATAGAGATTTTTGGTGAATGAAAGAAATGTCTTGCAAATGAGAGAAACACACAAGTGTAGAGATTTCCCACTCACCCTTCTCACCATCCAAGGGTCCAAAATGAAGATGGGGAAAAGGAATGAATCCAAGGGCTAGGAATAAGTTTTGCCAAGTGGAAGACTTATCACACAACTCACAAAACTCATTAATTTTCCAAACAAGGCCTTATCATCCAATGGTTTAGAATAAAGATGGGAATCAATAAACCATCCCATGGTTGAGAAAAAGTCTTGCCAGGTGGAAAACCAACAATAATGGATTATTCCATTTAAGTGTCAACCAAACAAGGCCTTATGATCCAAGGGTCTAAAACAAAGATGTGAGAATGAGATCAAGGGCTAGGAATGAGACACCACATGAAAAGTGGAAATGACCAAATTCTTTCCAAGTTAGGGTTAATCACAAGAGTACCATCAAGACTCTTTATTACCCTTTTACCCCTTCTCATCCTCTCTAATTACCAAAACAGCACTCATGCCCTAATTCTTACCCAAAATCTCTACACTTTCTATTTATTGCTCAAAAGTTAAATTACTCATTTACCCCTCGGTCATTTCTTTCCCGAAATCGTTTTTAATAATTTTCATTATTCTCAAAATGAAAATACAACATGTAAGGCATGCTAAACATATAAACAAATTAAGCACATAAGCACATAATTGTTTAAATAAAAAATTTAAATTAACTCGTAAAAATACCGGACGTTACAGATTGAAATTAGTAGCACTAAACGTAATTTAGTGTATATGTGTAAGCGTAGTTGAGTAAGTTTCCATTTCTTGTGATTAGTGGAACCGAGTATGAAATTATGTGATTTATGGGACGTGACTTTTCAACTTAGAACGTTATTCTAAGTTCCCCTATCTTTGTGGATTATTGCTTTAATAAATTTAAAAGCATGTTAAAGGAGAGGAAATTGATATAATTGTGGATTATTGCTTGAATTGAATTAAAAGCATATTAACAAAAATGAAATTGATATCCTTGTGGATTATTGCTTATATGTGAGTAATTATGAGAATATAATTATTTGGGCATAATATATTGCATAATGACATAAATGCATGTATTATGATGAGACATGGTTTATATTGAGGCCTTGTATGCATATTGAGTACACTTTATCATGTTGAGTGCATGGGTGTTAGACTATGCGGGTCATGTAACCATGTGTGAGTTTGACTTGTGTCAGATAGTCGAATGTTTTCATAAATGTGTGAGTTTATGTTCGATTTGTGTCTGATCGTTGTAACAACTGACCATGAGGTGTCTCCCACCTACGGAACTAGTAAGCCAAAAAATGGGGATATAGGGTTGGTTTCTTCCCCATCGTGGTGGAATATGCCACTCTCAGATCTTAGGGCGTGGGAGTTACAAGCGGGGCTCCTGTGCAACCCCTCTTCCTTATTGAAAGTGAGAAGTGTCAAAATCAGTTGGGGAGAATCGGTGCGGTACTCTTTCTAAGCGTGAATGATTAGAATATGTATCCATTAACCTGTATTGGGCGAAGTGTGTACCATGAGGTGTGTGAGTCACATTGCATTTGAGTTGCTATTATATGATTGTCTCTACATGTAGATCATGATATTATTTTATATGATATTGGAGCATGTTTAATGTGGATTTTGAGATATAATTCATATGTTATTAAAATGCTCAGCTGAAAGTCGATAATGTGAAAAATATGATTTACATGTCCTGTTTTAAATTATAATGTGTGATGGATGCTTATACTTGTTGATATGTACTTATATGCCTCTTATGTGGTGATATAGGTTAGTTTAAATGGCTTTCTTTAGAGGAGTTAAAGTCGGTAGTGGACTATAGAGTTTATTATGAGTTGAGGCCTTTGAAAAGGCGGGGGATAGTCTTGTGGTCTTGGTTGGTTGTGTAGTACTAACCAAATAAATCTTTTTTTCACACTTTGAGAATGTATCATTTATCGTACTTTTAAGGTTTTGACTTTGGTTAGACGAAGTTAGATTGAATTTGTCTAGTTGTGTGACAATGGTCTCTTGATTTCATTATTGATCTAGAGAGTTGGTATCAAATGTGAATTTGAGGTTTGAATAAATTGAAATAGGTATTGATTAAAACTAGTTAGTTCCTTGGTAGTGGTCACTAGTTTCCTGTTTTCACGATCTTACGAGATCGAAGCGTTTTTACTAAGTACTCGAGGTACTGTAACTTTACACTTGTTTCTTGTGCTTAGCTCATTCTCCTAAGCAATTCTTTCACTCTCCTTTGTATACTAGTATATGTTTTTGACTTATATGTCACTCCTTGAGCCGTTGTTTATGGCATGGTGTCGAATCTTTTCCTTGTGTTGTCATTTGATTTGTTAGGGTTGGAAACAGATGCTTATGTTATGTGGATCCAATGTGTTGCTCTTCCTTCCTTTTCCTCTTTGACATTGTAGGAATCACTGAGTTGTTGTTTTGGTTGGTTTGAGAATGCGTTGTCTCGGTATGATTGTTTCATACATTCTTTCATTTTGAGTCTAGGCTATGAGGCTTGTTGTTTAGTGCACACACGTAGTGTCACCTTTCCTCTTATTTTGGTTTCCTTATCCAGGTGTTTTCCTAGTCACTTGTGGGTGTTCTTAACCTTGACATTGTTGTCTCGGTTATCCATCGGTTAACATTGGGACATCTTTTCCCTTTCTTGGTTTCTTAACCCTTATGTGGTAGTTCATGAGAGTAGCGTTCACGTACTCAAGGTGAATTGATCAGTTAGCTTTCCTTATTCATAGTGAAAGTGTTAGTGATTTATTTATCATATTGGAGATAGGATTATGAGATTCATATGGTGATATGATTGAGGTGATTCAGTCCTTGAGATGTATATTTTCTCTAGGAATGGAATGATGGTTTGTATATATATTGATGATGATTATGTTAGTATGTAAGGAAGTGAGTGTTTTCCTTCCCGTGTTCGTGGAGAGTGGGTTATGAGCCTTCCTTAGTATTATTTATGGATTCTTTCTCTCGAGGATATTAGAGGTGAGTGTGATTCTCCCTGTTTGGATCCTCTAGTTAGCGTTGTGAGCACTTGGTGATTTGTAAGTTTGAGCTTGGTTATGATATTATTTTCCTATGGGGCTTTGATGAGCTCACCCCGGAATCGTATGCCCTGGTGTCCCACACCAGTTTATAGGAAAAGTTTCGGTTACGGACATCATGGGGTGGAACAACACCTTTCTTTTATTTTTCTCATTACAGGTTTTGAAGTTGCACAAGATGATGTAGTTACAGTTGCAGTGCGACTGGATTGGGGACAATAGTTATCTACTATTTTCATCATTTAGTTTCTTTAGCCATGTTGTATGGGATTGCCATGTATTTCTCTTGGGAGTCAGTTTGTTGGCATAATCCTTATTGGCGTATCTTTTATTTCGTGTATTTATTATTTTAGGATATTATTGTATCTCTTCGGCACCGCCATGTTTTTTTAATTCTTATTCGAGCATTATGGCTCTCTAGATTATCGACGGTTGTGTAGAGGTAGCGGTAGTTTTCTTTCCACTACCTCAGCCCTTGTAGGCTTATTGAATGTTAGGCTATGCGTCATTGTTGTTATCACGTTGTTATTGGTAGGTTATTCTATTGTGTTTGTGTTTCCGGATTTTCCATTTACAAACGGAACTTTGTCGGATATTCGTTGGATTTCTCTCTTGTATTTATATCATTCAATTGGGTACTTTTATCATTAGTCCATACGTTTTAATGGTTATCGACATCCTTAGTTGGTCGCTCATTGTATGGTTCACAACTCGGAGTCCCAACTCGGGAGTCTTAGGATTTTTGGGGCGTGACATTAGAGGTCTAACTAGTGGTTGGTTACTCTCATGCAATGTTTCTTCATTCATGATCTTCAATTCTTGGATGGCTTTGAGGCTTATGCCTTTGTTGCCTTCTTATAAGGCTTGTTTCATTGCTCTTTTCCTTTGGTGGCGTTTTGGATTTCATATATATTGTAATACCAGGGGTATGACCATGAATTCTTGTAAAGCCTTTGGCTTTTCTTTATTTTAATTATACTTCTTACCTTTCAAAAAAAAAATTATATATCAAACAATGGGGTCCGTTTCGACCAGAATCAATAAGGAATGACTTCTAAGCTATTTTGGACATATCATTGACCAAATTTGATGAGATTTAACATACTTCTTCTAAAGAACGCATATACAGAAAGATCTTGACTTAGCAACGAAGCAATCAACATGCCAATTAAAGGCACCACTTTTTCTATAAAAGAGAGGGGTCTCCCTTACATTTAGGGAGAGCTTTGGGGATTATTATTGTATAGAGATTGATAGATAAGAATATTAACCATGGTGGGCGTGTCTACATCAATAATGCCTTTGTTGAGGTCTATGCCTTTGTTGCCTTCTTATAAGGCTTGTTTCATTGCTCTTTTCCTTTGGTGGCATTTTTGATTTCATATATATTGTAATACCAGGGGTATGCCCATGAATTCTTGTAAAGCCTTTGGCTTTTCTTTATTTTAATTATACTTCTTACCTTTCAAAAAAAACAAATTATATATCAAACAATGGGGTCCGTTTCGACCAAAATCAATAAGGAATGACTTCTAAGCTATTTTGGACATATCATTGACACAATTTGATGAGATTTAACATACTTCTTCTAAAGAACGCATATACAGAAATATCTTGACTTAGCAACGAAGCAATCAACATATCAATTAAATGAACCACTTTTTCTATAAAAGAGAGGGGTCTCCCTTACATTTAGGGAGAGCTTTGGGGATTATTATTGTAGAGAGATTGATAGAGAATAATATCAACCATGGCAGGCGTGTCTACATCAATAATACAGACATCCACGACCATGAACAACTAAACCGATATCTAGTGTTTTTAACAAAACCCTAGCCAAGTAATGTAGACTCTTTCTTATTTTAATTGTATAAGGGAAAACTAAAGGACACGTATGTGATGATTGTGTAGATGAGTGATTACGTTTGATTTTATATAAGATTCTTCATTTATTCTATGTCTTGTCTTAGCTTGAATGAATATTTTATCTTACATAGTCATGGTTATTCAATATGGGCTAGAACTCGGATGCTTAACTTATGAGTTTCTACACAATGGTGGTTATTAACATGCAATCTAAACTTAGACAGACCATGCTAAGAAGAGATAATATAGACATGTTTTTAATTTATGTTAGTAGGAGTAGTTTTAGAGTATATACATGCACTAGTTATACTCGTTCGAAGATAGTTTGTAACTCGGTTAAGGTTAATTTTTCTTTTTTGGGGATTAGGGTTTTCCAATGCTTGCGACCCTATATCTGATTCAAATTTGATGGACCGCCCTCTACAATTAAATGATTAGGAGGATATATTATGTGATTAGTGGTGGAGTTAGAAATACCCTAGATCTTTTATCTCCATTGTTTTAAAAAACAAAACCAAAAATCTATCTTTACTTTTATGTTATTTTATTTCTTGTCAAATTAGTTATAGAAAACAAAACAAACAAACCATCTTTCAAAATTTAGTTACAATAATTATAGAAGAAGTTGTGAATTCATTAGCCTCTGTAGATTTGATATACAATTTCATAAGCATACTATACTATAATTGATTCGTGCACTTGTGATAGGAAAAACTAGGTCAACTTTAAGGGCTTATTTGCACAAACTATTATTATTATCATTATTCATTATCTTATCCTAGTGACTGAAACCAATCAAAGTTTTGAGACCTATCAAGTTTTTGGCACCGTTGCCGGGGACTAACAATTTTCTATTCTTTTGAATAATTATTATAGCTAGATTATTTACTTGTTTTATTTTAATTTTCTTCTTTTTAAAATTGAATTGTGTGTTTTGACGAGGTACACCAAAATAAGCAGAAGGACAACCAAAGGAGCAGGTTGCCACTGTTTTGCTGGACCGTTTGTGAGTTTTAAGTGTATTTAACATTATTGCATACTTGTACTTTACTTTTCTTGCTTTATCTCTATTTATTTTTATTTTTATTTGTATTTATTCATACTAAAATATAAAAATATAATGTATAACGCCTACACCAATTCGGCTAATATTTCATTTTATAATACATATAATCCAGGTTGGTTAGATGATCCCAGTTTTTCATATCACCAACCATATATGGGAAATCAATATCAGGGCTTAAATCAAGATCCACGATATTTTGATCAACCATCGAGTTCCCAAGTATATGATCAAGGGTGAGGTTTTTCATCATATAATCAAGAGTACTACCCTCAACCATCTAGTAAATTCCAATTTGAGGAGCCAAATCAATATTTTTCCTAAGAGCCATCAAGTTTTGAAGATAACATTTTAGCGGCCCTAGGGAATATTGAAACAACAACTTGTGAGTGTAAGGAGATTGCACACAAGGTAGATAATTCGTACTTACAATTAGATAATCAAGAATTTTATTCATATAATTTAAATCAATCTCAATATGAAGATTTTGTTTCGGATCTAATTCCAAATCCACCTCCCTAGTCAAACAATTTTGAAGATAGTGTTTTGACTGGCGTTAGCATGTTAGAAGTCGAATCACAATTACTCCATTCTCATTCACAATCCCTTTGTAAGTTAGAAACCTTAGTAGGGAAACTAGCTAGTGCTTTAAATATAAGAGAATAGGAACAACCACGTCAAGCGGTAGTTGATACAATAGACTAAAGTATAGTTGAGTTAGGATCCCTTAATGATGAAGAGGAAACTAGTCCATTCTATATAACTTATGAGGACGAGGAGGATGATTATAATCAAATAGAGAAACAATTCGAGGCAAATAATGAAACCTCACAAGAAGAGTCAGTACAAGTAGAGGTTAAAAATGATGAATTGCCTGAAGTAAATGAAGACTTCACAATTATCGATTGGGATAAACAAATATAATCTAACCTTGAAGACATCGTAGCAATAGAAAGAGAATTGTACGGAGAATCACAGCAAAAACCAATAGAGTCTGCACAAATAGATTTATCAGCATCAGAATCCGAAGAACCTAAAGAGCCAATTGAGACATTATATGAATTGAAAGAATCATTTTCCCCATGTCTCGAGGAGCAAGGTCACGATAATAAAAGGGAGGAATATTACATAATTGAGGGGATTGACGAGATGATGGAGGACACATTACCTCATGCAGTAATGGAAAATTCGTTGGACACAAGGATTAAACATGAGATGAATATAGAGCTTCTTAAAGGAGGTAAGTTATATGACGATTATTATTTGCTTGATGTCATGCTCATTACTAAATATCCTCAATGGACACCGATTAACGACTTACTTCCCAAACTTAGACCAAAATTTAGTACATGTGTAGCGGAGAGAAAATGTGTTGGATAGTACAATTAGACGCAGTCTTACCAAAGAGGGTAAAGATTGACGCCGGTAATCCGAAATTGTATATTAATTAGATTTTCTGTTCTATTTGCATGTGTTATAATTACTTTTATTTTGAAGAATTGTTTTAGGATTAGTTTAGTAATTTTTGAGATTGTAAAAGCTTAGATAGATTTTTCAATTCTAAATTAGGATTAGTTTATTAGAAAAATATACACCCCTACGTTGAACTCATATGCGGGCATAATAGTATAAGTTTGGGGGGAGGGGGGGTACGTTTTCAGAAATATTTTTCTCAATATTTTATTATATATATATACTAATTTTATATATACATACATATGTATAATTTTAATATATATTATGTCACGCCCCTAATTTCCTAGGACTCCAAAACCCAAGCCTAAGAGCTAAGGGAGTGAATGCGGAAGGAATAAAAATGAAATAAAATCCATTTGAGTCATAAAATACCCGTACAAGGGGAAAATTGACTTAAAACATCTCAAAGACATCCAAAAAGATCACACAGGATCGAAAAGGAGGTAAACCGAAACACTCGGTACCTTGAACGAATCATTCCAGCCCACCATGTTCACCCAAGGGTAAAATGGTCAAATCAGGGGTAAAACAATAATTTCCAACTACAACTACAAAATTTGGACCTAAAACTAGCAATATGAACAAACGGGACCTAATTTGAAGCCACGAGAAAGGAGATATGAATTCTCAAAAGTGGCGTCAGACAACACCGACTTAAAACTAAAGTTGAAGTACCCCTCTTTCACTAAGGCTAAAACAGTCATTCAGGGTTAAACTGGTCATTTTAAATTTTATCCAGATAATTTGGACGTAGGACAACCCATAGAAACAAACGGGGGTCCATTCCAGCATTCGAGGAGGACAATACGGATTTTCAAACATCGGACGTCGTAAGCCGCTGCAGCAGGCCTGCACTTCAAATTTCGAAAATGCTGAATTTTTTCCAAGTATGGGAGGGTTAAGCCACTGCCCAAATCTGCACTTTCTTTAAAGTTTGAATATGCAAAAACGCGAGATTTTGCGATATGGCTTTGTTTTTCGCGCCGTCGGTCCCAAAAAATCATAAATATTGAAAAAGTAAGTTTTTCCTTGGTGGAACCCAAAATTAGTTTCCGAGACCTCGGGAAGCGTGAAAAACGTAAACTTAGCAAAAAATAATTTTTTTGTAAGTTTTCATAAAATCTTACGTCTTGCCCCCGGTATCCGTTTTAACTACCGTCGGTTTCCAAAGTTTAAAATATCTAAGAAAACGAATTTAATTAAATCCGTTTCTAAAAGCAAGGAAATTTACCGGGGCTACGGGGGTAGGCGAAAACGGGTTTTTCCATTTGAATCGAAAAGGGTTAGTTTGAAAACCTAGAAAAACGCCGTTTTCGGCCAAACACCTAATACTCGCAATTCATGGCAATTCATCCAATTCACATTCATGACTCCAAGGGAAAATATTCAATAATGATATTAAAGCGCTCTAAGGCGAAACATGCTAGAATTTGTTCAAAATACACAATCCGGCACCGAAGTGCACCAAAAGAATACAATCCCCGCGTATAGCGCTCCAAGGGATATACATGGACCATACCACCTCGGCTAACTTGCTAGCCGGATCAAAATAATATATTTCTACAAGTTTGGTTTACATGTGCAAAATGAACATATTTATCGACCTAATGCCCAACAAAATAAAAGTGTGGTCCACCTCCCATGTACAAAAGCGCGGACATACATCCACACGTCCATGGAGAGACTACGGAACCCTCCCAACGGGATCATCACCTGAAAAAAATATATAAGGCGTGGGGCGAGCTCACTAGCCCAGTAGAGGAAGCGTCATTGCCTCCATCTCGGTAGTTCGAGTGGTTCAACCCAACCAAGGTTCATGCCACTAACCCTAGGTCGGTCTCTTATTCCACATGGCTCTCACACCAATCCGGAACCCCTTCAAACCCCACAAATAAGTTTCCCCAACATGCTCACAACATAATTTTCTACAATTATAGCATGCTTCAACAATAACATCATATTCACATATATATGATAATCTAAATGCACCATGACTCGACACACCCCACGAGACACACGGCGCCCAACTCAGGTTAACGGATACATACTCTGTCCAATTACTTTTGAGGTTACAACCTTAATAAGTAATGTAGAGTACCGCACCGACTCTTCCCAAGTGATTTTTCTCTCTATCACTTCAACAAGGAAGACGGTTGTACGAGAGTCCAACTTGCAACTCCGTACGCCATGACTACAAAAGTCAAGAACATAAGCCTTTACCCAGACTCCTAACTCACATTTGCCGGCTTTTTAGTTCCATAGGCGTGATACCTCCTGGCCAGTTGTTGCTTTGATCCGAACCCGACTACCAACACATCACTACACCACCCGCATATTTCAACCCCGAGAATTTGACACTACATGACGTACTCAATATGCACGTATGATTTTTCATCAACCATACTCCATCATAATATATGTTTTTTCTCTCTAGGCAATATATCATGTCAAAACTTTCCACATGCTCATAATATTACATTTATGATCAATAAACCACAACATTAATTCATATCACATTTATGAGCAATAAACAACAACATAAATTTATATCACATGATTATATTCTCAAGGACTAAATCATAGTCTAAGTTGCCAAAACCAACTCGTATATATATATACGGCATATATACACTTAGACGCACACACCCTCTTACAAAGACAAAGACAAATCATTTTCCCCTACCTCAATTCCAAGCAAGCTATTTCAAGGATGCCCCAAAGAGGTCTAACTCAAGCTATTCCTCCAAAGGCTCAATAGATTAGCTTCCAACTATCAACATACCACACAAACAATAAGATTTACTTATGGCGTCACAAAAGACCAAAAATCATCCTTGTGGCTCCAACCACAAGAATCAAGTCTAACCCTAATGAGTACTAAATTAGGGATTCATGAAAAAAAAAATGAATTCAAGAGATCAAGAGACTATGAACTCACCTATAGCTTCTTCACAAGACGAAGTCACAAGCTACCATAATTGGAACTCACTTGGTAGTTGGAAAAGGAACTCAACCTTCCCTAAACATGAATAAAAAGGAAGAGTAAAATCAATACTAACACAAAAGAATTCATGAACTTGGAAGCTAGGGTTCTTGTGAACAAAACCCTAGAGTAGGAGAGAAACTTACCAAAATAGCTCAAGAACACCACTCTAGACCACACCAAGCAAGGATGGAATGAGAGAGCAAGAGAGGAAACTTGTGAAGGAAATAGAGATGAAGTCTTGCAAATGAGAGAAACTCATAAGTGTAGAGATTCTCCACTCACTCTTCTCACCATCCAAGGGTTCAAAATGAATATGGGGGAAAAGGAAATGAATCCAAGGGCTAGGAATAAGTCTTACTAAGTGGAAGACTTATTACACAAATCACAAAACTCATTATTTTGCCAAACAAGGCCTTATCATCCAAGGGCTTAGAAAAAAGATGGAAATCAAATAACCATCCAATGGTTGAGAAAAAGTCTTACCAAGTGGATGACCAACAATAATGGATTATTCCATTTAAGTGCCAACCAAACAAGACCTTATGATCCAAGGGTCTAAAACAAAGATGGGGGAATGAGATCAAGGGCTAGGAATGAGACAACACATGAAAGGTGGAAATGACCAAATTCATCCAAAGTTGGGGTTAATTACAAGAGTGTCATCAAGACTCTTAAATACCCTTTTACCCCTTGTCATCCTCCCAAATTACCAAAATGCCACTCATGCCTTAATTCTTACCCAAAATCTCTACACTTTTCACTAAGTGCTCCAAATGTGAAATTACCCATTTACCCCTCGGTATTTTCTTTCCCGAAATCGTTCTCAATAATTTTCATAAATTTTAAAGTGGAAATACATCATGCTACGTACAATTTTTATAACACGTAAAACATGTAAAGCATGCTAAAACAATTAAACACATAAGCACTTAATTGTTTAAATAAAAATTTTAAATTAACCCGTAAAATACCGGACGTTACATATTATATTTAATTTAAATTAATTACGTAAATATAAAAAAATAATAATAATTTTCACACTTCTATATATATATTTATGTATACTAACTTCTTATATATATACATATATATAATTTTACTATATATATCTAGTTTATTTAATTTAAATTAGGTATATAAAAATACATATATATATAATAAAACTCAAGTATAGGATCTACCAAGTACTCGGTAGAAGTACTCGGTAGAGTTACTACCGAGTACTCGAAGGTTCCTGGAAAAGTTTTCTGTTTTATTTTCTAAAAATATATATATATATTTAATAATTTTCAAATATTTCTTTTGAACATAGGAATTTGACTATAATAATTTACTAGTTATTCATATTTTTAGTAATTTTTAATTTAGGAAAAGAGAGTTCTAAAAAGTTTCCATAAATACGAATTCCTTTTCAAACTTGGAAAATGATGCATTAAAGCTTGTTTTCTTTTAAGAAATTTCCAATTTTACACCTTTTATTCAAGATTTTTGCCATAATTCACGCATTCCTCTCCTATAAAGGACTTGGATTTAAGATCTATAAATATAGGGCCTCCCTTAGTCTTTCTTTCACATCTTATTCAAAACTATTAGACAATTAGTAAAGCTAGTATGGGCTTTTTTTGTTTTTTTTTTTTAATGGTAAGATAAGATGTATTAAGAAAACAAAGGCAAAAGCCTTACAATGGACTTAGGGGCATACTCCAAATAATATTTGAGAAACCATCTTTCCACCAATAAAATAAACAAGAAATATAGCCAACATGGCCTATCATAAAAACAAGAAAGCAAAAGGAGGTCACATATATATTGTAAAGAGAAGTCCAAGCCTATCTTGCAAGAGTCAAACCACCCCCCACATGTCCAGAGCCTTGATAATGAAGAAGAAATTCACAGAGCATAAAAACAACATCTCCAAATAAGGCAATAACCTTATCAACCAAGAGCAACAACATCCTAAATCTAAAAATGTTAAATCCCAAATCCAGAATCATGGAAGAAGAATAGACGAAGGAAAATCCCATATCCTAAGTAGCTCCTTGTTGCCAGCAGAAGCACTAAACTTTGAAAGAGGAAAAAATGTATACCTAACACATGAAATCACCTTATGTAATATTTGATCCAAATAATTAAACTCACCATTATAGAGCATGTTATTCATCTCAATCCAAATACAATAAACAGTATCATAAAAGGCAAGGTTATTAATCAAAACAGGGAGAGATTTTCGTTGCAAGTTAGCAATCATCCATTGAAGTCTGTTTTCCCACGATCCATCATGCCAAGCAAGCAAACCCTTCTCTCCAACTTGAGACCAAAGCCTAGAAGTGAAACTATACTGAAAGTAGAGATGATCCCTATCTTCTTGTCTAAGAGCATAGAGGATACAAGTGGCATGTTGGGTTACCCCAATAGATATAGGGAAATGGAGTGTAGGAAGTCTGTTCAATTGAACAATCCATGTGAGAAATGAGTGTGTTGGGAATGCAATGTTTAAACCAAATAGTTGTCTTCCAAGGAAGTTTATCAAAAGAGATTCTAAGTAACTCCTAAGCAGAACTAATAGTGAAAGAACCCATAGTTGGAGTCCAAATCAGTTTATCACA
This sequence comes from Cornus suecica, assembly GCA_963922005.1. Lineage (NCBI taxonomy): Eukaryota > Viridiplantae > Streptophyta > Magnoliopsida > Cornales > Cornaceae > Cornus > Cornus suecica. The sequence goes on from OY998243.1 coordinate 37,030,858, forward strand.
CCTTGCTATATCAAGAATAAATGGAGAAGGGATAATTGCTTTGAATCCATCCAAACTTGAGAATTAAGAGTTGGGAAATGCCAACCTGAAGCACTTATCAATCTTCTAACAGTAGCATTATTACCAAACTTGAATAATTGATAACTGAAATGGGAAAGAAAATATTGAGTGGCCCTTGAGGATGTTAGTTATCATACCACAAAGAGGTTGTTCTTCCATTGCCAATAAGAGATTTAAAATAAAGTCTTACAAGATGTCTGAGTATTGAGTGGCCATTGGATGTTTGACGGAGGAGGAGATCAAGGTTGCCACCCCTAAGGGTGATCCTCTTGCAGATTACAAGATCAAGTAGGAGCGAGTGTTCTATAAGCATATCACGTATGATCCATTGAAGATAATGACGGATAGAGCTTTCAAGGAGCGGCGATTGGAGTATCTTTACAAGCCGGCGAATTTACAAGCTTTTCCTAACATTGTGTGTGATTTCTACAGCAATATGAGGATGATGTTAAAGGTGAAGGAGGTTTGATCGCTCGTATAACTATACAATACAATTCAAGGTCTATCAATGTGACTCCCAAGGCTATTACAAAAGTATGGGGACTTCCCAATGAATTACCCTCCGATCTTGATGGAAAGTTTCACCTTATTTAACATGTGATTCCATCCTTCGATGATACGATTAGAGAGATTTGCGATGGGCTTGAAAATCCACCAACTAAATTTTCGATTACGAGGACAGAGTTAAAATCGGAGCTTTGGTATATTGATGGGATTTTGAATAAACAAGCCTGTCCCAAGGACAAAGATAAATACTTATACCGAGAGAGTGTGTATACATTCTACTATTTTAAGAAAGGGATTTTGGGTTTCTATCCCGGAATTAATCTAGGATAAGATGATGGATTATTGGCACACTCTTTAGCAAAATCCATGTTCTTCGATACATACGAATGTGAAGTTATTATTTCCTTTCCTCATCATGGCATTAATCAAAGATCAATTGGGTGAATTTTTCGATGCGACTGATGAACCTATGCATACGGGTCCTAAGAAAATTGATCATGATCAATTCTTTGGGAAATCATCTATATATGAGCTAAGAAAGTGGTGGGCAAAAGGATTCAACACATAGAATGATGATTTTACCCTATGTAGCTAAAAGTAGAATAGGAATAATTAGTAAAATTAGGGAATGGATGTAGAATTCTCTAGTATTATATTATTTTACTTTGTTTTTATTTCTTTTTTACCAAATTCGTTTAGGAATGGTTTTATCGATGTTTTGCATTTATTTAATTTTTCTGCAGCTTTACTTTATAGGATTATAGGCCCTTAACGCCAAATCATGAGTGCAATTATTAAATAAAATTCCATTCCTTGAAATTTGTTGTTTATCTTTAATATTTCGCTTTATTAACTTATTATCTGTCCACTTGATATGATCTTGGGTATTGTATAGTGTTTGTTATGTTTGAATAGATTATTCACAACAAGTTTGGGGGGAAAACATGCAATACAACGCAAGCAACCAGAATTACGCTTCAAGGGCAGTAACAAATTCTTTCTTATTTTATTTTTATTTTAAACCAGGAGGACATGGTCTGCTTTAAGTTTGGGGGGAAGAATTAGTATTAAATTCTTTAAGGAATGAGAAAAATAAAAAAAATTGAAAAAATTTGAAATTTTTTATTAAGTTCTTCATTCAAAATATGTGATTAAGGTCAAGTATGAGTTAATTTGTGTATATGCTATGAATAGAAAGATATTATGTATGTAATTACCCCACTCATAAGTATGTAATAGTTTGATTAAATTTATTTATAAGATGTGGTCCACATGAGTGAATAGATGGATGAAATTGAAACCGAGAAAAATAATTTTGACCAATAAAACACACGCACACATTCTTTATGGAAAAAATAATTGACCTTTGACTATATAGTTAAAAAAATAGCTTTGTAACCATGACAAGGGGAGAAGGGGAGTGTTATGAAGAAGTAGTATAAAGAAAAGAGAAATTATTTCTATAAAAAATATAAAAATATAAAAATGCAAAAATAGTTTTTCGATCTAAGTATCCGGGCCTCCAACCATAAAGTAGCAAAGTGTTTGCGTAGAAAGGGGAGAAAACTGATAAGCATAATTCCCATGGAAGAAGCTCGGGCCCAGTTGGTTGGGACTAAAAATCCTCGCTGGAAAGTCCAGAGCTTAGAAAGACAAAAAGGGATAAAAATAAAAATAAAAATGTTTTATATATGTTATATCATGGCAACGTTTCATCAATGAAGTACAAGAAGAGAGATTAGTCTACCATAGAGAATGTTCACAAAGACACGGAAAACTATGTGGATCGGTGGTAAAAATTAGTAAGTTTATTTCACCACTGTGGGGACCATTCTTTTGAATCTAATTTGATGAAGACTATTATTTATGACTGTGTGGGGACAATTTTTATGCATTTTATTCTGACGACATATATAGCATTGCATGATTGATGATTATATCATTTTATGAGCATACGAGAATGAAGATTTTTTTATGTAGTATACTTAACCCTTACGAAACTTCACTCGTCCACTCGGTATCGTCGAGGGGTTTAAAAGGCTTGTAACACATGTTAAGTGTAATCGTACACTTTCACAAAAGAAAAGGGTTAGTTAGATAGTTTAGTTAGTTAGTTCGTTTTAATTTATTGTACTAAAAAGACAATCATCACGAATTTTGAAAATTTTCTATTTAATTGATTGCTAAGGGACTAGCAATGTTGAAGTTTAGGGACTTGATAAGAGCCAATAATCATGCATTTAAGGTTCCTAATTATACATTGTTATGTATATGTTTATCATTATATTTGTGCATTTATACAGTTTTTGTGTTTTAAGACGTTTCAGGACTATGTCATGCAAAGCGAGTTTAATTCGGTAAAATAGCTGGATTTGTGACTCAAGATCGTTCGAGATCCGAAACCATGGATAAAAGACCTATAAAGGAAAACAAATAAGTCAATGAAGCAAAAGAAGTGAAATGGATTTCTAAAAATGTAGCTAGATCGATGCAACGAGGAGAGAGATGAATTTCTAAAAATGGTGTCCGACAACGCCGATCCAAAATAGAAAGTTGAAGTACCCCACTTTCACCAAGCGTAAAATAGTTATTCCAGGGTTAAAATGGTCATTTCAAAGTTTAAATACGTATTTTGTACTTAGAAAAAGCCATAGAAAAAAAACGGGACTCAATTCGAAGTTGCTAAGTGGGAGAAAAAGATTTTTCAAAATCGGATGTCGGATGCCACTCAAATAGCCATGCACTGAAATTTTTGAAAAGTGTTGGGAAGCTGAGCCATTTCCAGTTTTGATCGCTTTCTTGAATGTTCAAATATGCAGAAACGTGAGATTTTGCAATACGGCCCCATTGTTTGCGCTATCGGTCCCAAAAAATCACAAATATTTGAAAAGTGAGTTTTTCATTTGAGAAACTCAAAAATAGTCACCGAGACCTCGTGAAACACGCAAAATGTAAACTTTGTATAAAAGTGATTTTTTAAAATCTCGTAAAATCTTCCGTCATGCCCCCGGTCTCCGTTTTAACTACCGCCGAATTCTAAAAGTCAAAATCTATAAGAAAATGAGTTTCAAACCATTTCTAAAACAAGAAAATTTGTCGGAGCTAAGAGGGTGGGCAAAAACGGGTTTTTCTTTAAAATTCGAAAATGATTTTTTTGAATACCTAGAAAAACGCCATTTTCGGCTGGACACCTTATAACCACATTCAATAACGAGAATCCACTACACAACACTAAACCGAAGTATTCGTAGATTAATATTCAAATGCCCTAAGGCGATACATGTCATAATTTTCCACAAAATCAAATAGTTTACATTTCTAGCACCGAAGTGCACCAAAAGAATAAATTCCACGTGCCTAGCGCTCCAAGGAACATACATCCATGTAAACTACTCGACTAATATGCTAGCCATCAAAAGAATAAGTTTAGGGTTTGCAACAAAATAAGCATATGTGTAAATCATCAAGTAAGTTCTATAAAAAGAAGTATTCCGCCTCCATATGCACAAAAGTCGAAATCAACACCGTATCTCTACCAAGAGACTACGGACCTCCCGAAAAGGGATCACCACCTAAAAAATATATAAGTCATGGGGTGATCTCACTAGCCCAGTAGAGGAAGCGTCATCGCCTCAATCTCGGTAGTCCGAGTGGTACAACACACCCAAGGTTAATGCTACTAATCCTAGGTTCGTCTCTTATCCCACATGGTTCTCACGCCAATCCGGAACCCCATCAAACCCAACAAGCAATTTCCCCCAACATGCTCACATTATAGTCATTCAAACATAACATGCTTCAACATCGAAATCATAATCACATATATGAGAGTTTAAATGCAATATGACTCAACATACCTCATGATACGGACTTTGCCCAACATAGGTTAATAGATACATACTCTGGCCATTTACTTTTGAGGATACTAGTTCATCAAGTAATGTAGAGTACCCCACCGATTCTTCCCAAGTGCTTTTGACACTTCACACTTTGAACAAGGAAAAGTGGTTGGACGAGAGCCCAACTTGCTACTCCGTGCCCCTAGACCATAAAGGTCATGAATATGAGCCCCTCTTACAACTCCCAAACAATTATCACATTTTCAGACTTGCTAGTTCCGTAGGGGTGAAACACCTCCTGGCCAGTTGTTGCGACGATCCGACACAAGACTACCCACACATGATTACACGACCCACATATACCAACACCACGTATTTGACACTACACTTTGTACTCAATATGCATCAAGGATTTCATATCAACCATATTCCATCACAATACATGATTTTCTCATTTACAATATATTGTGCTCAATATAACCATAGTCCATCAAAATACATGCTTTGTCTCTTTATGCAATATATTATGCCCAACTTTTCCACATGCTCATAATATCACATTTATAAGCAATAAACCACAAAAAAAACATTTATATCACACAATCATGCTTTCAAGGGCCTAGTTCATCGTCTAAGTTGTCAAGACTCAACTCGCATATATATATATACGACATATATACACATAGACATACACACCCTTGTACAAAAACTAAAACAATTCATTTTCCCCCTACCTCAATCCAAACAAGCCTACACAAGAATGCCTAAAAGAGATCCAAACCAATCTACCAATCCAAGTGCTTAATATGATAGCTTCCAACTAGCAACACACCATTCATGAACAACAAGATTACTGTGTGCTACAATAAACCAAAAATTATTCAGAAGTGGCTTCAACCACAAGAATCATTGATAACTAATTTAGGGTTTCATGGAAAATGAAATCTTATGAGTATAAGGTAGTGAACTCACCACTAGCTTCTCCACAAGATGAATTCAAGAGCTACTACCAATGGAACTCACTTGGTAGTTGGAATAAAACTCAACCTTCCATAATATGAATAAAATAAGGGAAAAATAAATATCAACACAAGGAGAAATTCATGAATATGAAAGCTAGGGTTCTAGCAACAAAACTCTAGATTAGCGAATTTCCAAAGGGTGACGTAAGTCAAGCAACCACTAGAGTAATCAATAACAAGGAAATACATGGAATAACAATGAAAAATATACTCCATGCCTAAATCGAATACTAGAAACTCAATAGTATCCTTTGATACCAATTGACACGACCCCGGGTACAAAAGTATATAACCACAAGTATAAAGATACACGTTTCATTATACTTTTACAATTACCGCGTTTAATTCATGTTTCACATTATTCACTTTTAGTTGAGCATTTATAAAATATGAATTTATTTTTTAATATTCATAATTAACATGCTCCAAAATTCATAGGTAATAATAGCACATATACATATCAATGAAATCACATAAATACTGTGCAATGCAATGTGACTCACAGACCACCTGTGATACGCACACAAAAAGACACACCCTTCCCAAGGGTAACAGATCATTCTCCAAAATACCCCTGAGGATACCAGCTCACCAGGGAATGTAGACTCATCGAACCATCCTTCCCAAGTGCTTATGACACTTCACACTTTTAATTAGGAAGACGTCCTCCACGACGCGATCATGCACATAGGCTTTGGACGATATGTCCTCCCCCTATAATCTGTATTTCTTGGAATATTAGTTCCGTGGGAGCAAGAAGCACCCCCTGGCCAGTTGTTTCGACGATCCAAACACAAGTCTACACACGCACCACACGTAAACAGAAGTATACCACACCAATTGAATTTTCTTTGCCAAAGGTGAATCCGTGCACTACATACACCAACACCTATGTACTCACACTACATGGTGTAACCAATAAAAATCATGCCTCAACATAAATATGTAATGCATCATATTTATGAAAATATCCACATGAAAATACCAACATCATGATCCCTTTAACATGCTTTTAAAATATAATAAAAACATTTAAATCACATGAAAATAAGTTCATGTTTTAAACAATATATTTTCTTTAATTCTTTAGGAAAATATTTCAAATTCTTTTAACATGCCTTTAAAACAAATAAATCAAATAATTCACGTATTCTAAGGGGAACCTAGCATAACGTCTAAGTTTTTACGTCCCTCAGGTTCACATATCCCCTAACACGGTAAAAAGGGAACTAATATAGCGTTCTAAGTCCACGTATAACTTTAACAAAAAATACTCTACTTACCCATTTAATTCTCAAGGGGTTACTAAGCCACTTATTCCTATTCAATTCAAATAGGAATTTAATTAGTTTCGTACGAAATAATTTAGTTAATTTCTCAAATTAATTCCTAAGTCCTACTTCGATTCTAACTCAATTATAGATATTTAAATTTATAATTTAATATATCTATATTAAAATAAATACGGGTTTGCATACCCAAACCACATCAACGATACGAAAGTGAGAATAAAATTTCCCACCTAAATTTACGCTTACAGAACAGCCCGAAACGGCCCACCGTGAACAGTACCGGTGCTCGTATATGGAGCCCGCCGACCAAAGTCACCAGAATAATATTTCGAATATATCAAAACGTCCACCTACACATCCTATACGATATATACGAAGCCCATTGGCAATAGATTAATCAATTTGTGTAAATCTAAAATAACCCAAACGAAAATTATAACCTCTAAATGCGATTTGCTGACAAACCGCTCAATGGAAAATTACAAAATTTTAGTATGATGAACAACAAGTAGAGATGAAGCTACTCACCAAAAATTGTCCCAAACCGACAACGGGAAGCCGTCCAAATCGCCAACCGAAGTTCGGGAAAAGTTATCCCTGTTGCGTCGCCACTGTGCTGACCATCGCTGCTGCAACGCACCACCACCTGCGCCTCTGCCCTTACACCGCCGAGCCACATCTAGCTAGCAATGCCGCCGCTCCAGCCGGCGACTCCAACTCCCACAGGTCACGAAACACCCAGACGCGATTCTCCCTCCCACAATCCGTCCTCTGTCTCTCACTCTCTCTCCTCGCCGGAGATGATGATGGTGGTGGAGAAAAAGGTCACGGCTATTGCAGAGAATGAGAATGAAGTAGTGGTCTACTCAATTGGATGCAAGGAAAAATAAGAAAAAGTTGCGTGCCCTATTCTCTCCAATATACCGATATATACATATATATATATAATTCAATTTCAATTGAATTATGTGCAACCTATTTCTAACAAGCCCATGTGACATGTCATGTGGCCAAAAGAAATAGATGTGACACTTATATACATATATTTCTATATTGTGAAAGTGATTCTCCTTTAATCCAAAAATATAAAATAACCCCCATTCTTTACTAAAACGTCTAAACGGTCCCCAAATAAAATACCGGAACTCCACGAGATGGCAAATAAATAATATAATCCGAGTTAAATACACTGGGGTAGAAACCCAAACGTCGGAACACCTAACAAGCCCGATCAAATAAAACGTGTCGTCGCCCAATCAAAATACTAAACATTAAATGTCAAAACGATATCGCATAGTCGGTAATAAGAATTCACGTAGTCGTCAGAGAGAACCCGTAATGTCGTCCAATCGACAGTATAACTAAACGCGAAAACTTTACATGTGAAATACCAAGGATAAACAAAACATCATGAACAAGTGACATCATAACTGAAATCAAATCAGAAATAATTTTAGGTATAATAAAAATAACACGGAGTGTTACAAACAACAAAACTCTAGATTAGAATAGAAGACTGACCAGTAGTTCAAGAACACCACCAGGAGATATCCACAATAAGCAAGGAGAGAAAGAGAGAGCAAGAGATTGTGAGAGAATGGAATTCTTGCAAAGAGATGTAGAGATTCTCCACTCACAATTCTCACCATCCAAGGGTTGAAAATTAAGCAAGGAAAATGAATAAATGATCCAAGGGTTGAAATGAAATCTTGCAAAGTGAATGACCAAGAATAATGCATTCTTTCATTTAACTGCCATCCAAATAAGGCCATATGATCCCAGGGTTGAGATTAGAGATTGGAAGAGAAGATCAATGGTTGGAATTGATACAACACATAAAAGTCGGAAATGACCAAATTCTTCTCAACTTAGGGTTAATTACAAAAGTGCGATCATGCTTCACAATTACCCTTTTATCCCTTGTCATCCTCTCTATTTACCACTATGTCACTCATACCCCAACACTTAGCTAAATCTCTATTTTTTCCAATAAGTACTCTTAATATGAAAATACCAATTTACCCTTCAATCATTTATTTCCCCAAATCGTTTTCAACAATTTTTATTATTCTCAAAATGAAAATACCACATGCAACTTACAAATTTAATATCACATAAAACATGTAAGTCATGCTAAGCACATAAACACATTAAGTACATAATCACATAAGCACTTAATTTGCTAATAAAGTTTTTTAATTAGTACGTAAAAATACCGGATGCTACAAACTTAAACACCAGTTCTATTTAAGAAAAATATATAAACAAATACCATTCCAAACACCATCAACTCATTTGATTAGAAGAGTCGCCCAATAGCGTTACAAGGTTTCAAAATACATTATCAAGTACAAAATGGGTTAGAATGCCATAGCGCTACCAAGATAAACATATTACATATCGGGGGTAACACGCTAGCCTATCCGAAAGAGAAAACATACACACATTAAGTTTAGAGTTTGTTTGAGTACACAAAATACATGTTGGTCATCCTATAAACATAAACGATCACCAACATAGGATCAAAAGAACAAGTAACCCCTTATAAGCATCAAAGGTCGTCTAATGTCCAATTTTCTCGGGTGCGTCACCTGAAAAGTCTTAAAAAAATTGGGTGAGCTACTCTAGCTCAGTAGGAGAATCTTGACCACCTCGATCTCGATCGTTCGAGTCGTACAAACCCAACCCCGTGTGCATGATTCTAAACCTAGGTTGGTCCAATTCTCCCACATGACACGTGTGCTAATCCGGGACCCCGTTGTACCCACAATCAATCCCCACATGCTCAATATACAATCAATATAAGAGATATCCACAAATAGATAACAATGAAAATCAAGTATGAGTGATAGGTTGAAATGTGATGCTAATGAATAACTATATCACTAAAGGTAGTGGATATCAAGTGTCATCATTCATAAAGAGCTCGGGGACCATAAGACCAACCGGAACAACCACGGGGTTGGACCTAGTCCTCCCCTAACTTATCTCATTCAGGAGTTACTAGCTCCACAGGTCACGAGAATACCCCCTGCCTAGTTGTTGTGACTATCCAAATGGTCTAAAACCCACAAGGTCCTTAAATGCGGCATGAAAATGATAACAAGAATATCATGCACACAAAGTTGCACTTACCCAATTCAATACTTCACATGGACCATTTCTCAATATTCTCAACATGTTTTTCAACTTCACAAGTATAAATCATCTTTTTCAATTATAGGCAAAAAACATAACAACATGGATATATCATGCAACATATCATCAATCAAGCATAAAAAGGGGCCAAAGCATGTTTCTAGATTTTGACTCAACTAGTATGTTTAGATATACATATAGGATGCACGCACCCACATAACCAGGAAAGAAAATGGTGTGTCAACCCCTACCTCAAGTCCAATCCATGTAGTTCAAGAAAAAGCAAAAGGGTCCAAGCAATTTGATCTCAAATGTTTTCCCAAGAGCCAAAGAAGGTTCTTAAAAAATAGCCCAACTTCTCAACGAGGTTGTTAGTCACTAAAATACCCTAGAGGGGGGGGGGGGTGAATAGGGTTTTAAAAATAATTTCTAACTCCTTTTTATTCTTACTAGAACATGCAACAAGGTTCAATATTAATTTACAAGGTAAAATATGCAATGAATGATTTCACTTAAATTCAACAAGCTATTTACCACAATATAAATTAAGCATGCATGAACATAAAGTAAAGAGATAGAGATAGAGATATTGACACCGTGATTTTTACGAGGTTCGGTAACTCCTACTCCTCGGCTCAAAGAATCCCCTTCCTTGAGACTTTCCCAATCCTCACACTATGGCTCTTCCTTCAATAGGTGGAATAGCAAAACCTTTACAAAAGAGCTAACTAGCTCTTCACACAATCAAGAGAACAATCCTCCCTTGATACAATGGGCTTCACTCACCCAAGATCACAAATTTGTGTATGTAATCAATATATCACTCAAGAAACAAAAACACTCAAAACCCTAAGGTTTTTATGGATGATAGATCAATATAAGCTCAAGTGTTTTTAGGTGATATTTCAAGAACTCAAGATATATATATATTCTCACAATATATTTTCAATAAGAGAATAGGCTCCAGACTTGAGTTTAAATCTTCAAAATGATAAGAGTGAAAAGCGAGATTTTGCTATCAAAAGATTTTTCAGAAGATGCTTGAGAGAAAATTAGAGATGAACAATATTTGGAAAATTTCTCACACAAGAACCTTAGCATTTTTAATCCATATCTCTTTCTTTATATAGTGAACACTAGGGTTTGGAGAGTGTGTCTCACCCTAGACAATATGGAGAGTAGGACCTGAAAATCTGCAAGCAAAATCATTTCTTTTTGGGCAAAAATATTGTTTAGAAATACTTTTCCTTAAAATCCTGAAGCACCCAGTCGACTGCCTACCGGCACCCAGTCGACTGCCTCCATGCTTAGATTTAAAATATTTTTCCCAACGGCTAGGGTCAGTCGACTGCCTCAAGAAGGCCAGTCGACTGCCTCATGAGTCAGTCGACTGCCTTGGACAGGCCAGTCGACTGCCTCAGGCAATCAAAAATGTTCGAAACTCTCTGGTCCAGTCAGTCGGCTGGGTCCTTAACTGCCAGTCGACTGGTCACAGTCAGTCGACTGCCTTGGACAGGCCTGTCGACTGCCTCATGCAGTTAGAATGTTTTATAACTCACTGGTTCATCCAGTCGGCTGGGTCCTTAAGGGCCAGTCGACTGGGTCACAGTCAGTCGACTACCTTGGACAGGCCAGTCGACTGGGTGACTCCAAAAATTATTTTCAAGGTCCGTTTTTGATCCGTTTGAGTTCGTTTGATTAATTACTTGAGCTTATAAGATCAATCAACGCATAAGATACCTTGTTACAATATTCTCACCCCGACCTATCTACCCCAGGTCTTGAGTCCAGCTTTTGTTCTTTCTTTGATCTTTTTGTCCTTCTTCGAGTTTGCGCTTGAGTTTCCTTATCGCTTGTTGCTTTAGCGATCTTCCCGAAACATTTACCTGTACTTGCTGAAACACTTAGCTCAAAGCCATATTAGTACCAAACACGGTTTTTAATGTTTTGTTAATATCAAAATAAGATTTATTGCTTGAAATGGAATTTCAAAGCCAACAATCTCCCCCTTTTTGATGTTGACAAAACATTTCGTGTTTGCTCATAATTGGTAAAGTATCAAGTGATACTCCCCCTCAATGTGTGCATCTTTCATTTTTATTTTCATGCTCCCCCTTAGGAAATAAATTTTGCAATTTGATATTCATTTACGTAATGCATTGAAGAATAATAGAAACAACATTTTTCAATTAATAATTGCAAGATCGGTACATGTTGTTTTACTACTACACATTACAAAATAATAAAGCATAGAAATAAAACTAAAGATAACATAAACAACACACATGGTAACGTCCTATGCTACGCAAAATGGACCTATGGCCAACACAAACAACCTAAACATTCTCCCCATTTGACGACATCAAAAAGGCGGAGGGTCACGGCGAAGTGCATCCATGGCGGTGGTGAGGCAGTCGATCTTGTCCTCAAGGCGCTTCATGTCCGCGGCCGTCTGCTTTTGGGCCTCCTCATTGCGCTTCACGATTTCCAAGATTTGGGTAAGAGTTTCGGGATTACCCCCGAACCCAAAATCCAGAATATCAAAATCGCTACCAAGAGACGGAAATGAGGAAGTCGGAGCATCCGGACGAGGTGCCTCAGGACGAGGAGCGTTGGGACGAGGAACAGAAGGACCGGCTTGGTCCGCAGGAGGGGCAGCCCTAAGAGAGACCAACACTCCATCAGCATTTTTGCTAATGTGCATTTGCTTGAGATGAGTGCGGTCCAGAAAGATTGGATTGTGCTCCGTAGGCTCGTCAGCAAGTGGCACACCGTTCCGACTGAGAAGATAGGATAAATGGATAGGAAAAATAAGTGCGCCTTTCTTCTTGTGGCACTCGAGGATTGCTGATATGAAGAGGAAGGCAAGATTGACCTTCCGACCAGTCATGACACAGTAGACAAGGAAAGCTTCCATAATCGACACAAGACTCCGGCTTCCGGACTTGGGCAAAATGGAATAGGTGATAATGTTGTGCACAAGTCTAGCCTCGGGAGTAAGCGAGGAAGAAGGAAACTCAGCAATGGCGGTGGTTGTTTTATTCACAGAAATAGCCCGAACTGCTTTGAGAGGATCGAAATCACTCGAAGAGTACCAAATAGATGGGCAGTAATAGGAGATACCGCCAGGAGGTAGCCGAAAAACAGTATTGAGTACTGCTTCGGTGATCTTAACAGAGACGCCTCCAACATTGGAGCTAAGCAGGGTGGAGATAAGGCGTGGTTGAGAAGGATTCACCAGATTGGTGTAGAATGCTTTGACAACCCTCGGATAGAGCGGAACATCGAGCGAGAGAAATAAATCCCAACCCATATTTTGAAAAAGATTGAACGTATTAGCGCCAATCTCTTCGCACAAGGGTTGAGTCACAATGCGACTCCGAGCAAATTTTCGATGAAGGAACTGAGTTTCGAAAAGACGAATACTGTCTTCATCACCGAGAAGAGCAGTCAGAGACATCGGACCAGATTCAGATTCGGAATTAGTGTCCTCATGAACAGGAGACGAAGGTGGGGGAGGTGCAGCCGAAGAGCTTCCACCCCTACGGGCGCGTTTCTTGAGGCGCACGACATTAGGAGCCATGAGAGAGATGAGAATCAAGAAGATGGGAAGCATTTTGAGAAGAAAAACGAAAAGAAATGGTGAAAACAGAGAGGGAGAAGTGAAACTGTAAAAAAACAAATATATATATGGATATATATATGGAGATATATAACTGAAAATGAAGAGGGGAGTGGTGATGATGGAGGAGAGGATCGTGGTGTAGTGGGAAAGTGGTTTAAAGATGAGTAAATGGCGTGAAGGAGAGAAGAAATGGGAGAGAGAGTGGAGAGAAGACGAAGAGAAAGAAGAAATAAAAACAATGTTCGCGCAGAGGCAGTCGACTGGCCATATGGAGACAGTCGACTGGCTCATGACCCAGTCGACTGGCCAATGTAGGCAGTCGACTGGCTGAAGATAGTTAAAAACACAAAAACTCACTGGTTGATCCAGTCGACTGGCCGTATATGAGGCAGTCGACTGGCCCTCAAAAAAAAAATTTTGAAAAATTTTTAAATTTTGAAAGCCGAGAACGTGGACGAGAATTTGTGAAAATTAACTGATGACTTCAAAATCCATGGCCATTCCTAAGTCCCTACGAATTTTTGAAAATGGTTCATCCGAGAGGGGTTTAGTAAAAATATCCACCAATTGATTCTTAGTGTCAATAAAAACCAATTCAACGTCGCCTTTAGCTACGTGATCCCGTAAAAAATGATGCCTAATCTCTATGTGCTTTGTGCGAGAGTGTTGAATAGGATTCTTTGAGATACAAATAGCACTAGTGTTATCACATTTAATAGGTACGCGATTGAAAACAAGCCCAAAATCAAGTAATTGTTGCTTAATGTAAAGAGTTTGAGCACAACTACTACCGGACGCAACATATTCGGCTTCAGCCGTAGACAAGGCAACCGAATTTTGCTTTTTACTTGACCATGAAACTAACGAGTGACCTAGAAAATGACATGTACCGCTTGTGCTTTTCCGATCAACTTTACAACCCGCAAAATCGGCATCCGAATAACTCGTGAGATCAAGTGTAGTACCACTTGGATACCAAAGTCCTAAGTTAATCGTCCCGTTAAGATAGCGAAAAATACGTTTTACGGCTAGCAAGTGAGATTCTTTGGGACAAGATTGAAAGCGAGCACATAAGCATACACTAAACATGATATCCGGTCTACTAGCAGTTAAATAAAGTAAACTTCCTATCATGCCTCTATATTTAGTAATATCAACACATTTCCCATTTTCATCTTTATCGAGTTTAATAGAGGTACTCATGGGAGTAATGGCATGTTTGGCTTCCTCCATACCAAATCGCTTTAGCAAATCTTTAGTATACTTAGATTGGCTAACAAATAAGCCATCCAAGCTTTGCTTGATTTGAAACCCTAAGAAGTTCAACTCACCCATCATACTCATTTCAAATTCGTTTTGCATGTTAGATGCGAAATCCTTGCAAAGGGAAGTGTTTGTTGATCCGAATATAATGTCGTCAACATATATTTGGATAATCAACAAATCATTCTTGACAGTTTTTGTAAATAGAGTGGTGTCAACTTTGCCTTTAGAAAAACCTTTTTGAAGTAGAAAGTCACTAAGCCGTTCATACCAAGCTCTAGGAGCTTGCTTTAACCCGTACAAAGCTTTAGATAATTTGTAAACATGATTTGGAAAACGTTCATTTTCAAAGCCGGGTGGTTGTTTCACATACACTTCTTCATCTATAGTTCAATTTAGAAAAGCACTTTTAACATCCATTTGATAGAGAATGAAATTTCTAGATGATGCAAATGCAAGAAGCATTCTAATTGCTTCTAATCTAGCTACGGGTGCAAAGGTTTCATCATAGTCAATACCTTCCTCTTGATTGTAACCTTGAGCTACCAATCTTGCTTTATTTCGAATAATCACTCCATTTTCATCCTTCTTATTTCGAAAAACCCATTTAGTGCCTATTATAGTTTGATGTGTGGGTTGAGGGACTAAATGCCAAACTTGATTGCGTTCAAATTGATTTAGTTCCTCTTGTATAGCCATGATCCAAGAATCATCACATTGAGCTTCGTGGAAGTTCTTGGGTTCAATATTGGACACAAAAGCCATGTGATTGCATAAGTCTCTAAGTTGAGATCTTGTGCTAACACATTGTGAAGGGTTTCCTATGACTTGGTCAAGAGGATGGTTGTGCACAATCCTCCAAGATTTAGGAATGGAGCAAGTCAAGTCATCATTTGATTGATCTCCAACTTTACTCTTATCCATTTGCCTACTTGACGAGTTGGAGATATTGAGATTATTGAAATTATCCTCAATTCCTACAACTTCATCATCATCTAGGTCAACTCTAGGTGAGGGTAGAGGTGGTGATTCATCAAAAACAACATGGATAGACTCTATCATGGTTAAAGTCCTTTTGTTAAAGACTTTAAAGGCTCTACTTGTTGAGGAATAACCTAAGAAAATTGCTTCATCCGATTTGGAGTCAAATTTTCCCAAGTTATCTTTATCATTTAAAACAAAACATTTACAACCAAATACCTTGAAATAACCAATATTGGGTTTCCGACCATTCCACAACTCATACGGAGTTTTACCCAATTTCATTCGAATTATAACTCTATTTATGACATGACAAGCGGTATTTACCGCTTCCGCCCAAAGACTTCGGGGAAGGTTGTGTTCATTTAACATAGTTCTAGCCATTTCTTGTAAAGATCTATTTTTCCTTTCAACTACCCCATTTTGTTGAGGAGATCTTGAAGCCGAGAGATCATGAGATACACCAAATTCATCACATAATTTCTCTAGATCTTGATTGTCAAACTCTCTACCCCTATCACTTCTAATTTTCTTGATTTTGAAATCTTTTTCATTTTGAATGACTCTATAAAATTTATCGAGAATGGAGTGAGTTTCATTTTTAAGAGCAAGAAAGTAAACCCAAGTAAATCTAGAGTAATCATCTACTATAACAAGTACATAGAGTTTCCCGGCCAAGCTAGCCGTTCTTTCCGGACCAAAGAGATCCATATGAAGTAACTCTAAGGGTCGAGAAGTGGTGATATCTTTCTTTCTCTTAAAAGAAGATTTCACTTGCTTACCTATTTGACATGCACTACATATTTTATCTTTTGAAAAATTAGTCTTCGGGAGGCCTTTGACTAATTCATTTTTAGACAAACGTTGGATGAGGTCCATACTAGCATGTCCTAAGCGTCTATGCCATAACCAACTATTTTCACTCGATGTGACAAAGCACTTAACATCTTGTTCATTTAATTCACATAGCAACATAGTATATAAATTTCCGTTTCTCTTTGCATTGAACAATTGCTTTCCGTCTTTCTCAACTATGCATGCATTTGACCTAAAGATAACATCATAACCTTTGTCACAAAGTTGGCTAATACTAAACAAGTTATGCTTTAAACCATCAACTAAAAGTACGTTATCTATAGCTAGAGAGGAAGATATACCAATAGATCCGATTCCAACAATTTTGCCTTGTGAGTTATCTCCAAAAGTAACGTTTCCTCCTTCATAAGATTTTAAGGACATGAATTTCGATTTGTCCCCCGTCATGTGCCTTGAACATCCGCTATCAAGAAACCATCTTTCTTTTGAGGCGGTCTTCAAGCACACCTACAAAACAACGTTACGTGACTTTTATTGGTACCCAATCTATTTTGGTTCCATTTTGGTTAGAAAGAGATGCAATAGTTCCTTTCGGAACCCAAATTGATTTAGTTACCAAGTTTTCTTTAGAACGTAGAGATGCAATAGTTCCTTTTGGAACCCAAAACATTTTTGAAACAATTTTCTTCTTCTTTCTTAGAAAACATGCATTTGCTTTGTGACCTCTTTTCTTGCAATAGTAGCATGAAACATGATTGTGATCAATAGAAGTTGAGCATGAAGATTGTTTTGAAAAAGTATGCTTTAATGATTTTCTTTTCTTCAATAAAAGTGCATCTTTGTTTAATGCATCATATCCTAAGCCGCATTTGTCAAAAGAGTTTCTTTGTCTTCCTAGCATGATGCTCAAGTTTTCTTTTCCTTTTGTGAATTTTGCTAAGATGTTTATTTGATCATCAATGGTCTTCTTCAACAAAATATTTTGCTCTTCTATCTTCATACTTTTGTCATTAGTTGCATTTACATCAACTATGGTGTGGCAAGTGGAATTACATGAAGATTTAGATTTCTTGAGCAAACTATGTTTTTTTGCTAGTTTTTCAAACTCATCATACAAATTTTCAAATGCATCTTGTAATTCATTATGAGAAAATAATAGCTCATCATATGATAAAATGGAATTATCTAATGCATGTAAATTTAAATGTACCTCATCTTCATTTGCCATGAGGCAAAGATTTGCAATTTCCTCACCATTCTCTTCCTCATCCGAATCACAAGAGTCATAATCATCCCATGTTGCATTCATGGCCATTTTGTTTGGCCTTTTATCGTTCTCCTTTTTGGGCTTGAAACACTCATTTCTATAGTGCCCTGGTTTACCACAATTGAAATAAGTAATAGACTCCTTCTTTCTTGTCTCTCCTCTTGGTTCATTGCTCTTTAAGAACCTCCGACCTTTAGCCTTCTTTCATTGAAGAAATCTCTTGAATTGTTGAGTGATCAAGGCAATGTCTTCATCAACCTCTTCTTCGATTCTCTCATTTGCTTCACTTTTAGTTGAAGCTTGCAAGGCTATACCTTTTCTTGGCTTGGCGTCTTCTTCACGAGATTTCAAGGTAATTTCCCATGTAAGGAGTGACCCGAAAATCTCATCAAGACTCATAGTGTTCATGTGCTTCTTTAATAGCCGTCACCTTCGCATCCCATTTGACCGGAAGGCTTCTAAGGACTTTGCGTGCCGCATCTGATCTAGGAACAATTCTACCAAGATGTTTTAGTCCATTCAAAATGTTAGTAAAACGAGACATCATAGAATTGATATTTTCATCTTCCTTCATGGCAAATAATTCATATTCATGCATAAGTATATCAATTTTAGATTCTCTAACTTGAGTAGTTCCTTCATAAGTAACTTCAAGTTTATCCCACATTTCTTTGGCCGTGGAGCAAGTAGAGACTCGATTAAATTCATTTGGACTTAAGGCACAATTTAGATTAACCTTAGCTTTGGCATTAAATGAAATAAGTCTACGCTCATCATTATCCCATTCGTTGGGCAATTTGGGAATGGTTTTTCCATCAACTACTTTGGTAATAGTAAAAGGTCCATCAACAATAACTAGCCAAATTTGATAATCAATAGCTTGAAGAAAATCTATCATTCTAGTCTTCCAATAACTATAGTTTGAACCATAAAACCATGGGGGACTATTGTTTGATTGTCCTTCTACATGAGTGACTATGTTTGAGGCCATGATCGTTCTCTAAGACGGTTAAGTCAAAAACAAGTAGAGATTAGGCTCTGATACCAATTGTTAGTCACTAAAATACCCTAGAGGGGGGGTGAATAGGGTTTTAAAAATAATTTCTAACTCCTTTTTATTCTTACTAGAACATGCAACAAGGTTCAATATTAATTTACAAGGTAAAATATGCAATGAATGATTTCACTTAAATTCAACAAGCTATTTACCACAATATAAATTAAGCATGCATGAACATAAAGTAAAGAGATAGAGATAGAGATATTGACACCGTGATTTTTACGAGGTTCGGTAACTCCTACTCCTCGGCTCAAAGAATCCCCTTCCTTGAGACTTTCCCAATCCTCACACTATGGCTCTTCCTTCAATAAGTGGAATAGAAAAACCTTTACAAAAGAGCTAACTAGCTCTTCACACAATCAAGAGAACAATCCTCCCTTGATACAATGGGCTTCACTCACCCAAGATCACAAATTTGTGTATGTAATCAATATATCACTCAAGAAACAAAAACACTCAAAACCCTTAGGTTTTTATGGATGATAGATCAATATAAGCTCAAGTGTTTTTAGGTGATATTTCAAGAACTCAAGATATATATATATTCTCACAATATATTTTCAATAAGAGAATAGGCTCAAGGCTTGAGTTTAAATCTTCAAAATGATAAGAGTGAAAAGCGAGATTTTGCTATCAAAAGATTTTTCAGAAGATGCTTGAGAGAAAATTAGAGATGAACAATATTTGGAAAATTTCTCACACAAGAAGCTTAGCATTTTTAATCCATATCTCTTTCTTTATATAGTGAACACTAGGGTTTGGAGAGTGTGTCTCACCCTAGACAATATGGAGAGTAGGACCTGAAAATCTGCAAGCAAAATCATTTCTTTTTGGGCAAAAATATTGTTTAGAAATACTTTTCCTTAAAATCCTGAAGCACCCAGTCGACTGCCTACCGGCACCCAGTCGACTGCCTCCATGCTTAGATTTAAAATATTTTTCCCAACAGCTAGGGTCAATCGACTGCCTCAAGAAGGCCAGTCGACTGCCTCATGAGTCAGTCGACTGCCTTGGACAGGCCAGTCGACTGCCTCAGGCAATCAAAAATATTCGAAACTCTCTGGTCCAGTCAGTCGACTGGGTCCTTAACTGCCAGTCGACTGGTCACAGTCAGTCGACTGCCTCATGCAGTTAGAATGTTTTATAACTCACTGGTTCATCCAGTCGGCTGGGTCCTTAAGGGCCAGTCGACTGGGTCACAGTCAGTCGACTGCCTTGGACAGGCCAGTCGACTAGGTGACTCCAAAAATTGTTTTCAAGGTCCGTTTTTGATCCGTTTGAGTTCGTTTGATTAATTACTTGAGCTTATAAGATCAATCAACGCATAAGATACCTTGTTACAATATTCTCACCCCGACCTATCTACCCCAGGTCTTGAGTCCAGCTTTTGTTCTTTCTTTGATCTTTTTGTCCTTCTTCGAGTTTGCGCTTGAGTTTCCTTATCGCTTGTTGCTTTAGCAATCTTCCCGAAACATTTACCTGTACTTGCTGAAACACTTAGCTCAAAGCCATATTAGTACCAAACACGGTTTTGAATGTTTTGTTAATATCAAAATAAGATTTATTGCTTGAAATGGAATTTCAAAGCCAACGGAGGTTTCTCCAACAAATAACAAGCAACCCAACAAGGAAAATGATCAAAAGGGTACTCATTCACTAGAATTAGTCAACAATAGTACTCAAATTTACAAGTTCCAAGAGTAACTTTGCTAGAAACATTAGTAAGGGTTTTTGAGAAAACAAAAGACAAACCCTAAGGAGCAAAGAAAACTCACCAAATTAAGTCTTCAAGGAGATTTAGTGTAAGGATGAGCTCAACTTTGATCCTTGTAAGCAACCACTAGTAAAAAGGAGTAATATCAAAGTTATACTCAAAACCCACAAGAGAATAATTTAGTAGAAATTTGGGCAAGAAAGATCACAATAAAGGAGTCCACTTACCAATCTTGAGATCAAATGAACAAGCAAGACACAAGGATCATTCTTGTAGTTGAAACCTTCACTAAATTCTCAAGAGGAAGGAGAGGAATATCAAGATTTTGAAGAAAAATGAGAGAGAGCAAAGGGTTGGCCGAAAATGAGAGAGAGAGAGAGGGAGGCCTTAGGTGTTGTTTGGTGATGATAAAAATGACCACAAAATCTCACAATATCATATATATATATGTACACAAAATTCCAACACCTAACCTTGAGAACAAAGAGCTTGGATTTGAGTTAGGAAGAAGAAGATTGTAGAGATTACTATGGTGGTGACACCTCACCCACTCTAGATGGTTCATTTAGAATATCTTGCAAAAAGACCACCAAAGTCCCTTGACCAAATGGGTGGAAGAAGAGATAGGAAGGGTAGAGTTGACATTGCACCTTTCCATTATCCCTAAGTTACCCATACCATCACAACTTAATTACCAATATGCCATGGTCTTATAGAAGAGTTTAGTAGGAGAGAACAGTTCCGCAAATTTCCTAGAAGACTCCACTTACTAGCTTCATTAACATACTTTGCAAGCAAGTACAAAAATACCCCCGAGTACAAAAATTCCGAAACAAATTTCTTAATTTCTTAATTTATATATGAAGATGAGAAAAAATTTTGGAATCGAAATTGACCACTACCTGGACCTACTTCCACCTTGTGCTTTTCCAAACGGGTCCCGAGTCTTTAGATCGTCCAAATTTTAAACTAATTCAAAAATAATTCCGAAAAAAATTTCATATGGCACAACTCAAACATATAACATATATAGAAATAATTTATATCGCATTGAACATTTAATTCAACTAAAATAAATAAATTCCCAAAAAAGTTATCGTAAAATCAAGGAAAATTACTGGACGTAACAGTTTGGGTATGAGGATAATAGGATGTTTGGGTATGGGGATAACCTATCCATGATATCCCCATTATGGATATTATATTAATTCAAAAGAAGACTGTTTGGCTAAGGGTGTTATGAACATTTCATAAAGACCATTTATGGTCCGGGGTGCAAATGATGTGCTTTTTTCAAAAGGGATCGAAATGAATTCATGCAAACAAGGGTATCATTTAAAAGTATAGACAAAGTTCAGGGTCTGTGATTAAAATTTAACAAGAAATTTAGTAAGAAATAACCTAAATTATAAAATTGAGGCCACCATAATCCAGGAGATAAATTTGATTGGATTTTTTATTTTTTTTAAAATTATAAACGTTTATTTGGTAGTAAACATTATCAGACTGAAATACAATAAAAAAAATGAAGATGCACAATGTTGTTTTAAAAGAATTTTAAAAGAACATGAAAAGTTTAAAAGACAGTAAGAATATAAAATAGATTTATTATTAATATTTAAAAAAACTAAATACAGCCCGGTAAAAGAAAAAAGAAACACAAAACAAAGAATATTTTGTTGTACGTTCACCTCAACTTAATATTTATTAATTCCCACTTTCGTTGCTTTTGAGTAGTTATATTCTATTTTTCAAAAATTAGTGATTTGTACACACAAGCATGCTATGATTTCTCTTTTAAAAAAGAGATTGATACTTCACATTCTTAATTAAATCATTGACAAATTGAAAGTAAGTGATCTACTTCATGAGATAAAAAAAATAGACTAACAAGAGATTAATGAGATATTCCCAAATAAATATTTATTTAAGAATTAAATAATCGTGTATCAATCTTACCTCTTTAAAAAGTATAATAATACAAGAAAAAAAAGAAAAAAAAGAAGAAGAACAGAAATGGATGAATGGTACAAAATACGGAAAAGAATGGGCTATACCCATATGCAAAACGCCAATAGAAATGACGGAAAGAAAAAGGCAAGTGTCTGTGAGTAGGGCTGCTAATGAACTGAGTCGTTCGTGAGTATGCTCGAGCTCGACTCGTTAAGAGTTCGGCTTGGATTCGTTCGCGTAGCAAACGAACCGATCTTGAGCGCATTTTTTAGGCTCGTTTATTAAATGAGCTGAGCTTGAAAATTGCCGATATCGGTTCGCCAAGTTTGTGAATAGGCTTGTCTAAGTGAAATTGTAAGATTATCTTATAATCCTCAAGAGAATAGGTCAAATTTTAAAAAAAATGTGAAGAGAGTTTTTGAAAATTATAGTACTAATATGATTTGTAAAAATACTTCAAAGAAATATGTACCAGTGAAAAAATAATATAAAGAATATGAAATAAACAAAAATCATAGAATATGGTATTTTAAAAACGAAAACAATCTAAAAATATAAACATGCAATAACTGAATCTAGATGACTATTGGCAAGTGTAATATATATTAAAACTAAACGGAGCCGTTCATAAGTAGACTCGGGCTCGACTCGCTAAAACTAGCGCTCGGCTCAGGCTTGTTCGTTTAACAAATGAACTGAGCCTGAGCATAATTTTTAGGCTCATTTAATAAAAGAACCGAGCTTGAACATTGCAAAATTCGTCTTGGCTCGGTTCATTTGCAGCCCTATCTATAAGGTGGGACCAATTTCTAAACCCAAACTTGGACCTCAATATACTTGGCCAACAATGTTATGTTTGTAGCAATGGTTTGTTGCTTAAATTTCACTAAACCCCCTATAATATTGAATTTAATCAACTAACCCCTCATATGTCCGGATTACTCCTATATTTTCCGATTTCATCACCTTGCTCCCATACCCTCACATTTTAGTCAAAATACATAAACTACCCTCAATGTATATATTTCTGAAAAAAATATATATTTTTCGGAAATATATATATATATATATTTCGGAAAAAATAAATATTTTTCAAAAAAAAAATACTTTTCTAAAAAAATATATATATATTTCGGAAAACAATATTTATTTCGGAAAACAATAATATATATTTTGAAATTTATATTTTTTCCAGAAATATATAAATATTTTCCAAAATATATATATTTTTTGAAATATATATGAAATTACCTAGACGAAAGTGAAAACAACCTAGGGGGTGAATAGGCGTTTTGTCAATTTTTTGATCAATTAAAATGATTTAGCGAAAATTCAATTTTAATTAGTCACAAACCCTAATTCTCAATTTAATTCTAAAAAACAGATCAATAAAGCAAATATGAATATAAGTGCATAAAATAAATAATGAGAAGACACAAAGATTTTTTACATGGAAAACCTTGGAAAGACTCCAAGTAAAAATCACGGATATGCTCGGGTATCGATGCACAATGAATGAGAGAATTTGTACAAACTTTATGAAAATAGAACTTACAACTACTGTAATTTGTTGTTCTTCACTTGACATCTAAAAGTCTAGATTCACTCGCGCTCCATAAAGCTTTCTCTCCGATCTCTGGACTCTGGCGACTCTACTTCTCAACAGATCAAAATCACCACGAAATCTCCGTCTCCGCTTCTCGAAATGGATCAACGCAACGTCGTTGCTATAGATGGTGTGTGAAATTTTCAGCAACTATATCATTCAATCGTGCATAGAAATCGTCGATGTATAAGTACGATTGAAGACGTCCAATAACAAGAGAGAATTTGTGTATCACTAATCACTCAATGATATTATCTCACCATATATATATCTCTGTACAAGAAGAAGATGAAGATGTAGAAAACTTGCACAGAATTCTTAAAGACGTGTCTACCGTTGTTGTAGACTTGGGTATTTATAGACAATGATGATCCAAACCCTAACTTTGCCATTTCTCTTACTTTCACATCCAAACTCTATATTCTAATGAATATATTGTATATAGAACGTACTTTGATGTATATAAGTCATGGTCAAATCATAAAACCAACCCCCGAACAATTTGGACATCGCAGGCAAAAATAGGCAAAAATTTGCCGCAGTTACGCTTCAAGTGTAGGGGGCCTACACTTCAAGCGTTGATCCAAGCGTACCTCCAAGCGTAGAAATATGTTTTCCAACCACTTTTTGAAACTGAAAGTGTAAGCATTTTTTTTAAAACCACTTTTAAACTGAGCCAAAATAATCCTCTTGAACCCACGATACTTTTTTCTTGAAGTGACGGCTTCGGAAAATGTTATTTTCGTCCTCTAGGAGACATTTTACCTCAATATGCTCACTTTCATGCTTCACTTGTATTCTTTATTACTTCAATGCTTGATTCTGCCTTTTATAAACCTTATCGATGTTATTGAAACCAAAACAACCTATCTAACACTCAACATGGTTATTGTCTAAAACATGCCATAAATAAACAATACACAAAAATGTTCTTACAATCTCCCCCTTAGCATTTCTGAGACAAAACCATATTTTACAATATAGCCTCACAAATAACAACATAACATCTATAGCTGTAACACCCCGTGTTATTTTCCTTGTTCCTGAAATTATTTATGATTTAATTTCGGTTATGACGTCACTTGTTCATGACGTTCATGTTATCCTTGGTATTTCGCGTGTAAATTTTTCGCGTTTACTTTTAATGTCGACTGAATGACATTACGGTTTCTCTTCGAGGACTACGCGAGTTCTTGTTATCGACTACGCAGTATCGTTTCGACATTTAATGTTTAGTACTTCGACTGGATGACAACACGTTTTATTGGATCGGGCTTGTTAAGTATTCTGACGTTTAGGTTCTTATCCCGGTGTATTTCTTTCAGACTATTTTAGTTATTTGGCATCCTGTGGACTTACGGGGTCGCGCGATATTATTTGGAGGCTCTCGGTATTTATTTGTATTTATCATATATATATATATATATTTAATTGAAATTATATATATATTATTTTGGGGTTATTTTGTAATTTTGAATAATAGGAGGGTAACTTTCACAATATAGGAATATATGTGTATAAGGTGAGACACTTATTTAATTTGGTCACATTATAAGGTCACATGACCCATTGGAATTAAGTTGCCCAAATTTTCAATTTCATATATCATATTTCTCTCTCATCTTATATACATCAGACATATATATGGGTCATCTTCTTCTTCCTCTTCACGCAGCCACCACATCATCCTTCTTTTCCATCATCATCATCGCAGCTTGAGAGAGGAAGGAGTCGGCATGGAGGTTCTTGGTGGCGCGGCGTGATGGAGGTAGTTTGCAAAGGTGGTGTTGTGAATGAGAAAGAGAGACGACGTTGCGACCTAGGTTTAGTAGTCGTCGGCCCAGGGGTGATGACGGCTAGCTAAGGAGTGGCGACAACGGCGGCATCTCGCAGAGGCGGCGACGCCGCGAGGAGGAGTTCGCGCAGAAGTGACGCGCAGTAGGGGCAGTTTTGGCCGGAACTTCAGCCATTTGTTCGGTCGCCTTCTCATCCTCGGTTTGGGCTGATTTTCAGAGGGTAGCTTCACCTTTATGTCAGGTACGACGTGTAAAGATATCGTATTTTTCCGTTGAGCGGTTTGTCGGAAAATCTCGTTTATAGGTTAGAATTTTCGTTTGGGTTATTTTAGATTTACCCAAATTGATTAACCTATTGCTAATGGGCTTTGTATATATCGTATAGGTTGTCGAAGCGGACGTTTCGGTATATTCAAAATATTAATTGGGTGACTTTGGTCGGCGGGCTCTGTATTCTGGCGCCGTTACTGTTCACGGTGGGCCGTTTCGTGCTGTTCTGTAAGCGTATATTCAGGTGGGAAATTTTATTCTCACTTTCGTATCGTTGACGTGGTTTGGGTGTGCAAACCTGTATTTATTTTAAATATAGATATATTAAATTGTGAATTTAAATATCTATATTTGGGTTAGAATTGAGGCAGGACTTAGAAATTTATTGGATAAATTAATTAAATTATTTTCCTGCATAATTAAATAAATTCCTATTTGAATTGAAAAAGAATAGGTGGGTTAGTTCCCTTTTTTTAATGTGTTAGGGAATATGTGAACGTGAGGGACGTGAAAACTTAGACGTTATGCTAGGTTCCACTTATAATACGTGGACTATTTGCTTTAAGGGAATTAAAAACATGTTTAAATGAATGAACTTGTATACTTGTGAATTAAAGTATAATTTGATGAATTGCAAGCATGATTATGTGATATAATTGCTTGTCGTGGTTTAATGCTTTATTGTTTGAAAAACATGTGAAAGAGATTATGAGATTCATGTGGTAGCATGTGGATATGTTCATAAATATGATGCATTACATATTTATGTTGAGACATGATTATTATTGATGACCTGGATGCATATAGAGAACATTGTGTAGTGTCAATTCACGGTGTGGTATATGCGGGTAGTGTAATCATGTATGAGAGTCTTTGTGTCGAATCGTCACAACAACTAGGCAGGGGGTGTTCCCATCCTACGGAATAATGAGTCGTGAATGGGGTATAGGGTGAGTTATCTCATTCTCGAAGTCACGAGTCGTCTCGTGCATTCATTTTTACGAATCTTTGCTCACGGGTCGTCTCGTGCAGCCGCCTTCCTTGTTGAAGTGAGAAGTTTCAAAATCACTTGGGAAGAATCGGTGCGGTACTCTTTCTCGTTATAAATGAGTAGGGTATGTATTCGTTAACCTATGGTAAGGCAAAGGGTGTTGTTGAGTCACATTGTATTGTATAGTATTATGTGATTTCATTTGACATGTATATGTGATATTATTACATGTGGATTGTTGGAGCAGGTTATTATGTACTATTATTGCCTATTGGATTTTGGAGCATGTCAAGTATGAATATTGCAATTAAATTTATATCTTTATGAAATGCTCAACTGATAGTGATTAATGTGAAAAAAAATGATCACATGCGGAAATTAATAAACTATAATTAAATGTATATTTTTATACTTGTGATTATATACTTTTGTACCCTTGGGGGAGGTTAAGTATATTGGCATAGTGACCTTTGTGGTTAGTTGCGGTTAGTGATGGACTGTAGAGATTATTTTGAGTTGATGCCTTAGAGAAGGCGGGTTAATAGTTTTGTGATCATGGTTATTTATGTGACCTTTTTGGAGATTTGAGGTTAGGGATTGATTCTAGTATCAATTGAGATTTGAGGCCTTAAAGAAGGTAGGTGATGAGATTGTGAACTTAGTGGATGTTGTTGTATAGGCCTTTAGGTGCCTTTCACCTTTTGAGGAATGTGTTATCAACTGTATTCGAGATTTTGATTGGGTTAGAAGAGGTTATGGTTAAGGTGATTTTATTAAGTACTTGGGGTACTCTTATGCTTAGTTCATTCTCCTAAGCATTCATTGTACGGTGTTTTGTACACTAGTATGTGATCGTTGACTTCTATGTTACTCCTTGAGCTGTCGGTTACGGCATGGTGCCAAACCTCCTCCTTTAGTACTTTATAAAATGATCTTAGGATCTTCTTTAAAAATATTCTTAACTTCTAAAAGCCGGTGATGGCGACTGACGGAGACCGGGGGCAAGACGGTCATTTTTACTGTGTGGTTTCTTAAAAGAAAACTATTTATAACTTATCTCGAGATTCACCTTTGTTTCGGATCATTTCTAAGTCTCGGGTATGAGGCTTGGTGTTGTTCAGTGCACACATATAGTGTTGCCTTTCACTTCTTCTTGGTTGTTGATGTCACCACCTAGGTGATTTGAGTTGTTACACGTGTTAGGGACAAGGATGCCAAGTGGATTGGTTTCTTTTGTCCGGGTGCTCTCCCTAAACACTTGTGGTGTTTTAACCTTGACGTTGTTGTCTCAGTTATCCGTTGGTTTAGCATTGGGACTTCTTTTCCCTTGCTTTGGTTCCTTGACTCTTATGTGGTTGTCATGAGAGTAGTGTTCAGGTACTCTTCGGGATTCGACTGCTTAGCGTTCCTTATCCATAAAGAGAGTGCTGGTTATTTATTGACCTTGTTGAATGTAGTATTTTGAGATTTTCATATAGTGATATGATGAGGTGATTCCATCCTTGAGGTGTAGATTTTCTCTAGGAATGGAATGATGGTTGTACATACATATATTTATATTGATGAGGGTTGTGTTAGTACGCAATGACGTGAGTGTTTTTCCTCATGTGTCCTCGAGGAGTGAGTTGTGAGTATTCCTTGGTACTAGTGGTGGATTTGATCCTTGTGGATATTAGAGATGAGTGTGTTTTCCATCTGTTTGGATTTTCTGGTTAGCGTTGTGGGCGCTTGATGATTTGTTTGGTTGGACCTTAGTATCGTGTACCTAGTGTACGTTGGTGAGAGTAGTGTAGACTACCGGTGGTTGTACTGGGAGTACGAGTCTTAGTCCTACCTTATATACTCTTTTTGTGTACTTATATATATATATCCCCGATATATATTCGTTTACGGTAGCATGTGAGCACGTACCTTGGGTTTTCGTGGCTGGGTTATGTTGTGGGCTATGTATCTCACTAGGTGGTTTAGCATTACCTAAACTATTAGAGGATGTAGTAGTTAAAGTATCTTTTCCCACTGAGCTTATTTGCTCACAGGGATATTTCATTTACCCCTAGTATTCCCACGCCAGGTTGCAGTATGGCTATGGGCAGCATGCGGTGCAACGACAGTTCCCTTTTATTTTCCTTGTTACAGATTTTGGAGTTGAGCAGGGTGATGCAGTTACGGTTACAATGCGACTGGTTTGGGGACAATAGTTATTTGCTGTCAGTTTCTTTACCCATTTTCGATGGGATTGTCATATATTTCTTTTGGGAGCCAGTCTGTTGGCATATCCCTATTGGTGTATCTTTTATTTCCTGTATTTATTATTTCAGGATGTTATTGTATCTATTTGGCACTGCCATATGCTTTTCTGTATTCTTATTCGAGCATTTGTGGCTCCGTTGATTATAGAGGGTTGTGTAGGGATTGGTGGTTTCTTTCCACTGCCTCGGCCCTAGTAGGATTGATGAATGTTGGGCATGTGATCCATAGTTATTATCGAATTGTTATTGACATGTTATTTTGTTGTCGTTGGGTGTCCGGATGTTCCATTAACAAACGGAACTCTGCCGGATTTTCGTTAGATTCTGTTGCTTTGTTTTATCATTCATTTGGGTATGAAATATACCATATTTATCATTATTCCATATGTTTTCATGGTTAATGATATCTTAGTTGGTCGTTCATATTAAGGATCACATCCTGGATTCCTTGGATGTCCCGGTTCGGGAGTCTTAGGAATTTAGGGGCGTGTCAGTTGGTATCAGAGGATACTATTGAGTTTCTAGTATTCGATTTGGGCATGTAGTATATTTTTCATTGGTATTCCATGTATTTCCTTGTTATTGTTGACTCTAGAGGTCGTTTGACTGACGTCATCCCTTGAAAATTCGTTGATTCTTTAGATTAGAGTTTTGGGAATTTTAGGGGCGTGACAGCATGGTATCAGAGCATGATTGATGAAGGTCATTTGTGTAAGGGTTAAATGACATTTTTACCCTTTTGTGAGTGTTTGATGACTGAAGGTCATTTGTTCTCGTTTCTTTTTACTTCCGCATTCACTCCCTTAGCTCTTAGGCTCGGGTTTCGGAGTCCTAGGAAATTGGGGCGTGACATTACCTATGAACACACACCAACAAACATAAATATAAATTGTCACCTTGCTTTCATGACAACCAATCCTGTTACCACAACACTGAACAAACCATTAAACGCAAGTGTGGAAAACAGATATAAACCAACATAATGATCATCAAAAAATCATAACAACAATACATACATAATGATCATCATTCTCCCCCTGAGAATAAACTTCCCCTTGCTAAATTCTTCGCCCTTTTAATCAAGCAATCTTAACCAAACAATGAAATTTAATAAAGCAATCTTTCCCCTTTACTTAATACTTCTCCCCCTTTTTGTCAATGAAATGTCAAGCAAAAAGAGTATATGACATAGCAACAATGTAGAGAGATGCAAGTAAGTACTCAATGAAAAACACCAAGATATAGAACTCTTATTAGATCATATCCAAATTATCAGGGTAACAGACATCTCTACTATGCATGACTCTACTACTAATGCATGAATAAAAATAAAATAAAATATTTTTGTTTTTAGAAATCTTTGAGCAAGGCAGTAGAGACACAAAGTCAATCATTAACACATCATATTCTCAGATTTGACTCGACCATTATTCACATGGTATAGAAGAAAATCAACAACACACATACCTTGTAAACTCAAGAATGCACAAGTCATGGTTTGAAAATAAAGATATATATCAAGATTCTTATGTGCAAGCACTAAGGCAAGATGAAAACAATACATATTAAAGCTGATAATCTCCCCACAAACTGCGTTGATAATTCAATCCAAGATCCAAACTAGAAGGCAAAAATAAAAAATACTTTCTCTTTATCACACAATTTCCTCCTTTTCATCTTTTCAACTTTTTAACCATATCCCTTTTTGTTTTTCTAAGCTCCGGACTTTCCAACAAGGATTTTTAGTCCCGACCAACTGGGCCCGAGCTTTTTCCATGGGATTTATGCTCATTAGGCTTCTCCCCTTTTTACGGGAACACTCAATGCTTACTGAGGCAAGAGGCCCGGTTACTCAGATTAAAGAAATACTTTTTGCATTTTTAAATTTTAAACATCTCATTTTTTTTCCAACATCACCACAACATTAATACACATGCAAAGAATCATGCATAGACCAATCTAGCATAGCTCATGAACCTTCATACCACTTCGGGTTAAATAATAATAAAAATAACAGATTCAACATGTATTATAATCATCACCGAAGAAACTAGCTCCTAAGATTAAAGTTTTGTAACATAAAACAATCATGCCAAGTGATCATCCAAAAATCTTAGGTCAGACTGATACATCTACTTCACATATGCATAATGAGACATGTAAATGTGAAAATAGAGTAAAATATAACAATTTTTGTACTCTAGCCAAGCTCAACAGTATCAAAAAAAATTTGTCATTTATTTCAAAAAGGAATGCATGAATAAAAATAATACAAATGCATGATTACCTATATATTCTAAGAAAATAATGCAATGTGTTATGCCAACCAACCAAACAATTACCAACATAGAGACACCCTCCACTAGTACTTTTTCTATCATCAACATTACTGGCCCAATCAACATCAGAAAAGGATGCGATACCAGTATTAGTACTTGATGGATACCACTGTCCGTAATTCACTGTCCCTTTAACATACTTGATAATCCTTTTCACAACAGTAATATGAGACTCCTTAGGACTTGCCTAGTAACGTGCACACAAACCAACACTAAAAGCTATGGCAAGTCGATTGGCAGTCAAATACAACAAACTCCCAATCATACTCCTATAAAGTGTAGGATCGGCATCTTTACCTTCAGAATCTTTGCTAAGCTTGATACTTGTACTCATAGGAGTATGAGCATCCTAAGCTTTTTCCAAACCAAACTTCTTTACCAATTCCAAGGCAAAATGAGGTTGGGAAACAAAAATTCCATCATTTAATTGCCTAACCTAAAGCCCTAGAAAGACGTTCAATTCACCAATCATGCTCATTTCAAATTCAAGTTTCATTTGATCTCCAAAATCATAAGCAAGTTGATCAGAAGTGGAACAAAACACGATATTATGAATATAGATTTAAGCAATAACCGTATCACTCTCAATTTTCTGAATAAATAGTGTTTTATCCACTCCCCCTCGAGCAAAACCTATTCCCAACAGGTAATCAGTTAATCTTTCATGTCAAACTCTAGGAGCTTGCTTTAGCCCATACAAAGCCTTTTTCAGCCTGAAAACATGACTCGAACAATGAAGATCTTCAAATCCTTTGGGCTGCTCCACATATACTTCTTCATGAAGAACACCGTTCAAAAATGCACTTTTCACATCCATTTGATACAACTTGAATACAAGATGACAAGCAATAGCAAACAAAATCCGAATAGATTCAAGCCTAGCAACCGGAGCAAAAGTCTCATCAAAATCAATACCCTCCATCTGAGTATATCCATGAGCAACAAGTCTAGCCTTATTCCTAACAACTGTACCATTTTCATCCTTTTTATTCTTGAAAATCCACTTGGTACCAATCACGTTTATCTCTTTCGGTCTAGGCACAAGATACCGCACATCCTTATTAACAAACTGCTAAAGTTCTTCTTGCATAGCATTTATCCAGTCACTATATTGAAGAGCTTATTTGACATTTTTAGGTTCCAAGGAATATGTATAGCATGCATAAGAAACCTCATTCCTAGCCTTTCTCCGTGTCACCATCATCTGATCAACAGATCCTATAACATTATCCAAAGGATGGTACAACTTTACCCTTGTAGATGGTTCCTTAGAATGAGTAGGCTGAACATCACAAATTTGATCATGTGAATCTGCAAGACATGAAGTATCATCATTAACAACATTGTCCTCTTTCTCAACCTCAGAAGAATCATTATCCAATATAAAGAACGGTTCACTATCTTCCTCCTCAGCAGACATTGGAGAGTTATCAACACATGAGTCATCAACCACTACATTTACAAATTCCATCATAGTTTGAGTTCTAAGGTTAAACACCCTATATGCTCGACTAGTCAATTAATAACCTAAAAATATTCCTTCGTCACTCTTAGACTCAAACTTCCCAATAGATTCACGATCTCTAAGAATATAACAATTTGCTCCAAAAACCTTGAAATATTTCACATTGGGTTTCTTGCCATTCCACAGTTCATAAGGAGTTTTTAAGGTGTCAGACCTAAGATAAACTCTGTTTGAGGTGTAACACGCTGTGTTCACCGCCTCGGCCCAAAAATACCTAGGAACATTCCTACCATGTAGCATAACATTGTTCATTTCTTGAATAATCCTATTCTTCCTCTCAACTACTCCATTTTGAAGCAATATGCAACAACTTTAAAGGTCTAGAAGTACCAATGACATTTGTCTTTTTGTGCTGACATCTGACTTGTTTACCGTTCTGACAAGATCCATAAACAATCCCTTTTGCATAACCAAGCTAACGGACTCCCTTTACAATTTCACTCTTAGTAATTTTTGTTAATTCACAAAATTTAACATGTGCCATCCGCTGATGCCAAATTTCAACTTCATCAAGTTTAACTCTATTGCATGACAATTCAGAACTAGGAATAATGCAATAGCATTTATCAATTGAACGCATACCTTCCATCACGCAATTCCCAGAAGAGTCAACGATCGAGCACTTATCAGGATAAAAAGTGACTTTATGATTGTAATCACATATCTGACTTATGCTCAATAAATTTTCTTTAAGACCCTCTACATAAAGCACATCTACTAGTTTATGTAGACCAGGAGTCACAACTGTACATTTTCCTATAACCTACGACCTCTTCCCATCACCAAAAGTGACTATCCCACCATGACACTCCTCGAGAAATCCAAACAATGACTTATCTCCGGTCATATGACTAGAACATCCACTATCTAGATACCAAGAAGTAGACTTGCGTGCTCTAAGAGCAGTATCAACTACAAAATAGTGTAACTCACCTTTTCTAATCTATGCTTTCTTCATCTTCGGAGCTCTATTCGCTAATCTTGACAAATTCTGAATTTTTTCATTCAACATTCGAATTTGATCTTGAACATGATCTTCATGTTGAACTCTTTGTTCCTTCACTGACTTCAACACCTTCCCTCGTAGCTTTGAACACCTTGATCGAATGTGACCTCTGACACCACAGTGGTGACATATAGGAACGAACCTCTGAACTCTATCAGTCAACCTCCTAGAATATCTAGAGGTAAGGAAATGCTTGCCTTCAACAGGTCTTTTGACATAGGCTTTAACACAACGATTCCAATTTGAATTTCCTTGTGAAGAACTAGACGTTACATGGGAGGCCTTTACAAAGGTGGTTTTTGCAACAACATTCGAATTCGGCATTATTCCAACAAAACCCAAACCCTTTGTATTTTCTACTGATTTTCCCTTACTCAACATCTCATCAAGCTTAAGGGTTCCTTTAGACCATTTACAAAGAGTTAATTTAGCATGTTTCAAATATTTTTCCAAATTATAAATCTTAGTAGATTTTTCAACCACTTCCTTATTGAGATCATCTACCAAATTCAATGCCTGAATTCTTTCTAGTTCAGATTTTTTTCAAATCCTCAACCAACCTGGCCTTTTGAGTCTGTAGGAGATTTTGAGTTTTAGAACTATTGACTAATTCATCTTTTAAAGAATGTAATTCTTTATCCATGTTAAGACTCTTAGTCAACAGTTTCATGTGATTTTTATGAAGTTGTCCGGTCTTATCAAGTAATTTGTCATAAGACTCTTGAAGCGTATCATCACAACCTTCATCACTCTTAAAA
The DNA here is from genome assembly GCA_963922005.1 of Cornus suecica. Taxonomy (NCBI): domain Eukaryota; kingdom Viridiplantae; phylum Streptophyta; class Magnoliopsida; order Cornales; family Cornaceae; genus Cornus; species Cornus suecica. The sequence continues at coordinate 37,065,935 of OY998243.1, forward strand.
CCTTCTTCAGACATCGCCCAAGTTGTGGCAACTTCTTTGATCTCCTTGCTTTGTGCAGCAAACACAGTGAAATTCTTAGAATCATCACCTACATCCGAGTTTGTCACATCACTAGTTGATCCATTGTCATAATCATCATCCCAACTGACAGCTAATCCTTTAGATTTCTTCAAAGTGTTTGCACATTCTATAGCTATATGACCATATCCTTGACATTCAAAACATTGGGGTTTCTTCTTTTTAGAACCAGACTTGTCGTTTCTAGTTTGAGTCTTATTTCTACTTCTAGACTCATCCAACTTATCCCCAAATTTTTGTCCTTGTCCAATCTGATTAGCCCTAACAAATTTGTTCAACCTCTTAGCAAACATGGCTATATCATTCAGACTCAACTCACTTTCTTCATCAGGTTCAACAAGATCCTCCCTAGTGGTTTTGAAAGCTATGCTCTTCTCTTTTGTGCCACTAGCCTTCTTAGGGTTTTTTTAAACATCTCCATCTCATAAGATTTTAAATTTCCTGCTAATTCTTCAACCTTAATTTCTTTAAGAATCATGACATCTGAGATGACAGTGACCTTAGATAAAAAAAATTCAAGAAGAGACCTAAGGATTTTTTTTACTATGGTAGTTTCATGAATAGGCTCACCTAGGTTATGACAATCTGTTACAATATCAATTAACCTAGCCTCAAAGTCAGTGAAGACCTCATCCTCCTCCATCTTAAGCTGCTTAAATTGAGAATTCAAAATTTGATGCTTTAATTGTTTCACCTTCGACGTTCCTTCATGAGTGACTTAGAGATTGTCCCATGCTTCTTTGGCAATTACCTACGTAGTAATCCTCTTAAACTCACTTAGAGTAATAGTATTATATAATGCATTCAATGCCTTCGAGTTCCAATTCGCGTTATTCATTTCAGCAGCAGTCCACTCGCTTGATGGTTTTGTGGGAGGTGAGTATCTTACTTCTACAACATTCCACTCTCTCTCATCTAAAGATTTCAAAAACGCACTCATTCTCGCTTTCCAATATGTGTAATTTGAACCATCAAAGAAAGGGGACCTAGATATGGAACCTCCTTCACGAGGCATCTCCATAGTCTACGTACAAAATCTGATCCTATGTAATTAACCTAAAAGGGGCAACGATACTCTGATACGAATTGAAATTACCTAAATGATAGGGAAAACAACCTAGATGGGGGGTGAATAGGCTTTTTGTCGATTTTATGATTAATTAAAATTATTTAGCAGAAATTTAATTTTAATTAGTCATAAACCCTAATTCTCAATTTAATTCTAAAAAATAGATCAATCAATCAAATATGAATATAACTGCAGAAAAAAAAGAAGACAGAGATTTTTTACATGAAAAACCTTGGAAAGATTCCAAGTAAAAACCATGGATACGTTTGAGTATCGATGCACTTTGAATCAGAGAATTTGTACATACTCTATGAAAACAAAACTTACAACTGCTGTAATTTGTTATTCTTCACTTGATGTCTGAAAGTCTAGATTCACTTATGCTCCACGAAGCTTTTGCTCCGATCTCCGTACTTTGACAGCTCTGCTTTTCAACAGATCAAAATCACCACGAAGCCTCCTACTTTGATCTCCGCACTGAGACGGCTCCGCTTCTCAAAACGGATCAACGCAACCTCGTGGTTATAGTTGGTGTGTGAATTGTTTAGCAACTATATCATTCAATCGTGCATAGAAATCATCGATGTAGAAGCACGATTGAAGATTTCCAATAACAAAAGAGAACTTGTGTATCTCTAATCCCTCAATGATATTCTCTCACCATAAGTATATCTCTTTAGAAAAAGAAGATGAAGCTGTAGAAAACTTGTAAAGAATTCTTAAAGGCTGCCTCCTCTTGTTGTAGATTTGGGTATTTATAGATAATGATGATCTAAACCCTCAGTTTTCCCTTTCTTTTACTTTCACATCCAAACCCTATATTCTGGTGAATATATTGTATATAGAATGCACTTTGATGTATATAAGTCGTGGCTATATGATAAAACCAACCCCCGAACAATTTGGACATCGTAAGCAAAAATAGGTAAAAACTTGCCGCAGCTACGCTTCAAGCGTAGCGGTCTATGCTTCAAGCGTAGGTCCAAGTGTACCTCCAAGCGTAGAAATATGTTTTCCAGCCAATTTTTGAAACTGAAAGCGTAGGCCTAAGCGTAGGCATTTTTGTTCAATCACTCTTCTTCACAACTATGCCAAAATGACCCTCTTAAACCCACGATACTTTTTGTTTAAAGTGACGGCTTCAGAAAATTTTGTTTTCGCCTACAAGGAGACATTTTACCTGAATATGCTCAGTTTCGTGCTTAACTTGTATTCTTCATTACTTCAACACTTGATTCTTCCTTTTACAAAACTTATCGATGTTATTGAAACCAAACCAACCTATCCAACACTCAACAAGGTTATTGTCTAGAATATACTATAAATAAACAATACACAAAAATGTTCTTATAATATATATTTGTTTCCAAAATATATATATATTTTTCGAAATATATATATATTGAGGGTATATAGTGTCTGATTATTTTACATTCTAATTAAATTTTTTATTAATGTGATTATGTGCTTAATGTGTTTATGTGCTCAACATGACTTATGTGAATTATGTGTAATTATAATTGTAAGTTTCATGTTGTAATTTCAATTCGTGAATGATGTAAAGTGTTGGGAGCGATTTCGGAAATTAAAAGACCTAAGGGTAAATTCATATTTTCACTTGTATTGAGATAATGGAGATTGTAGAGATTTTTCCTAAGTGTTGAGTATATATATGTGATGAGTGGCATTGTTGTGAATAGAATGAAATACTTGGATCAAATGGTAAAATGCTCTTCCTAAAAGCACTTTCGTAAAGTAGTGGGAGTTGGTAAAGGTCTTCCACCACTTTTGTGTTGTCACAATCTCAACCCTTAGATCTCACCCACTTTCTCCCATCCTTGATCTCAACCATTAGATCACAAGGCCATGTTTCGCAAACAAATGGGTTTAGTGTGTGTTGTGTATAGTCTTCCACTTTGCATGACTAAATGGTATCCCTTGGATCTCTCTTTACTTTCTTCCAACTTCAATTTCAACCCTTGGATTAAAACACTAATTTATTGGCTATACATATACACATATATGTATTGATTATTGTCTTTCAAAGTGCAAGACATTTCTCTCACTCACCAAAAACCCTCTCTAGCTCTTATACATTTCTCTCTCTTATCTCTCCCTCACTTTTCTCTTTCTTCTTCAAGTTGTGTTCATTTTCTCTCCCTTTTGAGGGGAATTTGAAGAAGGTTTATACATGAAAGTTGACGTTGGTGCTCTAAGCTTCCTTTTTAGCCAAAGCTTGGTAAGTGATTCTTCCTCCTTTGGAAATTATAGTTTCAAACCCTAACTTATATTCTTGAATTCTTGTCTTCAAACATTTGATTGTTGGTTTGTCTTATCTATAGCTCTTGCATAAGACTCTAATTGAAGCTTATTTACTGATTGAATTGGACTTGTTGTTGGGTAAGCTGTTTTTTCCTCTTCTGGGTTCATTTGGCAAGAAATCTAGCTTTCACCTATTAGGATTCCTTTGTGTAATCTTGTTGTTTAAATTGCTCTTGTTGATAACGATCTTGTTGAAAAACACTATTGAAATTAGATTTCTCTACTAGTTATTCATGGTAGCTTTGGATGATGTTGGGTTGATTTGATTTCAGTCTTGGAAGTCGTTGCTCATTTTTGGTGGTCTGGCTTGGACTCTCTTATTCACCTTCTTACTCCTTGCTTGGACTCTCTTAATGAGTTGCTTTAGTTTTTGTACGAGGGTCTGTGCGTCTATGTGTATTTATGCTGTGTATATATATATATATACGAGTTGAGTCTTGATAACTTAGACGATGAACTAGGTCCCTTGAAAGCATGTTTGCGTGATATAAATGCTTGTTGTGATTTATTTCTTATAATTGTGATATTTTGAGCATATTGTTAAAGTTAAACATAATATATTGCCTAAAGAGTTAAATCATGTATTATGATGAGACGTGACTAAATTGAGAATTTTGCATATTGAGTACACCACATCGCATGAGTACATTGGTGTTGGGTTGTAGAATGTGAGCATGTTGGGGGAATTGCTTGTTGTGTTCGATGGGGTCCCGAATTAGCGTGAGAGCCATGTGGGGCAAAAGACCGACCTAAGATTAGTAGCATGAACCTTGGGTCGGTGGTACCACTCCGACTACCGAGATTCAGGCGATGACGCTTCCTCTACTAGGCTAGTGAGCTCACCCCACGAATTATATATTTTTCAGATGGTGATCCTTTTACGGGAGGTCCCTAGTCTCTCGGTAAATATACGATGTTGATTTCTCCCTTTTGTGCATATGGAGGCGGAGTACTTATTTTGTAGAGCATACTTGATGATTGTATACATGTGCTTATTTTATTAAGTGTTAGAACAACTAAAATTATTCTTTTGTCGGCTACCATGTTAGCCAAGTAGTTTACATTGATGTATGTCCCTTGGAGCGCTATACGCGGGGATTGTATTCTTTTGGTTTATTTCGTTGCCGTAATGTAAAACTATTTTTGAATTCAGTGAAAACAAAATATGTTTTGTTTCGGCATTTTAAATGATGAAATCTATTAAGTTCTTCCATTTTGGCAATTTTAGAGTTGACATGAGATTATTGAGGTTAATTGATGATTTTCCTAAAAATGACATTTTTCACGGTTCAGGAGTGAACCTTTTAAAATCTTGAAGAAAAAACCCGTTTTCGCCTACCCCCGAGATATGAAGTAAATCTCATATTTTAGAAATTGTTTTAGAATCTATCTCGGTGTAAAAAGGGGCTTTGAAAACCCGAGAATAAATAAACGGAGACTAGGGGCAAAATGGAGAATTTACCAAACATTCCAAAGCATTTAAAAAGACTTTCCCAACTGGAGGTCACCGAGTACTCGAAGCTGAGGCTACCGAGTACTTGGTGAGCGCACAATGGTGCGAGTTCTCGCGTGACTTTTTAGAATCTATGCAAAACAATTGTGCCTAAGGTCACCAAGTAGTTGGTGTACAACTCGGTGTAATGGTCACTGAGTACTCGAACTTTTCACCACCGAGTACTCGGTATACAACTCGGTGGAATCTGTTTTGTGCACCTCTTTCCAACTTGTTTCCGTTCTCTGACTTATGCTTCACCACTTCTCCTACTATGTTTGGGGCATTTATTAGTGGCCTTTGGGAATGAGTTTTGTTTGGTAGAAGGATTGTTTTAGATCCATATTTAGTCTTCTGCATTTGTTAATTTTGTGATTAGCGTACGGTTTACGTTACCCTTGGACTTCTTAGGCTTCGTTGGGGAGTTAGGAAATTCGGGGCATGACAGGGTAGTTTAGGTATTTTGACTAAAATGTGAGGGTGAGGAGGCACGGTGATGAAATTGGAAAAGTATAGGGGACAATCCGGACATAGGAAGAGTTAGTTGATTAAATTCAATAGTATTGGGGGATTTATTGAAATTAACCCTTGTTTGTTTGTTTATTTAATTTTGTTTTTACCTATGATGATTTCATTAATCAATGGACAAGCCACCGCATGGAATAATGATAATAAAACAAATACTTCCAAATTGTTGTCCCTCCACCATCTAGAAATTTGATAAGTATGTAATGATTTTTATTTTTTCCCTTCCATTTATCAGGCTTCCAAATTATTGCTTCTTAATCCGGAGAATCAGCGAATTTTCAAGTGGTGATGTCAATTAAGTGACCACTAGAATCCACAATAATAAATAAATACATGGAATAACAATGAAAAATATACTCGATGCCTAATCGAATAATAGAAACTCACTAGTATACTCTGGTACCATACTGACACGCCCTTAAATTCCTAAGACTCCCGAACAGGGACATCCGATGAATCCGGGGTGTGATGCTTACAATGAGTGACCAACTAAGATATCATTTACCATTAAAACATATGGAATAATGATAAAATTTGTATATTCCATACCCAAATGAATGATAGAACAAAGTAGCAGAATCTAACAAAAATCCGGCAGAGTTTCATTTGTAAATGGAACATCCCGGAAACATAAACAACATAATAACCTACCAATAACAATTCGATAATATCCATGGCTCATAGGCCAACATTCAACACCTACTAAGGTCGAGGCAGTGGAAAGAAGCACCGCTACCCCTACACAACCCTCTATAACAACAGAGCCTCAAATGCTCGAATAAGAATACAGAAAAGCACATGACAGTGCCGAATAGATACAGTGACATCCTGAAATAATAAATACAGGAAATAAAAGATACACCAATAGGGATATGCCAACAAACTGGCGCCCAAGAGAAATATTTGACAATCCTATACAAAATGGGTAAAGAAACTGACAGCAGATAACTATCGTCCCCAAACCAGTCATGCTACAACCGTAACCACATCACCCTACGCAACTCCAAAACATGTAACAAGGAAAACAAAATAAAATTGCAGTGGCACTGCATGCTGCCTGTAGCCACATCATTTCCTACAACCTGACGTTGGAATACCAGGGGGCGATGAAATACCCCTGTGAGCAAAGAAGCTCAGTGGAAAAAATGATATCCTAACTATCACATCCTCTGACTGTTTAGGTAATGCTAAACCATCCAGCAAGATATATAGCCACAACAAATCCCAGCTACGAAAACACAAGGCACGTACTCATATACTACCGTAACTAAGTATATATCAGGGATATATATAATATAAATATATATAAGTACACAACATGAGTCTATAAGGTACGACTAAGACTTGTACTCCAAGTACCAACACCGGTAGTCTACACTACTCTCACAACGTACACTAGGTATACGACACCCAGGTCCAATCTAACAAATCATCAAGCGCTCACAACGCTAACTAGAAAATCCAAACAGAGGGAATCACACTCACCTCTAATCTCCACAAGAATCAAAATCCACAATTAGTACCAAGGAAGGCCCATAACCCACTCCCTGAGAACACAGGAGGAAAAACACTCACGTCCTTGCGTACTAACACAATCATAATATATATATATATATATGAACAATATATATATAAGAAACATCATCCCATTCCTAGAGGAAATCTACCTCTCAAGGACTGGATCACCTCAATCATATCACTATATGAATCTCACAATACTATCTCCAATATGATTAGTAAATTACCAACACTCTCACTATGCATTAGGAAAGCTAACCAAATCAAAACACTGAGAATACATGGAGATTACTCTCATGAACAACCACACAAGGGTCAAGAAACAAAACAAGGGAAAAGAGGTCCCAATACTAAACCAACGGATAATCGAGATAACAATATCAAAGTTAAAAACACCACGAGTGCTTAGGGAAAACACCCGGATAAAAGAAACCAATCCATTCGGCATTCATGCCCCTAACACGTGTAACAACTCAAATCACCTAGGTGGTGACATCAACAACCAAGAAGAAGGGAAGTGCAACACTATATGTGTGCACTAAATAACAACAAGCCTCAAACCTGAGACTTAAAAATGATCGGAAGCAAAGGTGAACAAGAAAACACCTTTCAAGACTTTACAGGTCGAGATCTTGAGAAAGAAGTCTCGGAATCTCAGAATCTCGAGAATTTCAATAAAATAGGTTTTGTTTAAAAATCCACACAGTGAAAATGACCGTCTTGCTTCCGGTCTCTGTCAGTTGCCATCACTGACTTTTAGAACTAAAAAATCTTTTTAAAGAAGATCATAAGATCATTTTATAAAGTGCTAAAACTTTTCGTGGCTACGGGGGTAGGCAAAAACGGGTTTTTCCTTTTAAATACAAAGAGTTTATTTCAAGACTTGGAAAACGCCGTTTCTAAAGAACGGCAAAATAAGAGTGAACACAACTCCACGGATTCCTATAATGTCCAAGAGGAAAAAACTATCTGTTTTCAACCCCACGAAATCAAATGATTACACATGGAAGAGGTTCGGCACCACGTTGTAATCGACGGCTCAAGGAGTGATAGATAAGTCAAAGACATATACTTGTATAAAAGGTACAGTAAAAGAAATGCTTAGGAGAATGAACTAAACACTAGAAAGAAGACTGCCAAGCTACAATACCTCGAGTACTTAATAAAATTATTTAGATCCCTTAGTATCATGAAAAGGTAAAAATAATTCCCGATACCACGGAGCTAACTAGTTTCAATCAATACCTCTTCCAATTCATTTTAACCTCAATTTCACATCTAATACAAATCTCTAAATTTCTAATGGAATCAAGACACTATTACTACACCACTAGATAAGTCCAATCATAACCTCTTCTAACCCAATCAAAATCTCAAAATACAGTTGGTAACCCATTCCTCAAAAGGCGAAAGGCCCCTAAAGGCCTATACAACAACATCCACTAAGTTCACAATCTCATCACCCGTCTTCTCTAAGGCCTCAAATCATAATTGATACTAGAATCAATCTCTGACCTCAAATCTCTAAAGAAGTCACACAACTAACCACGATTACAAAACTATTACCCGCCTTCTCTAAGGTCTCAACATAAAATCGAGTCTATACTCCATTATTAACCTCAACTATCCAAAGAGGTCACTACACCAATATACTTAATCCTAAAAGGGCACAAAAGTACATAATCACAAGTATGAGAATATAACTCATTATACCTTTTCAATTACTGCATTTAATTCATGTTTTTCACATTATTCACTTTTCAGTTGAGCATTTTATAAAAATATGAATTTATTTCACAATACTCATAATCAACATGCTCCAAAATCCACAGGTAATAATATCATGATCTACATGTCAAATAGAATCACATGAATGCAACATCACCCGTGGTACACACACGACCACAAACCCTATCTCTAAGGGTCAACGGATACACACTCTACCATTTACTCTGAGGATATAGGCTCACAAAGTAAGGTAGAGTCCACAACGATCATTCACTTGAGAGATAGACACATACTCAATAAGAAATATCGACACACGAAACACGGTTCGTGAAAACGGTGTTTGGACCAAGTCCTCCCTCATTTCTCAGTTTTTCAGAAGATTAGTTCCACGGAAAGAGAGAAGCACCCCCTGGCCAGTTATTTACGAAGATCCGATAGAAGTCAACTTACACATGGTTACACAACCCGCATAGACCAACACTCATGTACTCACACGACACGGTGTACTCAATATGCCTACAGGGCCTCAATAAAAACCATGCCTCAACATAAATATATAATGCATCATATTTCTGAACAATATTCTCTAACCTGCTTTTACATCACTAAATCAATAAAACACGAGAATATTAATTTTATTTCAATTAAACCATTTAAATCACAAGGAAGCAATTTCATTCATTTAAACATTCTTTTTAATTCACTTAAAGCATTAATCCACATATCATAAGGGAAACTAGCATACCGTCTAAGTTTTCATGTCCATCACGTTCACATATCCCCTAACACAGTCAAAAGGGGAACTAATATCGAATTCTAAGTTCACGTCCAACTTTTACAAATTTTACTAACCCATTTTAAATCTCAAGGGGTTACTAGGCCACCTATTCTCATTCAGTTCAAATAGGTATTAATTTAATTTTGCAGGAAAATAACTTAATTAATTTCTCAAATTAATTTCTAAGTCTTGCTTCGATTCTAACCCAATTTTAGATATTTTAAATTCATAATTTAATCTATATCTAAATTAAAATAAATACGAGTTTGCACACCCAAACCACATCAATGATACGAATGTGAGAATAAAATTTTCTACCTTAATTTACACGTAAAACTGCCCTGAATTGGCCCACCATGAACAGTGTCGGCGCCCGAATATGGAGCCCGCCGACAAAAGTCATTCAAAAACAATTTTGAAAGATCTATACGATATATACGATGTAACACCCCGCTCCAACACTTGGTATAATATTGTCCGTTTTGGGCTCCAACACTTGGTATACGAATACGGTTTTGCTCTTGGGCTCCTCCCAAAAGGCCTCATATCAATTGGAGACAACATTGCACATATAAGCACATCCCCAGACCTCTACCCGGGCGATGTGGGACATCACAATCACCCCCTCTTGGGACCCAGCGTCCTTGCTGGTGTTACCCACGGGCTTGTGCATGCACCCACACTTAATTCCGACCGGGCTCTGGCTCTGATACCAATTGTAACACCCCGCTCCAACACTTGGTATGATATTGTCCGCTCTGGGCCCAGCCCGCACGGTTTTGCTCTTGGGCTCCTCCCAAAAGGCCTCATACCAATTGGAGACAACACTACACATATAAGCACATACCTAGACCTCTACCCAGGCGATGTGGGATATCAAAATCACCCCCCCTTGGGACCTAAAGCGGACAATATTATACCAACTGTTGGAGCGGGGTGTTACAATTGGTATCAGAGCCAGAGCCTGACCGAAATTAAGTGTGGGAGCATGCACATCACTCGTGGGTCGCCAGCGAGGACGCTGGGTCCCAAGGGGGGGTGATTGTGATGTCCCACATCACCCGGGTAGAGGTCTGGGGATGTGCTTATATGTGCAGTGTTGTCTCCAATTGGTATGAGGCCTTTTGGGAGGAGCCCAAGAAAAAAACCGTGGGGGCTGGGCCCAGAGCGGACAATATTATACCAAGTGTTGGAGCGGGGTGTTACATACGAAGCCCAATAGCAATAGGTTAATCATATTGGGCAAATCTAAAATAACCCAATCGAAAATTCTAACGCGATTTTTCGACAAACCGCTCAACCGAAAAATTTAAAATTTTAATATGAGGTACCTAGGATCGAGACGAAGCTACCGTCCGAAAATCGCAGTCATCGGACCACCGGAAGGCCACCGAATTGGCGGCGCAAAATCTGGCCGAACTACACTATCGCGCCTTGCCCAGCACCACCCACCTGCATGCAACCCTCTAGCCCACTTCACCACCTCCCCTCGCCGTTGTCCACTAGCTTCCATCACTCAATGGCACCGTCGTGCTCTCTGACGGCAACCATGTAACATCCGGTATTTTTACGTGTTAATTTGAAATTTTTATTTAAACAATTAAGTGTTTATGTGTTTTAGCATGCCTTACATGTTGTACGTGTTATAAAAATTGTACGTAGCATGTTGTATTTTAATTTTGAAATTAATGAAAATTATTGAAAACGATTTCGGGAAAGAAATGACCGAGGGGTAAATGAGTAATTTCACATTTTGAACACTTAGTGGATAGTGTAGAGATTTTGGGTGAGAATTAGGGCACGAATGGCATTTTTGTAATTAGGGAGGATGACAAGGGGTAAAAGGGTAATTAAGAGTCTTGATGGCACTCTTGTAATTAACCCTAACTTTGGAAGAATTTGGTCATTTCCACTTTTTATGTATTGTCTCATTCCTAGCCCTTGATCTCATTCTCCCATCTTTGTTTTAGACCCTTGGATCATTAGGCCTTGTTTGGTTGGCACTTAAATGGAATAATCCATTATTGTTGGTCTTCCACTTGACAAGACTTTTTCTCAACCATTTGATGGTTTGTTGATTTCCATCTTTTTTCTAAGCCCTTTGATGATAAGGCCTTGTTTGGCAAAATAATGAGTTTTGTGATTTGTGTAATAAGTCTTCCACTTGGCAAGACTTATTCTTAGCCCTTGGATTCATTTCCTTTTTCCCCATCTTTATTTTAGACCCTTGGATGGTGAGAGGGTGAGTGGGAAATCTCTACACTTATGAGTTTCTCTCATTTGCAAGACTTCATCTCTTCATCTCTATTTTCCTTCATACGTTTCCTCTCTTGCTCTCTCATTCTATTCTTGCTTGGTGTGGTCTAGGTTGGTGTTCTTGAGCTATCTTGGTAAGTTTCTCTCCTACTCTAGGGTTTTGTTCACAAGAACCCTAGCTTTCAAGTTCATGAATTCTTCTGTGTTAGTATTGATTTTACTCTTCCTTTTATTCATGTTTATGGAAGGTTGAGTTTCTCTTCCAGCTATCAAGTGAGTTCCAATTATGGTAGCTTTTGATTTTCCTCTTGTGAAGAAGCTATAGTTGAGTTCATAGTTTCTTCATCTCTTGAATTCATTTTTTCATGAAACCCTAATTTAGTACTCATTAGGGTTGATTTGATTCTTGTGGTTGGAGCCACAAGGATGATTTTCGGTTTTCTGGTGACCCCCATAGTAAATCTTGTTGTTTATGTGGTATGTTGAAAGGTGGAAGCCAATCTATTGAGCCTTTGGAGGAGTAACTTGAGTTAGACCTCTTTGGGGCATTCTTGAAATAGCTTGATTGGAGTTGAGGTAGGGGAAAAATGATTTGTCTTTGTCTTTGTAAGAGGGTGTGTGTGTCTAAGTGTGTATATGCCGTATATATATATATATATATATGAGTTGGTTTTGACAACTTAGACTATGGTTTAGGCCCTTGAGAATATAATTATGTGATATAAACTCATGTTGTTGTTTATTGATCATAAATGTGATATGAATTCATGTTGTGGTTTATTGATCATAAATGAAATATTATGAGCATGTGGGTAATTTTGACATAGTATATTGTCTAAAGAGAAAAAGCATATATTATAATGGAGTATGGTTCATGAAAAATCATACGTGCATATTAAGTACGTCATGTAGTGTCAAATTCATGGTGTTGGAATATGCGGGTGGTGTAGTGATGTGTTGGTAGTCGGGTTCGGATCAAAGCAACAACTGACCAGGAGGTATCACGCCTACGGAACTAAAAAGCCGGCAAATATGTGTTAGGAGTCCGGGTAGAGGCTCAAGTTCTTAACGTTTGTAGTCATGGCGCACGAAGTTGCAAGTTAGGCTCTTTCGCAACCGTCTTCCTTGTTGAAGTGATAGAGAGAAAAATCACTTGGGAAGAGTTGGTGCGGTACTCTACATTACTTGTTGAGCTTGTATCCTCAAAATTAATTGGACAGAGTATGTATCCGTTAACCTGAGTTGGGCGTCGTGTGTCTTCTGGGGTGTGTTAAGTCATGGTGTATTTAGACCATCATATATGTGATTATGATATTAATATGGAAGCATGCTATAAATTATGGAAAATTGTATTGTGAGCATGTTGGGGAGACTTACTTGTGGGGTTCGAAGGGGTTCAGGATTGGCGTGAGAGGCTTGTGGAACAAAAGACTGACCTAAGAGTAGTTGCATGTACCATGGGTGGGTTATACCACTCGGACTACCGAGATTAAGGCGATGACGCTTCCTCCACTGGGCTAGTGAGCTCACCCCACGCTTTATATATTTTTCAGGTGATGATCCCGTTGGGAGAGTTCCGTAGTCTCTCCGAGGACGTGTGGCTGTATGTCCGCCCTTTTGTGCATGAGACGGACCATACTTATATTTGTTGGGCATTAGGTTGATAAATATGTATCAATATGTTCTTTTTGCCCATGTAAAACCAACTTGTAAAACTATTTAATTTTAGTCCGGCTAGCATGTTAGCCGAGATTTTATTATCGATGTATATCCCTTGGAGAGCTATGCGCGGGGATTATATTATTTTGGTGCACTTCAGTGCCGGAAATGTAAGACTAGTTCGTATTATGAAAACTATGTCATATTTTGCCTTGGTGCGGCGTAATCATTAAATGTATAAATTATTTTATCTTGAGTGTGATGTGAATAATAGTTATTGAATGTGGTTATTAGGTGTCTGGCTAAAAACGGCATTTTTCTAGGCTTTCAAACAAATCCTTTCGTTTTGAACGGAAAAACCCGTTTTCGCCTACCCCCGATAAAATTTCTTTGTTTTTAGAAATGGATTTAAGTAAATTCATTATCTTAGAGATTTCAAAATTTAGAAACCGGCGGTAGTTAAAAACGGAGACCGGGGGCAAGACGGAAGATTTATGAAAACTTAGCAAAAAATCATTTTTTGCTAAGTTTACGTTTTACTCGTTTCCCGAGGTCTCGGCGACTATTTTTGGGTTCTGCCAAGGAAAAACTCACTTTTCCAATATTTATGATTTTTCGGGACCAACGGTACGAAAAACAAAGCCATATCGCAAAATCTCGCATTTTTGCATATTCAAACTTTAAAGAAAATGCTGAATTGGGCAGTGGCTTAACTCTCCCATACTTAGAAAAAAATTTCAGCATTTTCGAAATTTTAAGTGCAGGCCTGCTGCAGCGCCTTATGACGTCCGATGGTTGAAAATCCATATTTTCCTCCTCGAACATCGGAATAGACCCCCGTTTTTTTTATGGGTTGTCCTAAGTCCAGATTATCGAGATAAAATTTGAAATGACCAGTTTAACCCTGAAATGACTATTTTACCCTTGGTGAAAGAGGGGTACTTCAACTTTAGTTTTGGGTCGGTGTTGTCTGACACCACTTTTGAAAATTCATCTCCTTCCTCGTGGCTTCAAATTTGGTTCCGTTTGTTTGTATTACTTGTGCGAGGTCCAAAGTTTGTAGTTGTAGTTGGAAATTATTATTTTATCCCTGATTTGACCATTTTACCCTTGGGTAAACATAGTAGATTGGAATGATTCGTTCAAGGTACCGAGTGTTTCGGTTTACCCCCTTTTCGATCCCGTGTAGTATTTTTGGCATCTTTGAGATGTTTTATGTCTATTTTACCCTTGTACGGGTGTTTGACGACTTAAATGGATTTTATTTCATTTTTATTTCTTTCACATTCACTTCCTTAGCTCTTAGGCTCGGGTTTTGGAGTCCTTGGAAATTTGGGGCATGACAGACCACAACCCCAAGCCGTGACCCCTGTTTTTTTCTCTCTCTCTCTCCTCAGCCTGTTCTCCCTCCTCGTTGGCGACCAAGGATGGTGGAGGTCGTGGCCGTCGTCAACCAACGATGGAGGAGGAAAGAGTCACCTGGTTGTCGTCTCGCGTTAAAAGAAGGAGAAGATGGAGATGTGCGGGAGTTGATCTGCAGATGCGTATATACATATACATATATATGCTAAATCGTAAAAATGAGCTCCCAATCCTCCAAAATTACAAAATAACCTCCAAAACAATATATATATTTATAATTACAATTAAATATATATATACACCATAAATCTCGAAAAACACCGAGAGCCTCCAAATAATAACGCGTGAACCCTTAATCCCATGGAATGCCAAATAATCGATATAAGCTCAAATAAATACTCTGGATTACTAAACCAAATCGTCAGAACCCTATAACGTCGAACGGCAGAATGTGTTGCCCCCCAGTCGAAGCACCAAACGTTAAAAGTCGTCACCCGGTCGATAACAAGAATTTTATGAAGTCGTCAACGAGAAATCGTAAAGTCGTCCAGTTGACTTTAAACGTAAATGCGAAAAATTTACATGCGATATACCAAGGATAACCAGAACGTCATGAATAAGTGATGTCATAACCGAAATTAAATCGAAAAATAATTTCAGGAAAAAGAAAAATAAGATGGAGTGTTACATGTTTTATGCATAGATCCAGTAATGGAACCTTTTCATGTTTATTAGATTTTAGTTTTAACCTTTTCTCAAAATACTTAGGATATAGTGCAAAATACTCCTCCCGACTATATTCAAATTTTTAAATAACCACTTTAAATTATAATTTGGGTAATAAATTCCTTAATTACCACATTTTCTTACAAAATGCGTCGATATCTTCAATTGTTTTTCACAAATGACCATAATACTCTGTCTTATTAAAATACACTCAATGCAATTTTCTTAACATTGCGAGAAAATAGATACTCCCTCCGTCCCAATCCACTTTGCCTACTTTACATATCTCAAATTAGTTGTCCAGTTTCAAATCCCGATACAATATTATCCTATACTTTCACAAATTATCCTTCTTCATTAACTTTAAAAAATAACGGGCCCCACTGAAAACTACAACTATACTACATTAACAAATGATAAAATATCAAACACAAAATATAAAAATAATACCTTTTAAAAAAGCTCAAAAGTATTTATTGAAAAGTCAAATGTGGACAACTAAATTGGGACAGAGGGAGTACTAATTTATGAGATATTCTCTATCCCAATTTGCAGACATTTACAAAATAATTTCTTAGATTTGATTAAATAATTATTCTATATTATCTTCATTTAAATTTTAATTAAAATGGTTAAAATAATTAAATGTTTAATTAGCAGTAATCATATATAACATAAGAAATGTATTTATAATTGAAGTAATTATAAGATCTTGATAAATATATACCTATAACGGAAATTTTTATTTTAATGTAAAAACATTTAAAATTAAAATGATAAACTTTATTATTTTAATAAAAACTTTTAACGAGTAAAGGTTTTGAAAGATAAAATGCTTAAAATTTAATAACAGTATTTTTTCATTTGAGGATATATACTATAATAAATTTTAGGTAGCTGATATAATTAATATCTTAAATAAGAGAGAATATATTTGATATGATTCAAAGAATAGACAAATTTAATAACAAAGTTATGATAGTCCTTTGTAATGGATTTGGAGTTGACAACAACGTTGTTACGCCCCAAAATTCCTAAAACTCCTGAACCGGGACATCCGAGGACTCTGGGGTATAATCCATACAATGAGTGACAAACTAAGAATATCAACATCAATAAAACAATGGAATAATGCTAATAAAAAGAATTCCATACAACTAATCGGAAGCTAAAACCAAATATAACATAAAACACATTGAGGCACTGAAAAAATATATCTCCACAACGATGCAAGGATACCAAATACAAGGAAGGGATACGTCAACAGACTGGCTCCTAATAAATACAACAACAATCCCAAAACAAGGGGAACGTCAATGCAAAACTAAAAGATACAACACTACGCATAAATGTCCCAGTCCCGCAACATCACCCTTGCCGCAAGCTAACCTATAAGAAGAACCTAGGACCTAAAACTGGGGAAGGGGAAAGGGGTGAGCATGATGGCCTAGCAGGAGAAACCCTAAACTACCAGATCCCCCGACCGTCCAAGTAGTGTTATCCAACCCATGAACATGCATCTACCCTAGGTCAGTCTGTCATCCTATATCACACTCACACTAATACGAGACCCCTAAAATACATCTCTCTAGTCCCCTACCATGCATCAATAGACAGGGCAGCTAACACATAAAAGAACGATATCATAATATCACATGGAAAACACACACCAATATATATATATATGTATATATAGAGAGAGATAACAATAAATACAAGGCACGTAGTATGGACCACACAAGAGATCACTATGACTTATACCTATCAATCTAACGCCTGTAATCTACACTACTCACATAAACGTACACCAAGTACACAATACCCTAGTCCAAAATAACCAATCACTCTAATGATCATAACGCTAAACTGAGGATTCTAACAGAATCAAGATCACTTCCAATATCCATAGGAAGGAAACATCCATAACCGGTACCAAGGAAAGCTCTTAATCCACTCCCCTGGAATACATGAGGGAATGAACTCAAATCCTTGTGTAAAAACATAACAATCGTCAAAGTATATATATATATATATATATATAAATATACATAACATACATACAAACCGCAATCCATTCCTAAAGAGAGATCGACTCTCACATCAATACCACTGATTACATCACCACATGAACCTCATAATACTATCCATAATAAGGTCAATCAAATCACCAACACTCCCACTATAAATGAGAAAAGCCAACCCATCGAACCACGGAGAGCACATAGACACTACTCTCATGAACGACCACATAAGGGCCGAGAATCAAAGCAAGGGGAAAGAGGTCCCAATGCTAAACAACGGATAACCGAAACAGAATGTCAAGATTAAAGACACCCACAAGTGACTAGGAAAAACACTCAGACAAAGGAAACCAAAAGCGGATAGTTGAGAATAAAAGTCATAAAAGATGAATCTTAAGGATTTAATGGTTTTAAGAAAAAAAGTTTTAATACTCGAGCCAATCCGTTCGGTATCCATGTCCCTAACATATGCAAGAACCTAGAACACCTAGATGGAGACATCAAGGAAACCAAGAAGTTGAGGAAGGACAACACTACATGTGTGCACAAAACAACATGTCTCATACTCGAGACATAGAAAGAAATGAATGCATGAAACGATCATACCAAGAGAATGCACTTTCAAACCAACCAAAAAAATAACTCAAGGATTCCTAGGATGCCCAAGAGGACAATGAAGGAAGAGTGACACGTTGGATCCATGGAACACAACCGTCTATTTTCAACCCCACGAAAACAAATGACAACATAAGGAAAACGTTCGGCACAACACCGTAACTAACGGCTCAAGAAGTGACATATAAGCCATAAACATGTGCTATGATACAAAGGAGAGTGAAAGAAATGCTTAGGAGAGTGAAATAAGTAAGAGAAACAAAGCTGCAACACATCGAGTAAACATCTCGAGTACTCGGCATACACAGAGGTCGAGTTCTCGAGAATGAACATCTCAAGTTCTCAAAGATCTGTGCCAAGGAGGATGCCATGACACATGAAACAGAAGAGAAGGGGCGATATTAGGTGTACTATGACCTCAAGTACTCAATCATAACCTCGTCTACCTTAACCCAAAAACTTAATGATATATTTCTCAAGGTGTGAAAGAAATGTCAATGGTCACTGTTGGCTTTGAAATTCTATTTCAAGCAATAAATCTTATTTTGATATTAACAAAACATTCAAAACCGTGTTTAGTACTAATATGACTTTGAGCTAAGTGTTTCAGCAAGTACAGGTAAATGATTCGGGAAGATCGCTAAAGCAAAAAGCGATAAGGAAACTCAAGCGCAAACTCGAAGAAGGACAAAAAGATCAAAGAAAGAACAAAAGCTGGAAAGAACAAAAGCTGGACTCAAGACCTAGGGTAGATAGGTCGGGGTGAGAATATTGTAACAAGGTATCTTATGTGTTGATTGGTCTTATAAGCTCAAGTAATAAATCAAACGAACTCAAACGAATCAAAAACGGACCTTGAAAACAAATCTTGGAGTCACCCAGTCGACTGGCCATGAAATGGCAGCCGACTGACTGTGACCTAGTCGACTGGCCGTTAAGGACCCAGCCGACTGGATGAACCAGTGAGCTATAAAACATTTTTATAGTTATGCCCTGTCGATTGGATGAAACAGTGAGCATGAGGCAGTCGACTGGCCTGTCCAAGGTAGTCGACTGACTTTGCCCTGTCGACTGGCAGTTAAGGACCCAACCGATTGATTGCACCAGAGAGTTTCGAACATTTTTGATTACCTGAGGCAGTCGACTGGCCTATCCAAGACAATCGACTGGCCTTCTTGAGACAGTCGACTGACCCTAGTTGTTGGGAAAAATATTTTAAATCTAAGCATGGAGGCAGTCGACTGGGTGCCGTCAGGCAGTCGACTAGGTAATTCAAGATTTTAAGGAAAAGTATTTTTAAACAATATTTTTGCCCAAAAAGAAATGATTTTGCTTGCTGATTTTCAGGTCCTACTCTCCACATTGTCTAGGGTGAGATACACTCTCCAAACCCTAGTGTTACCCTATATAAAGAAAGAGATATGGATTGAAATCTTAAGGTTCTTGTGTGAGAAAGTTTCCAAATATTGTTCATCTCTAATTTTCTCTCAAGCATCTTCTGAAAAATCTTTTGATAGCAAGAAAGATCAAAATCTCGTTTTTCACTCTTATCATTTTGAAGATTTAAACTCAAGCCTTGAGCCTATTCTCTTATTGAAAATATATTGTGAGAATATATATATCTTGAGTTCTTGAAATATCACCTAAAAACACTTGAGCTTATATTGATCTATCTTCCATAAAAACCTTAGGGTTTTGAGTGTTTTTGTTTCTTGAGTGATATATTGATTGCATACACAAATTTGTGATCTTGGGTGAGTGAAGCCCATTGTATCAAGGAAGGATTGTTCTCTTGATTGTGTGAAGAGCTAGTTAGCTCTTTTGTAAAGGTTTTGTTATTCCACCTATTGAAGGAAGAGCCATAGTGTGAGGATCGGGAAAGTCTCAAGGAAGGGGATTCTTTGAGC
Organism: Cornus suecica; assembly: GCA_963922005.1. Lineage (NCBI taxonomy): Eukaryota > Viridiplantae > Streptophyta > Magnoliopsida > Cornales > Cornaceae > Cornus > Cornus suecica. The sequence goes on from OY998243.1 coordinate 37,085,994, forward strand.
CGAGGAGTAGGAGTTACCGAACCTCGTAAAAATCACGGTGTCAACATCTCTATCTCTATCTCCTTACATTATGTTCATGCATGATTAATTTATATTGTGGTAAATAGTTTGTTGAATTTAAGTGAAATTATTCATTACATATTTTGCCTTGTAAATTAATATTGAACCTTGTTGCATGTTCTAGTAAGAATAAAAAGAAGTTAGAAATTATTTTTAAAACCCTATTCACCCGCCTCTAGGGTATTTTAGTGACTTACAATTGGTATCAGAGCCTAATCTCTACTTGTTTTAAACTTAACCGTCTTAGAGAATGATCATGGCCTCAAACATAGTCACTCATGTAGAAGGACAATCTAACAATAGGCCCCCATGGTTTGATGGTTCAAGCTATAGCTATTGGAAGACTAGAATGATAGATTTTCTTCAAGCTATTGATTATAAAATTTGGCTAGTTATTGTTGATGGACCTTTTACTATTACCAAAGTGGTTGATGGAAAAACTATTCCCAAATTGCCTAACGAATGGGATAATGATGAGCGTAGACTTATGTCATTTAACGCCAAAGCTAAGGTTAATCTAAATTGTGCCTTAAGTCCAAACGAATTTAACCGTGTATCTACTTGCTCCACGGCCAAAGAAATGTGGGATAAACTTGAAGTTACTTATGAAGGAACTACTCAAGTTAGAGAATTTAAAATTGATATACTTATGCATGAATATGAACTCTTTGCCATGAAGGAAGATGAAAATATCAATTCTATGATGTCTCGTTTTACTAATATTTTGAATGGACTAAAGCACCTTGGTAGAATTGTTCCTAGATCCGATGCGGCACGCAAAGTCCTTAGAAGCCTTCCGGTCAAATGGGATGCAAAGGTGACGACTATTAAAGAAGCACACGATCTTAGTACTATGAGTCTTGATGAGATTTTCGGGTCACTCCTTACATGGGAAATTACCTTAAAATCTCGTGAAGAAGACGCCAAGCCTAGAAAAGGTATAGCCTTGCAAGCTTCAACTAAAAGTGAAGCAAATGAAAGAATCGAAGAAGAGGTTGATCAAGACATCGCCTTGATCACTCAACAATTCAAGAGATTTCTTCAACGAAAGAAGGCTAAAGGTCGGAGGTTCTTAAAGAGCAACGAACCAAGAGGAGAGACAAGCAAGAAGGAGTCCATTACTTGCTTCAATTGTGGTAAACCGGGACACTATAGAAATGAGTGTTTCAAGCCCAAAAAGGAGAACGAGAAAAGGCCAAACAAAATGGCCATGAATGCAACATGGGATGATTATGACTCTTGTGATTCGGAAGAGGAAGAAAATGGTGAGGAGATTGCAAATCTTTGCCTCATGGCAAATGAAGATGAGGTACATTTAAATTTATATGCATTAGATAATTCCATTTTGTCATATGATGAGCTTTTATTTTCTCATAATGAATTACAAGATGCATTTGAAAATTTGTATGATGAGTTTGAAAAACTAGCTAAGAAACATAGTTTACTCAAGAAATCTAAATCTTCATGTAATTCTACTTGTCACACCATAGTTAATGTAAATGCTAAAAATGACAAAAGTATGAAGATAGAAGAGGAAAACAGTTTATTGAAAAAGACTATCGATGATCAAATAAACATCTTAGCAAAATTCACAAAAGGAAAAGAAAACTTGAGCATCATGCTAGGAAGACAAAGAAACTCTTTTGACAAATGCGGCTTAGGATATGATGCATTCAACAAAGATGCACTTTTATTGAAGAAAAGAAAATCATTAAAGCATACTTTTTCAAAACAATCTTCATTCTCACCTTCTATTGATCATAATCATGTCTCATGTTATTATTGCAAGAAAAGAGGTCACAAAACAAATGCATGTTTTCTAAGGAAGAAGAAGAAAATTGTCTCAAAAATGTTTTGGGTTCCTAAAGGAACCATTGCATCTCTACGTGCAAAAGAAAATTTGGTAACAAATTCATTTTGGGTTCCTAAAGGAACTATTGCATCTCTTTTTAACCATAATGGACCCAAAATAGATTGAGTACCAATAAAAGTCACGTAACATTGTGTTGTAGGTATGCTTGAAGTCCGCCTTAAAAGAAAGATGGTTCCTTGATAGCGGATGTTCAAGGCACATGACGGGAGACAAATCAAAATTCATGTCCCTAAAATCTTATAACTCGAAGTATCGAGTGTCGAATCCACAGAGAGCGGTATCAAGTTCGCAGAAATTTCTATTGACAATAAAAACAACAGTTTGTGATTTAAGATAAATTTCAGAAATAGAGAAATACTAAGGTTTCAGGATTCCACCTATTATAAGCATATGTGATCTACTGATTTGGTTCTTTTTAATTCATTTAGAAAGAATCCAAGCATAATCTGTACCTATGGTGACAAACTATCAAGAATATTTCACTAAACTGTTTAACAATCTGCTATTTTTCAATCACAAAAGAATGGATGATTTTTAACCAACAATGGAGAAAGCATAACTGAATCCATGAAAATCCTCAAACATCCATCAATTAGAGATTTATTCCTAGCAAATATTTATACTACACCAAAACACCAAAGATTAATTCCTAGTACGGTTGTTCACAAGCATAGAAGTACTTATTAAATTCAATTAGAAAGAGTTCAACTATAATCTGTACCTAAGGCAACAAATTATGAAGAATAATTTCTTTAAAGAAAATAACAATCTACTAATCTTCCTCAAATTTCAAAAGCCAGGATGGTTTTTAACAAGACAATGAGAAAACCAAGACTAGACCCATGAATCATCTCAAACACCCATAAATTTCGTAAAAGAGAAAAATCAGAAATTAAATAGGAACAATCCATAACAGAAATAATTCATTTCAAATCTAAAATTGAACAAAATCATAAGATCACATAGTTATAATAGGCTCACCCCTAGCCTTAGCTAGGGTTTTAGTCTTCCATGAAAATAAATGAAGAAAAGAATAATTGAGAAAACTTCTCCATTAGAAACGACAAGCAGCTTCTTCTCTATTCTCTTGCGCAACAATCAAGAGCTCCTCCCTTGTTCAGCAGAGTCGACCCCTTCCTTTTTCAGATCTTCAGTCGCCAACCCTCCTTCTGCAGCAACCACCAAGTCCTCCTTCCCTTTCGTCAGTTCCTCCAGTCTCTTTGTTATAGCCATAGAGCTGCCCCCTCTTTCCTTGCACCGACATCCCCCTTTATTCCCTCATTCTTTTCATGCCCTTTTTGTCCCCTATGCGTATATGTATTTTTCTATATTCCCCACGCTGAAACAAGTCTAAGTGTAGTCACATGCATTGCCCTTTTACTTTTCTTTTCCTTTTCTTCTTTTATCTTTTGTTGTAATGTCACGCTGGAGACAACAGCTTTCTCCTTCATTCACTTTTAATCTTTTATTTTCTTTTTCCTTTATTTTACATAAAGTAACCAAAACATGTAAAATAAAAGAAACGAACATAGTATTTTATCCCCAGCTCATATTGATGTGTTCTTTATACCGCTGCGATCGTGTCGATGAGATCTTCGAAACAAGACCAACTTATGATATGGTTTTTCGAATTTTTCTGAACAACCATACACACGCCTCACATTGCTCAAGTCCAATTTAACTGCTTCGGATGCCTATTTCGGAATATATATTGAAATTCATGCATTAGTTTGCATATATAATTAAAACTATATAACCAAACTCATTAACTCCCATAAAGTGTTCAAAATGTATAAAATGAACATAATAATCATGCACTTTAGGACAGTTATCACTTGAAGTCCGCCTCAAATGTTAACCATAAAGTCGCAGATTTGTTAGGAAAATATTCAATAATTCGTCATAAGTCAACACCATACCATCCTAAAGGGAATGGATAGGCTGAAGTTTCTAACAAATCATTGATTCGAATCTTGTCAAGGTTGGTAAATGATAACGAAAAGAAATGGGTAGAGGAGCTTCCTATAGCATTGTGGACACATTGGACCTCATATTGAAGTGTGTAAGAACATTTATAATATTATTTGTGTTTGGCATGTTCTATACAATAACCATGTTAAATAAATCATCATGTCGAGAGTTTTGTGTATTTCCAATTGAGTTGTTAGTATGTTCGTTTCTATCTCGAGAAATAAGTCAAGGAATGTGTCAAAGCAAAGAAGGCTACCGGAGGGAAAAATTGTCTTTTCCAGACATCGTCACTTCACCGGAGGGCAAAAAAGTCATTTCCAGACATCATGACTTCAACCAAAAGCATCGAGAGTTTGAGATGACTAGTCTAGCTCAAATAGAAAAAAACTACAAAAGATGCAATATATCTACGTTGTCAGAGGTTGAAACATGACAAATTGGCTCTAACCTATGCTTTGGTTTTAGAGCTGGGAGGGGACCCTACGCCCAAGCGTAGGTCCTATGCTCTAGACCTACGCTTAGGCGTAGGTCCCAAGCATAGGTCCCAATGCTTGGTTATGTGATCACTTATTATGCAGGATTTGTTTCGGGGTGCTTTCGGATTTTTCTAGTTTTGTCCCTACTTCGAGTTTTTAAGTGATCGACGTCTTCAAACCTCTATGTATTGGTATATACACATATTTACATCAAATTTTAGAGGATTTATTAAGGTATTGTGAAATTACATAAGAGGGCAACGTTAGGGTTTTCTATGACTTGGTCTATAAATACCAAGGTTCTACAAGAGAAGATGCTACAATTTTTTATGACAATTTTTCAAGAGGGTTTTTGGTGAGAGCTCTGCAATTTTCTATAATTCATAATCTTCTACAGAGTGATATACACAAAGGTGATTATAGAGTGATCATACATATTGATGTTATCTCTTATGTTGAGGTTCTCCAATCGTGCTTCTAAACCGAAGTTCTTTATGCACGATTGGATGAGTGATTGCTGAAAAATTATCACATCATCCATTGCAACGAGGTTGTTCTAATCCATCTGAGTACGGAGCGATTCGAGGATTTCAAACAGCGGGTAGAGAAAGGCAAATCAGGCATCATTTGTCAGTCTCTCATAGTGTCTTGCGAAGCAAGCGTGCTTCGTGAAGTACGAGTGATTCAAGGATTTCAGACCGTGAGTAGAGGAAGGCATATTAGGAGTGATAGTAAGTCTAAAACTCTCATAGGGTTTGTGCTTGTTGATTCATATTACATCGGTACCTGAGTGTACTCGTGGTTTTTTCCATGGAAAGTTTCTTTGGTTTTTCCACGTATAATTCTCTTTGTCGTCTCTTATTTTATTTTCTGCACTATATTGATGATTTGTTTGATATTGCTTGAATATTGTGGTTTGAGAATTAGGATTTTGTGATTGGATTAAAATTGATTTTTCCGCTATTAATTATTAATTTCTCAATAAATCTATAAAAAGCCTATTCACCCCCCTCTAGGCTATTTTCACTATCGTCTTGGTAATTTCAATTGGTATCAGAGCGTGGTTGCCCCGATTTAGGTTAGCTACCTAGGGTTAGATCATGAACTTAGACGATGGAGATGCCTCGTGAAGGAGGTTCCATATCTAGATCCCTTTTGTTTGATGGGTCGAATTACACATATTGGAAAGCGAGAATGAGAGCATTTTTTAAATCTTTAGATGAGAGAGCATGGAATGCTGTTGAAGTAGGATATTCACCTCCTACTGTGAAAGACGACGTGACTAATGAATCAACACCAAAACTGTGAAACAAGTGGACTACTGTCGAGACAAATAGCGTGAATTGGAACTCGAAGGCGTTGAATGTGTTATACAATGCTGTAACTCCGAGTGAGTTTAAGAGGATTGCTACGTGCATAATTGCCAAGGAAGCTTGGGACATTCTCCAAGTCACTCATGAAGGAACGTCTAATCATGAAGGAACGTCTAAGGTGAAACAATCAAAGTTTCAAATTTTGAATTCTCAATTTAAACAACTGAAGATGGAGGAGGATGAGGTATTCGCAGACTTTAAGGCTAGGTTAACTGATATTGTAATAGGGTGTCATAACCTAGGTGAGCCTATTCATGAGACTACAATAGTAAAAGAAAATCCTGAGGTCTCTTCCTGAACATTTTTTTATCTAAGGTCACTGTCATCTCTGAGGTCATGAGTCTTAAAGAAATTTAGGTTGAAGAATTGGCTGAAAATTTAAAATCTTATGAGATGGAGATGTTCAAAAATCCTCATAAAAAGGTAAGTGGCATAAAAGAAAAGAGCATAGCTTTCAAAACCACTAGGGAGGATCAGGTTGAACTTGATGAAGAAAGTGAGTTGAGTCTGAATGATATTGCCATGTTTGCTAAGAGGTTGAACAAATTTGTTAGGGCTAAACAGAATGGCCAGGGACAAAAATTTGGGGATAAGTTGGGTGAGTCCAAAAATAGAAATAAGACTCAAATTAGGAAGGACAAGTCTGATCCTAAAAAGAAGAAACCCAAATGTGTTGAATGTCAAGGATATGGTCATATAGTTGCACAGTGTGCAAACACTGAAAAAATCCAAAGGATTAGATGTCAGTTAGGATGATGACTCTGACAATGGATCAGCTAGTGATGCGATAGAATCAGAAGTAGGTGATGATTCTGAGAATTTCACTTTGTTTGTTGTACAAAGCAAGGAGGTTAAAGAAGTTGCTTCAAGTTTGGCGATGTCTGAAGAGGAATGTTCTGGAAGTGATGAAGATTATGATGAAACACTTCAAGAGTCTTATAATAAATTACTTGATAAGACCACACAACTTCACAAGAATTACATGAAATTATTGACTAAAAGTCTTAACATGGACAAAGAACTGCATTCTTTAAAAGACAAATTAGCCAATAGTTCTCAAACTCTAAATCATCTACAGACCCAAAAGGCCAAGTTGATTGAGGATTTGAATAAGTTTAAACTTGAAAAAGCCGAGGCTTTAAAGTTAATAAATGGTCTCAATAAGGAATTGGTTGAGAAATCTACTAAGATTGAAAATTTGGAAAAAGAGCTGAAAGATGCTAACTCAACTATTTAGAAGTGGTCTAGTGGAACTCTTAAGTTTAATCATATGTTGAGTATAGGATAGTCCACAGGAAATACAAAGGGACTAGGTTTTATTAGAATATTGCAAAATTCAAATGTTGCTGCAAAAACCACCTTTCTAAAAGCCTCTTAAGTAGCATCGAGTTATTCAAAAGGAAATTCAAATTGGAATCCTAGGGTTCAATCCTATGTCAAAAGACCTGTTGAAAACAATCCTTTCCTTACACCTAGATATCCTAGGAAGTTAACTGATGGAGTCCGGAGGTTTGTTCCTATTTGTCATCACTGTGGTGTCAGTGGTCACATTCCACCAAGGTGTTCAAAATTAAGAGGGAAGACTCAGCAATTGGTGAAGGAACAAAGAGTTCAATATGGAGACATGTTAAATATTAAATTCGAATACCGAATGAAGAAATTAAGAATTTGTCAAGATTGGCAAAAGGTGCTTCGAAGATGAAGAAGGCTTGGGTGAGAAAAAGTGAGCTACACTATCTTGTAGTTCATACTGCACTTAGAGCACATAAGTCTACATCTTGGTATTTGGATAGTGGATGTTCGAGTTATATAACTAGAGATAAGTCATTGTTTGGATTTATCGAGGAATGTCATGGTGGGATAGTCACTTTTGGTGATGGAGAGAAGTCGAAGGTTCTAGGAAAAGGTACCAATGTGGTTTCTGGTCTACCTAAACTAGAAGATGTGCTTTATGTAGAGGGTCTTAAAGCAAATTTATTGAGCATAAGTCAGATATGTGATAACAATCATAATGTCATTTTTTCTCTTGATAAGTGTTCGATCATTAACTCTTCTAGGAATTACGTAATGGAAGGTATACGTTCAACTGATAATTGTTATTGCACTGTTCCTAATTCTGAATTGTTATGTAATAGAGTTAAACTTGATGAAGTTAAAATATGGCATCAGGGGATGGGACATGTTAATTTTCGTGAATTAACAAAAATTACTAAGTGTGAAATTGTTAAGGGAGTCCATAAGCTTGGTTATGCAAAAGGAATTGTGTGTGTATCATGTCAGAAAGGTAAACAAGTTAGATGTCAGCACAAAAAGACAAATGTCATTAATACTTCTAGACCTTTAGAGTTGTTGCATATTGATTTAATGGGTCCCGCTAGGACCATGAGCAAAGGAGGAAAGAAGTATAATTTTGTCATGGTGGATGATTATTCAAGATTTGCGTGGGTTGGATTTCTATGTGAAAAGTCTGAAGCTCCTGAAAGTTTTAAGAGAATTTGTTTAAAAATTCAGACTGAGAAGAATTGTTACATTTCTAGAGTAAGGAGTGATCATAGAAGGGAGTTTGAAAATTCAAAAATTAAAGTGTTTTGTGATGAGAGATGAATAAAACATGAATTTTCAGTACCTAAAACTCATCAACAAAATGGAGTAGTTAAAAGGAAGAATAGGGTTATTCAGGAAATGGCCAATGTTATGCTACAAGGTAGAAATGTTCCTAGGTATTTTTAGTCCGAGGCAGTGAAGACAGCGTGTTACACCTCAACCAGAGTTTATCTTAGGCCTGGCACCTTAAAAACTCCTTATGAACTATGGAATGGTAAGAAACCCAATGTGAAATATTTCAAGGTTTTTGGAGCAAAATGTTATATTCTTAGAGATCGTGAATCTATTGGGAAGTTTGAGTTTAAGAATGATGAAGGAATATTTTTAGGTTATTCATTGACTAGTCGAGCATATAGGATTTTTAACCTTAGAACTCAAAGGATGATGGAATTTGCCACTGTGGTGGTTGATGACTCATGTGTTGATGAATCTCCAATGTCTGCTGAGGAGGAAGATAGTGAGTCATTCTTTATATTGGATGATGGTTCTTCTAAGGTTGATAACAAGGATAATGTGGTTAGTGATGATCAAGTCCTACAGAATGACATGATTCAATTGGTGATGTTCAACCTACACAGTCTCAGGAACCATCTGCATAGGTAAAGTTCTACCATCATTTGGATAATGTTATAGGATCTGTTGATCAAATGATGGTGACACGGAGAAAATCTAGGAATGAGGTTTTGTATGCATGTTATACATCTTCTTTGGAACCTAAAAATGTTAAAGAATCTCTTCAAGATCGTGAGTGGATAAATGCTATACAAGAAGAAATTTGATAGTTTGTTAAGAATGATGTGTGGTATCTTGTGCATAGACCGAAGGAGATAAATGTGATTGGTACCAAGTGGATATTCAAGAATAAAAAGGATGAACATGGTACAGTAGTTAGGAATAAGGCTAGGCTTGTTGCTCAAGGTTATACTCAGTTGGAAGGTATAGACTTTGATGAGACGTTTGCTCCAGTAGCGAGACTTAAATCTATTCGAATTTGGTTTGCTATTGCATGCAATCTTGGATTCAAGTTGTATCAAATGGATGTGAAGAGTGCATTTTTGAATGGTGTTCTTCATGAGGAAGTATATGTGGAGCAGCCCAAGGGATTTGAAAATCCTTATTGTCAAGATCATGTTTACAGGCTGAAAAAGGCTTTGTATGGGCTAAAGTAAGCTCCTGGAGCTTGGCATGAAAGGTTGACTGATTACCTATTGGGGACAGGTTTTACTCGAGGGGGAGTGGACAAAACACTGTCTATTCAGAAAATTGAGAGTGATACAGTTGTTGCTCAAATCTATGTTGATGATATTGTGTTTGGATCCACTTCTGATAAGTTTGTTCATTATTTTGGAGATCAAATGAAACATGAATTTGAGATAAGCGTGATTGGTGAATTGAACGTCTTTCTAAGGCTTCAAGTTAAGCAATTAAATGATGGAATTTTTGTTTATCAAACTCGTTATGTCTTGGAATTGGTGAAGAAGTTTGGTTTGGAAAAGGCTAAGGATGTTCACATTCCTATGAGTACAAGTGTTAAGCTTAGCTTAGATACCAAAGACAAAGATGTCGATCCTATCTTTATAGGAGTATGATTGGGAGTTTGTTGTATTTCACTGCCAGTCGACCTGACATAGCGTTTAGTGTTGGTTTGTGTGCACGTTACCAAGCAAGTCCTAAGGAGTCTCATATTAATGATGTGAAAAGGATTATCAAGTATGTTAAAGGGACAGTGAATTATGGACTGTGGTATCCATCAGGTACTAATACTGATATCGCATCTTTTTCTGATGTTGATTGGGCCGATAATGTTGATGATAGAAAAAGTACCAGTGGAGGGTATTTTTATGTTGGAAATTGCTTAGTTTCTTTGCATAGCAAGAAGCAAAATTGTGTTTCCCTTTCCACTACTGAGGTTGAGTATATAGCAGTTGGTAGTTGTTGTACTCAGGTTTTCTGGATGCGTCAAATGTTGTTGGATTATGATTTTTCTCAAGGCATGATGACTGTGTTCTGTGATAACATGAGTGCAATAAAAATTTCTAAAAATCATGTTCAACACTCTAGGACAAATCATATAGATATTCGACATCATTTCATTTGTGGTCCTGTTGAAGATTAATGTCTCTAGAGTTCATATCCACAAATTCTCAGTTAGCAGATATCTTTACAAAACCATTAGATTTTTAAAAACATGTTAGTCTTAGCAAATCTATTGGTATTCTTTCTTTAGAATAAATATCTTCTTATCTATCATTCTAGAAGCACATTGCATTATTTTCTTAGAATTGATAAGTAATCATGCATTTGTATTATTTTTATTCATGCATGCATTTTATTTTGAAATAAATGATAATAAAAGTTTTGAGACTATTGAGCTTGGCTAGAGTACAAAAATTGTCATATTTTACTATATTTTCACATTTATTTATTTCATTATGCATATGTAAAGTAGAGGTATCAGACTAACCTAAGATTTTTGGATGATCACTTGGCATGATTATTTTATGTTACAAAACTTTAATCTTAGGTGCTAGTTGCTTCGGTGATGATTATAATGCCTGTTGAATCTGTTAATTTTTTTTATTTAACCCGAAGTGGTATGAATGTTCATGAGTTATGCTAGATTGGTAGGCATGAAATATTTTTTACATGTGTATGAATATTGTGGTGATGTTGAAAAAAATTAGATGTTTAAAATATTAAAAATGTAAAAAGTAGTTCTTCAATCTGAGTAAATGGGTCTCTTGCCTTAGTAAGCATTGAGTATTCGCGTAAAAAGGGGAGAAGACTAATGAGCATAAATCCCATGGAAGAAGCTCGAGCCCAGTTGGTCGGGACAAAAAATCATCGCTGGAAAGTCCGGAGCTTAGAAAGACAAAAAGGGATATGGTGAAAAAGTTGAAAAGATGAGAAGGAGGAAATTGTGTGACAAAGAGAAAGTATTTTTAGTTTTTGACTTCTAGTTTGGATCTTGTATTGAATTATCATCACGGTTGGTGGGGAGATTATCAGCTTTAGTGTGTATTGTTTTCATCTTTCCTTAGTGCTTGCACATGAGAATTTTCATATATATATATTTGTAAAACTTGACTTGTGCATTCTTGAGTTTACAAGGTATGTGTGCTAATTTTATTCTATATCATGTGTATAATGGTCGAGTTAAATCTGAGAATATGATGTGTTAATGATTGGCTTTGTGTCTCTACTACCTTGCTCACAGATTTCTAAAAAAAACAAAAATATTTTATTTTGTTTTTTATTCATGACATTTTGCATTCATGCATTAGTATTAGGGTTATGCATTTGTATATGTTATGTTAAGAGATCTATATCTTGATGTTTTTCATTGAGTACTTCCTTGCATCTCTCTACATTATTGTTATGGCATATACTCTCTTTGTTTGACATTTCAGTGATAAAAATGGGGAAAAGTATATTAAGTGAGGGGGAGAGATTGAGGTTGTTTGGTTAAGATTGTTTGAATGATTCAGAGGGAGAAATATTTAGCAAGGGGGAGTTTATTCTTAGGGGGAGAATGATGATCATTATGTGTGCATTGGTGTTATCATTTTCTTATGATCATTTTATATTTGTTTTCCACACATGTGTTTAATGGTTTGTTCAGTGTTGTGGTTACAAGATTGGTTGACCATCATGAAAACAATGTGACAGTTTATATCTATGTTTGTTGGTGTGTGTTCATAAGTATAGATGTTATGTTGTTATTTATGAGGCTATATTGTGAAACATGTTTTTGTCTCAGAAATGCCAAGGGGGAGATTGTAAGAAAATTTATAGTATTATTTGTGTTTGACGTGTTCTAGACAATAACCATATTAAGTGAATCGTCATGTTGAGAGTTTTGTGTATTTGCAATCTAGTTGTTAATATGTTCGTTTCTATCTCGAGAAAGAAGTCAAGGAATGTGTCAAAGCAAAAAAGGCTACCGGAGGGCAAAATCATCTTTTCCAAACATCGTCACTTCACCAGAAGGAAAAAATATCATTTCCAGACATCATGACTTCAACCAAAAGCATCGGGAGTTCTAGATGACTAGTCTAGCTCAAATATGAAAAAATTGCAAAAGATACTGTTACCTACGTTGTCAGAGGCTGAAACAGGACAAATTGGCTCTGACCTATGCTGTGGTTTTAGAGCTGCGAGGGGACCCTACGCCCTAGACCTACGCCTAAGCGTAGGTCCCAATGTTTGGTCACGTGATCACTTGTTATGTAGGATTTGTTTCGGGGTGCTTTCGGATTTTTCCAGTTTGGTCCCTACTTCAAAGTTTTAAGTGATCGACGTCTTCATACCTCTATGTATTGGTATATACAAATATTTACATCAAATTTTAGAGGATTTATCAAGGTATTGTCAAATTACATAAGATGGCAAGGTTAGAATTTTCTATGACTTGGTATATAAATACCAAGGTTCTACAAGAGAAGTGGCTACGATTTTTTATGATGATTTTTCAAGAGGGTTTTTGGTGAGAGCTCTGCAATTTTCTATAGTTCATAATCTTCTACAGAGTGATACACACAGAGAGGTGATTATGGAGTGATCATACATATTGGTGTTATCTCTTGTGTTGAGGTTCTCCAATCGTGCTTCTACACCGAAGTTCTTTATGCACAGTTGGATGAGTGATTGCTGAAAAATCATCACACCGTCCATTGCAACGAGGTTGTTTTGATTCATCCGAGTACGGAGCGATTCAAGGATTTTAGACCACGAGTAGAGAAAGGCAAATCAGGCATGATTTGTGAGTCTCATAGTGTCTGGCGAAGCAAGTGTACTTCGTGAAGTACGAGTGATTCAAGGGTTTTAGACCGCGAGTAGAGGAAGGCATATCAGGAATGATTGTAAGTCTAAAACTCTCATAGAGTTTGTACTTGTTGATTCATAGTGCATCGGTACCTGAGTGTACCCGTGGTTTTTTTCTTGGAACGTTTCCTTGGTTTTTCCACGTATAATTCTTTGTGTCATCTCTTGCTTTATTTTCTACACTACATTGATGATTTGTTTGATATTTCTTGAATGATGTGGTTTGAGAATTAGGATTTTTTGATTGGATTAAAATTAACTTTTCCGCAATTAAATATTAATTTGTCAATAAATCTACAAAAAGCCTATTCACCCCCCTCTAGGCTTTTTTCACTATCGTCTAGGTAATTTTCAAAGCGCTACAAATTTGACTCCATATATGTTGGTTTATGGGGTGGAGGCTGTGTTGCCAGTAGAATTAGAGGTCGTGGCTAAAATACTGATGTCAAAAGGTAGTAAGGAAGAAAGGCTACTGGAAATTCAAGCATTGGAAGAAACAAGGGCTGAGGCCTTCACAAATCAGAAGGTTTACAATAAACTACAAGCAAGAAATTATAATAAGAAGGTACGATATAGATGGTTGAAAGAAGGGGACAAGGTGTTGAAAACAGTTCCAGCAATTATGAGAGGACAAAGAGTAAGGAAGTTTGAAGCTAAGTGGAAGGGTCTTTATGTAATTACAAGTGAAAACAGTAGTGGCTACTACAGAATGGAGCACGAGATCACTCATGAGAGAACTAGGCACGTTAATGTGAAGTGGATAAAACTGTATCAAGCATGAAGCCTTTATGCTCTGAGGAAAGATTATAAGTTTAAATGCATAGAAAATTGAAAAGAAGAATTAGAAGCATGTAATAAGAAATGTTGAAATAGTAAAGACGGTCATAATATGATGTCATTCAACAAGATACGTGCATAAAATATGACTAAAATCAGTGTATCAAAAATGTGTATACATCATGAGGATAAAAGTACAAAATAAGACAAGATACTAAAAAGATCTTTGGTGATAGGATCTAACAGCTTAAAACCCTCATGTTCCTCCCAATACATACGAGTCTTCTCAGAATGATCAGCTATGGCTTAAAGTTTCTTGTCATCCTCTTCGAGTAAGGCCAGTCTCCTGCGAGCTTTTGCTATCTCAGCCTATTTCTCCTATCGAATGACACGGTTCTTGAGCTCAGTGCAATGATGATCATAAAGCCTTTGAACGGTCCCTCACTTTCACATACCCCCTGACTTGTTTTAAAATCCGTAAAACACAAGCAATAGGGGAAACTAATTTCACGTTCTAAGTTCAAGTCCCAACTTTATAAATTTCACTAACTCGTTTTAAATCTCAAGGGGTTACTAGGCCACCTATTCTCATTCAGTTCAAATATGTATTAATTTAGCAGAAAAATATTTATGTAATTTTCATCTCCTGCTTCGCTTCTAACCCATATACAGACATTTTATATTCACAAATATAAATATCTAAAATAAAATAAAAGCTAGGACTGGGTTCGCACACCTAAACCATAACAAATAATACAGTAGTGAGAATATTTTTTCACCTCAAAACGCATGTCATGCGTTAAACCACAAAAGGAGAGCAAAGAGAGATTACCAGTCTTCTCATATTGGGCTCCTCGCAAGTAGGAGACTTCACGGGTGAAACTTCCACGCGATGTGAATGCTTGGGTGTATTAGTTGAGCCTGCATGAGGTACATTCTTGGTCTTCTAAGGTTTTTGCTGGGTAGGAGCTTTGTCTACTGGTGAAGTACCAGTATGAACATCCAGAGTTTGTGCTTTGGACTTAGGACCACGTGAACCTCGCGACTTGCGAAGCTTTAAAGAATGGTCAGAAGCATAAATAGATATTGGGACTATGGTGTTGTGAGGATCATCCATGAAAGTTTTAAATCTAAGTTATTGTTCCTTCTAGAATTCAAGATAAAAAAGGGTTAAGCCACCTTTGCGAGTACCTGGAGGTATATTTTTTTTTTGATAACCAAGTCAGTTTATAAAAAGAAATAAGGTCTAGAAGACCATACACATTCCAAGGGGCATACCCCAGGTAACATTACATAAATGGAATCCCCACATCCACCAAAGTAAGAAAAACCATCATCTAGTTTTCCCTCTTCTACCATCACTATAATAAGAATACCTATACAAAATGTAAGTTCCTTTAATAGGCATTCTGATTTGTCTTCTCAAAATAAAACAAACACTGATCCACCTGTGGGTATACATGATAAAGCTAATTAATAGCAAACATATATCACAAAGAAAAGTGATAAACATCAAACCACTGCATATACACCAAAACAACATGAAATCTGAGCAGCCCACTCTTAACCAAGCTTTCTTTATACAAGAAATATAGAATGAGGTAGTCTCCATGTAGTTGCAATATCCAAATTCCTTAGTCACCTTTACTTTCTGAAAAGCACAAACTCGGATAGTAACTGACTCCATAATCTCTCTTTGAATCTAACCTTCAGTTCTGAATTCTCCAGCATACATCCTTTTATTCCTCTCTTACCAAATAGTGTAAATAGTATAAGCTAGACATAACTTAGCAAGAAACGGCTCCAACTCATTTTCTTTAAGCTATACATTACAGCAATTGATTAGGGCAGTCCAAGGGAGATTAGGAAAGAAGAGATGCGTAGCTTGCTGCATTAAATTCCAGATTTGAGTGGAAAAGGAACACTCAAAATATAGGTGTTGTCTTGACTCTATAGGTTGAGAGCAAAAAACACATTGTTGTTGCTGAATTAAAATCATAATCATCATCCTATCTTGAGTCATTAACCTATCTTGAATCACCACCCAAAGGTTAAAAGCATGTTTTGGGATGTGTTTGGGAAACCAAACCGTATGCATCCACTCCACCTTATTTCTTCCATTTCGAAGCATATTCCAAGCATATCTGATTGTGTAATTGTCTCCAGTAGGAACCCAAATGATTTTATCATTATGTTAAATATTAGGAGGATCAAAAGATTGGATATTAGCCCTCAATTGCATGAGCTATAAAGATCTTGGAATAGGAAGAATCCAACCATCATTTCTGATCATATAAGAGACTTTTGCATCCCTTGGTAGACCTGAGTCGTAGATAACACTAGTTCCCAAATGTTGAGCTATAGAGCAACCATATACCCAATTATCATGCCATAGAGATATTGATTCCCCATTTCCAACTATGAACTTGAGGTGTCTTCTAAACTGATCTCTCATTCCAAGCATTTTTATCCCCACCCAAGAGCACTTATCAAGGATCTTTAAGAGCCAAAAGTTTTTGTTTTAAACCAATTCCTCCTTACCCCAAAGGGCCTAAAGATTAGTGTGATCAGTCTGAAGCAAGATCCAAATTTGTTTACTAATAGCAGCCATGTTCTAAGCTACTAAATCTTTAAGCCCTAATCCTCCCTCTTCTTTTGGAAGGCAAATGGTAGACCAAGCCACCTTCTCTCCCCCTGAAGACAAATCTAGCCCTTTCCATAAAAATTTCCTCATAATGCTAGCAATCTCCTTCATCATCCCTTTAGGAAGAATGTAGGTAGTAGCCCAGTAAACTTGAACCAAAAACAACACTACAACAATAAGTTGCCATCTTCCTGCAAAAGATAAAAATCTTGTATTCCAAGATTGAACTCTTCTAGTGATTTTAATCACCAACTCTTGGCAATCAACAACTGAAAGTCTTGTAGAAATTAAAGGGATGCCCAAATACTTGATAGGAAAAGTAGCAAAGTTAAAGTTGGTCATGATGAGAATAGTCTGCAAGTTATCTTCTTCCACTCCAGAAGCAAAAAAAACAAACTTTTTTTTAGGATTAGGGGCTAAACCAAAAATGTTATTAAACTTTTGCAAAACATTCATCAAGGTAGACACAAAAGATAAATTACCCTTACAGAAAAGAAGAAGATCATCAGCGAACATTAAGTGGTTAATCTTCAAACTTTGACATCTCACATGGTATTGGAACCGGTCTCCCTCTTCAATGTTGTTCAGAATCCCTGAAAGTACTTCCATGGCGATGACAAAAAGATAAGGAGAGATTGGATCTCCTTCTCTAAGCCCCCTTCCACTTGAAAAGAATCTTTCTAGCCCTCCATTGATATTTATAAAAAACATAGGAGTTGAGTAACAAGTAATAATCCATTTTTGCATCTTTTCTGGCAGCCCAAAATTTTCAATTAGCTAAAAACTCTCAAGAAATAGTGTCATAAGCTTTCCCGAGGTCCACCTTCATTACCACTCTAGCTGGGGTATCATTCTTGTGAGAGTGTAAAAGAATCTCCTGAGAAAGCAGCACATTATCTCGAATATGTCTCCTAGGAACAAAACCTGATTGATTTAGGTTAATGCACGAAGACAAAACTGTTTTGAGTCTATTACCCAAAATCTTGGAAATACATTTGTAAAGAAAATTACAAACTGATATAAGCCTAAAATCAGCAACTTTAGAAGGGTTTGTGATTTTAGGAATCATAGTAATAGCAGTAGTGTTGATCTCTTTTAGAATTTCTCCAGATTCAAAGAAATCTTGGATTGCTTCCACCACCTCCTTCCCTATTATAGGTCAAGCTGCCTTATAGAACAATGAATTTAAACCATCTGGCCCTGGAGATTTATTATCATTCATAGCAAAGAAAGTATGCCTAACTTCATCAGCAGTAACACTTCTACACATTTGCTCTCCTTGTTCACCTGAGATAGGGTGATGAATGTAATTGTCAAGCTCCTCTAACCTACTACTATTGATTTGTTTAGAGAACAAATCCTTGTAATATTGAATGATCTCGATCTTCACAAGTTCAGGATAAGTAACCACATTTCCATTCTCTTTGGTAATGGGCATAATTCTATTGAAAGCTCTTCTTTGAGTAGTCATCTTGTGGGAAAAGGATGTATTTTGATCCCCTAAATTAAGCCATTGCACTCTAGACTTCTGTCTACAAAGAATCTCTTATGCATGAGCTATTTTATAGAAATGATGAAGACAATCCTTCTCAACTTGCTTAAAATTAAAGTTTGTTGGGTTGTTATTAATGATCTTCTGAATATCCAACAACTTCCTTCTACTCACATTAACCTGATCAGAGATTTTTTTATAGTAGAGATAGTTTAAAGTTTTAAGCCCTTGCTTGATAAGCTTCAATTTCTGAGTGACAACAAACATCTTTGATCCCCTAATCTCCTTACTCCATGCATCAACAATCATAGGAAGGAAACCCTCATGATGAATCAAAAAATTATTAAATCTGAAAGGCCTTATTACTTTGAGCTCCTCTACATGAATTTTGAAAAGGATACAAGCATGATAAAAAATATAAGGAGGTGTAAAAGATACCTCTCCATTAGAAATCAGCTCCAACCATTTGTGATATGCGAGACACCTATCCAACTTCCTGAACTTCTGCCCATTATTCCATGCATATTTCATTCAGGAATAGGTAATATTCATTAATCTAGATTCATCCAATGCATGCTCACACTCTCGCATGTAAGGTTTCCAACTAGTAGAACCCCCCACCCTTTCATGTTTGTGTCTAATGGCATTAAAATCATCTGCTGCAAACCAAGGCTCATGTTGATGGTTATTTGCAATATTAGAAAGATCCACCCAAAGTTTCCTTCTCTCTATATAATCATTGCTGCCATATACAAATGAAGCAAAACACACAAAAGAATCCTCCACATTTGCAATTTGACAATGGACAATCTTATCAGTAGCAAAAAGAGTGTTCACCACTATCTTATAAGGATCCCAACAAATCAAAATCCTCCCCAATTCAGCATGTTCATAATTTTGGATACTCTTCCATCCTGGGCAAATCACTTTTAGAGTTTTATCAATATTGCATTGCTAAACTTTAGTTTCCATAAGACACATCAAAGAAATACCCAACTCTTTAATCATTTTCTTAATCTCCAACTGCTTGACATAGTTATTCAAGCCTCTAATATTCCAAATGCTATAAATCATTTAAACAATAGAAGATTTGGTTACCTCTTCCCCGCCTTTGTGAGGTAAATCTCTCTTCAGCAATCTTTTAGGTTTAAAAATTTCCATAGAAACTTTACCATTGATATTGCTTCCCAACAATAGCTTTTTCGGAGGTTCTTTGGCCAAACCAACAGCTCTTTGTCATTGTATCATTTTTCTCCTTTGTATCCACAACATCTTGGTCTTCTTAATTCAGCAGACATGCAAATTTGTTTGGAGATTTGTGAGTATCCCCTATAGCATCATTTACCCCTGTAGCTTCCTCTACAATCTGCTCTATATCATTCACATATGTACCTTCCTTAGCAACCGTATTAGCCTTTGATAGGTTAGTCTCCAAATTATCAGCTTCCATACTCTCCCCAACCTCCCTAGAAGAATAATCTGCCTTCTCTATCCATTTTCCCTTCTGATTCTTGTCTTTGATTTCAGAAATAACTAAATTCTCCCCAGAATTGTTCATATCAGCACTCATAGTTTTATTCCCCACAACCACCCATTTTTCTTAATCTCTTTAGATTTTTGAACTGCATTTTGAACTTTCAATTTAACATAATTTTTAATTGAATGCCCAAAAAACTCACAATGTGTACATTCAATGGAATCCACTGATATTCAACAGCAATGGGAATAATTCTACCATCAGCCAATCTAGCCTCAACCTCAGAAGGTAGCTCAGCATTTATATCCACCTCAATACATATTTTGGAATAATTTAATCTCCCTTTTCCATCAGTTTGAGCATTCGCATAAAGTGGTTTCCCCAATATGCATGCAATATAACCCAAACCTTCTTATGTCCACAACTGTAATGACACATGAAAAAACTTAGTCCAAATGGGAACACTTTTAAGGCATTGTTTGTGAATATCTAAATCAGATCTCCATTTTTGCAACACCATAAGTTGGTTTGCAAAATGCCACAGACCATTCTCAATGATAGAATCACTACTTTCAGAACAATCAAATTTAAACACGAAAAAACCCGTGTATAAACTTATAACTTCAGTCAATCCTTCTCTACCCCAAAGCCTCTTCGCAATTGAATCCACAGTTGGAAATGGAAGTTTCCTCTCCATGCAATAACCCACTAAGCAATCCTTCCACATATAACACCCCTTCATTTCAACTTCATGAGGAATCTCTACGACTTTATCTTTCACAGCCTGAGGATAATACTTCAATTGCATTTTGTTCTTTGAGATATTTTTAGACAAAGTTTCAGCCCATGACATTGAATTCTTAGCAGATTTAGCACTTTCCTTAAGATTTTCATCACCCACATGTTATTGCATATCCCTACCACCATCAGAAGCAATCTTCTTACCTTTCAAAGATGGAAGTGTAGGGAACACCTTATTGAATCCAGTTTCGTCAGTCCCTTTAACAATTCCAGGCCTCTCAGTACTTTCAACAAACACTTGGTGTGCAATTTTGCAGTAAGTAGGAGGAGAGTTATTCTTCATATTCTTTGGCAAATTATCAAACACTTGGTGGGAATTTCCATCGTATTCAACTCTTGATTTTCCATTAGAAATAACCTCATTAGCTTGTGTATTCAAAACTGAATAATCACTAGCTTTCTCCAATCTTGAAGCTATAACATTTGTAATATATCCAGATTGAGGAGCTAGATTATAACTAGCATCCAAACATGGAAACTCATAATTCCGTGACTTACTCATATAATCAAACACTTGGTGGGCAGAACTTTCACATTCCCTATCAAACTTGTATTTGCTATTGAGTTCATGAGTGGCTTCAAGAGCCTTCCTTAAATTAGCCACTTCATTCCTTAGTAGGTCCACCTCAGAAATTTCAGCCCCTTTATGGGAGACTTCGGATCTACCTTCCCCAATAGGTGTAGTAAAATATGGGATCCATGGGACAATAGTATTACTAGATTTCTCTACATTAATATGTGGAGATCTCTTTTCAGATTCACATTCCTTATGCAGGTCGGCCATTGTTTCCTCACAAGGAACAAGGGTTTGAAAATCAGCAAGATAATGAGAATCCAATTAGCCAAAAGTAAAATCAGAAAGTGAGAAAGTGATAAGAAACAAACGAGGGAACTTAAAATCAGAAAGAAACCACTCAATCTCACAAAAAAAGAGAATCAGATTAGAAGATGAACAAAAATCTCAAGAAATCAAATGAAAAACTATAGTGACAACCAAAAGGAATCAGAATCAAGAGTAAATGTCAAAGAAAGCCATAGAGAAAGACAAACAAATCAATTCAACAAGATGAATCAGTACACCATAACTCCAAATTCTAGAGAGAATGAGGAGCTTCTCTCTCTAACCTATTATTCCTAGTATGGAAGTTGATTTTGTCCTGGAGGTATATATATGATAGTGGAGAATATACGAAGACTATTTTCTAAAGATTCGCGTTAACGGATGAGTGCCCTATCAAAAGTCTTCTTGCCAGGTAAAGGAAGAAATGGCCTGATCAAAACCAAACTGGCGAGACACTCACGCAGGGTTGTAGGCAGTAATTTTATCAAAGGTTTCACTGAAAATAGGAAGGTGACATCTATATATTATGGTAGAAAAGACAAGATGATCATCAGAAGAGATTTCATAAGACACAATTTCATTCTTGAGATAAAACTTAGGAAAAAATAGAAGCCCTCAAGATGAGTAGAATAAGGACGCCAGAAAATTCAGAGGGTATATCTATGAAGTCGGCTAGTACTTTTGAGGAGAAGAGGGAAGACCACCTAGAAGCTCACGATTTCAACTAAGATGAGGTCGCGACCTTTGAAGAACCTAAAGGAGGAAAATAATGAGGGACATGAGCATAATTGGGGAAACGCTCCAAAAGAAATAGAGTTAGAAAAGTACCTGATACATGGGTACTAATATCATATCTGCTAAGTGACCTTGAGAAGTCATTGGAAAGAGTATCTAGTTGATAATATAAAGTGCCAATAAATAGAGGGGCAAGAGAGATACGGGTGCCTCACGAGATCATGACAGCTAGAAGAAATACGAAATTACTAGGGCCATCTTCTGGTTTAACTTGAAAGATGTAACAATCCAGCCAATACGGGCGGAAACTAGCCAGTTCTAAAGGGCCATTGAATTGAGGACCTGGGGCTGACTCGTGATCTTGACCTGAAACAAGTCTCTAAGGAGCATACTCATGGAAAAAATGGTGACACCATAAGGAGTATGAAAGTTTAGGATGGTTGGACATGGCTTGCTCTAGGAAAAACACCCATTTGTCAAACCAACTGCCTCGCTAGCATACATATTTGCCGCAATAAAGGAGTTGATTGAGGATATTCTTGTCTTCAGGATTGACGAGTGGGGCCTTGATGGGGCGTGAGTCAAGAAGAGGAAGACAAAATAAAATTATCACATCTTCAAGAATAGGTGTAAACTCTCCCCATGAAGCAATAAATGTGTGTGAAAAGGAGCTCCATCGCGAGACCAGGGTAGTCAGAGTATCTACGTCGCGACGAACATAAAAATTTGAGAAGAGCTCTATAGATTCAAGTACCCTTGTTTTGGCTAAAATAGCGTGATCACGCTCTTGGCTAAGAATATGGCTAGACCGCATCTTCCAATCATTGATGGGTGCCACGTGTCCCTTATACTCAACGAACAAAAAAGGGGCATATCCCCTCTCAATAAGAAAATGGGGAGTAAGAAGGAGGAATAAAAATAGAAGTAGCCTCATGGTCTGGATCTAAAGTGATTAGGTCACTATCACTGACAACATCATTAGCAACAAAGTTTTCCATCGCAAACCAAAAAACATCATGATGAATGTCGGAAAAGGGGGCTTTACGCCATTCTGAAGCTTGGGGAATAGGAGGAACAAGCCCTGAATAAGGAGCAAAAAGCTTTGGGGTGGATACTTTAGTCATAATGACAAAGTAGGAAGATAAAGTACTTGCGAGGGGTTGAAATTTGATAAATATGCGAGGTGTATATGATATAGGAAAGGAGAGGATGGGACAAAATATGGGAAAATATGAGATATGAGAATAGGAGAGCTCTGGGAAGAAGAGAAGTAAAAATGAAATAAAAATGACAAGTGTGGATTATATAGGGTCTAGGCGCGAAAAATGAAAAGGCGTAATAAATGTGCGAAGGAGGTGAAATGTCACTTAGCCAAGCACACCAAAATTGGTCGTGGATCCTGGAGAATGAATTATTTTGAAACTCTAAATGTAGATATAAAGAGGCAAAATTGAATTGAGTGAAAAAGCATTTCGCGAAAAGAAAAACAAAATTCATCATGATAAAAGGGGTTGCGGAAAAACATCTCGCGACAATGATAAACCATTCGCGAAAAGAAATAATTCGCATCAAGAACTCGCGAGGTAAGGATTGTAATACTTAGCTAAGTACTAAAGCACAATGGGGAAAAATGTAAGGGGGTGCCTCGCGAGTATTATTTGGGAATTGACCCAAAATGGTTTATACACAAGTAAAAACATTGCATAGAGGTATCTATGAGGGGACTGATGTGGGTATAGCTAACATCTAAACTCATAACCCTATATGCTACTTGTATAGAAAGTACTACATGAAAATCTAGGGAAATGCTTCGATTATACAAATAGTGGGTCGCGACCCTATTTGTGCCATTTAAAGCAAAAGTACCTCAGAGAGGCCAATAGTACTCAGGGTCATGAAAATGGTATGCATGCAAATAGGTCATGACCCAGGAAAAGGCTATAAACATTACAACTCCTTAGACAAGGAAGGATAAAGGGAAAAGAGGATCCGTGAGGAAGCTATGCGGATCATGGGTCGCGAGACACCTTAGGGATCTTGCGAGATGTACCATCCAAGGCGTGACAAAGTGCTGACATGGCAGGAGCATTTCGAAAAGAGATGCTGGGTCACAGTGTCTATAAATACTGACCCAAGCCTTCATTTCAGAGGACTTCTCAGACTTAGAGAAAGAAAGAGTGATTTACAAGTAATTATCTGTACTATTTCTCTTTTCTTCCTTCCTCTTTCCATAGTTCTGTAAATCATAAAAGAAGCAATAAAAACCATCTTTGTCAGGAGTGTTAGAGTGTGCAGGAACTATTTCTAAATTAATCAAATCACGAACCCCCATACACCTAGGAATTATATTGAACGAGTATAGAATTGTTTGTTTAAGAAAATTAGAATATAAAATTATAGAGGGTTGTTTATTTTGTTTATTTAGAGAAAAAGTGAAAACCATTTGAAGATGAATATATTATTATTGTAAACTTGTATAGTGGTGTAGTGAAGTCATTATGGATAAAGTAAATTACTCTGAACGAATTATTTTTATTGTAGTATAGATTTATTTAAGCACTGAAATACTCCACTGTTTAACTGTTATTAGAATATAAATATATATGTTGTAGATATGGAGTTCAACTGTCTATATATGAAATTAAAATATAATTAAAAATTAAAAAATTAATAGATTAGTATACAGTTAGATATAGATATAGATTTATAGCTCTTTGTATTGCTTACCAATATGGTAATTATTAGTAGTTTATTTGAGTGAAAATATAATACCAAAATAAAATTAATAATTATCTTTAATTATATAATTACATGTGAATTAAAATTACTTTTAAATTAAAAATTAGGGTTGGAAACTCTTTAAACTTTTAATAGTACTAGTAAAAAACACGTGCTTTGCACATAAATAAATTTAATTTTGTAATATTTTTTATAAATTTATTTTAAATTAAAATTTATTCATAGAATAAATACCAAAAAAAGGATAAACTAAAAGTGCAAATGTTAAACAAATTAACACATAAACATAATTTATTATTATAATAAAAACAATTCACATAATTATCCATTAAAAAATAAGGTCAAACCACAAATCCAATTAAATTTGGTGAAATGAAAAATAATCAAATTTCAACCAAAATAAAATACTAATAAAGTATAAAAATATGAAACATTCATGGAAACTAAAAAAATATAAAAATAAAAATATCAATAGATTTTAATATTACAATGCATGTAATGAAATTGGAAAGAAAAAGTGAACCAAATACGAGTGGAGAAAATTTTAGAAAAAAAGTTATAGAAATTATAATATATAATTATTGAAACGAAAAAAAATATCAAATAGTATATAAAAATTTGGAAGATTTGAATGATAAGATGATGTATATTGATTTAAAAAGTAAAAGTTAAAAATATGACATGTCATTCAAATTATCTATGCAAAAAATGTGAATAAATACATTACAACCGACATGAAAACAAATCAAAAGATATTTTGTTAAAAATATGACATATTTAGTTATTGCAACACCGATCTTTCAAACTGCTAAATACTAAAACAAAATCCAAACATTCTTAAATGCAAATATTCAAGTATACACTAAGTTGTAACCCAAAACTAAAATAAAACAAAAGTGTGAAATAATCATCTTCCATTTGGTTCCTACCTTATAAAAAATAGAATATTCAGCCTTAAAGCGAGTGCAAGTGAAGTCCAATATCTGCTCATTATTTCCTACCTATTGAGCAACAAACTTTGCATTGGAATACCATATAAGCCCACAGGAAAATCAATGTACTAAACACCATTAGTCTAATTCCAAAATGGTGAAAGATTTGTCTGTAGATATTCCTTTATCTATATATACCATATAACTGAAAAGTAATAATAACATATAAGCTTGAAATTAATTCATAAGACCAATATCAAAAGGAACATTCTAGCATATATTAATAGGAAACAAAACTTCATGAGTGAAATGTCCCGGGGGAGCAAATTGAGACTAAACTTATAAATCAAATCAAATAATTTAATCATAATAATTCTTAAATTCAAAGTAATTTATTTTTTAATCATAATACAAATATTAAAAGAGAGGGAAAAAAACTCAAAATATAAATATAAAATACCTTAAAATAAAAAAGTCACTTTATAGAATTTATTAGTAAACACTACTTTAATGAAACGTCTCTAAAACATAATTAATTGCATAAAACTTATGAGGTATTTATTGAAACTAAAAGTGAAAATAAAATATTCTAAATATTTTTTGAATATACAAAATATTCACAAATATACAATGACAAAAAAGTTGAGAAAATAATTAAAATTGATATAAAACCAATACATAAATGATGAGGTATCTATTGAAACTAATAATACGTGAAAAAGTACGTGAGGAATAATGTAAGATGGTATAAATTTGATTAAATAAAAATAACTATATAAATTCATCCAAACTCAAAACGTGAATAGATATATAATAACCAAAAGAGAATATATATATATATATATATATATCGATTTAAGGATTAACAAACATACAAATTACGATCTACTCATTTAAACTAAAAAATAAAGGAATGAATTTATTAAAATTCTAAAAACATTATAAATAAACAATTTGAAAGCAGTAATGATTAGGTAATGTATATTGATTAAATAAATAATATTACGAAAAAAATAATTATAAAGAATATACCAATATAGCATATAGAATCTAAAACGTGTTATTGAAAAATCTGAACTCTTAGGTTTATATCTTGATTCATAAGAGGAACGTCTAGATCCCTCAGCGTATTAACTATATATAGAATTTTGCAATTGAAAGATTAGCAATATGATGTTAAGATCTTTAACATATTTCTTACTAAAAAGCTATAGTAATGGAGAAATCCTTCACAGACACTACGATTTATAAAGAATAACAAAAAAAGGAATTAAAATTACCTTAATATTTGTCTCATATACCACTTGAAATCAAACAAAAGACGAAGAGTAGTACCTGGCTAGCAATACACAATGGTAGGAGAACAAACATAAGTTTTGCAAATTATAAATATGATTGTTCACTAGTATATTTAACATAAAATTATTAAAGATATGAATTTATATTTAGAAGAAGATGATAGAGATAATGACATAAGTAAGTTGAAAAATTTAGGACTACTAATATAAAAATATTTACTACTCTTGATGATTTGAAATAAATTAATTAGGAGATAGAGGTATTTTAAAAATAAGCTTTGTAGAATTTAGGAGTTTTATTTATTTAAAACTTTGTTATAATTTAATGACTTCAAAAATGTAACATAAAAAGAGAGACGCTAATAAAACAAATTAAAACAATAATAGAGGTAATAACATAATGATAATAATAGAGATTACAATATAGATGCTAATTGAAAGTATTTTAGGAGTATATGTTTTAGAAGTATAAGTTATATATTATATGGTAATTTGGTGTTTAATTTTATATATGTGATAGTGGAATTGATTAGTAATCCATGAAAATTTTAGAATTAAATTTTATACACCATTACGCATCATTGGGAGTAAAATCATTTAACATGGCCCTCAACGAATTTTATACAAAAATAAAATACTATTCAAATTATAAGAGTGTCCTATACTATTTAGCAAATAACAATATAGAGTAATACATATCAAGTTATAGAGTTAAAATATAACAGAAAAATAAAAGAGATAATACTAAAATTAATATTAGGTTGTGGAGACAGAATTAATTAAAATTAGGCTGTAATTAAAATTAGGTTGTAGTGATTGAGTTTAATATTCAAAATTAAATTATAATTTCACCGATTTTAAAGCCACTATAATTGTTCCAAATAGAATCCTAATTAATCTTCACTTTAAAAATTGTACTTTAATTGGTACAAATAATAATTCAATAGGGTTTTTTAACGATAAACTTTAACAAAAATTAATATTTTAAATTTTTTATACTTTAAATATAAAAATAGGGGCTGAACCTTGAAATACTGAAACACTTCACATTTTTAATAGTAACTAGTAAAGTACACGTGCGATGCACGAGATACAAATTGAAGATACGTTCTAATGTTATTTTTAAATAAATTATTTGATATATATAGTTTTCATTATCTATTTTTAAATATTGAATAAAAGTTAAAAATATTAGGAAAACATGGAAAGAATAGAATTATACGATATATATTTTTCCAAAATTAAATTAAAATATTCATTACAAATAAATAAACCAAATATATATATGTATGCATGTTATCAAATATTAAATACTACGAGTTGCTTTAAATTACAAATTTATCCTATTAGAAAGCAAGAAAAAAAATATCTGCAATACCTAATAAGTATATCAACACTATTCTGAATTGAATCTCCCCCATTTAGATCAATATATTTAATTATAGAAACAAAAATAAAAATAACCCCAACTAATATTTTGAAAACCACTCAAAAAATTAAATCAAATAAAATTGAAAAAAAAAATATAAGTCATGTTGTTAATACAGCTTCTCAAACTCAAAATATAGTTAACAAATTTAAAAATGAAAGCAAAAAACAAAAAAACCAAATATCCTCAAATTACAACTATTATAGTTAAAAAAAAGAGTAAAATCAATAAATAAATTTCCAATCAAATATATTAGAACAAAAAAAAGAACGCAAAATGTAATCATAAAAGTTTAAAACTATTAATCAAAACCCAGAATCCAATATCCATATTGGTTCAGCTGAGAATTCAATTTTTAAAACTTCAACTAATAAATACTTACAAAATAATAAAATAATAATTAAAAGTTAATATAAATAAATAAAAAAGGTTGTAACCATACAAAATTGGAAACAAGAGAAAAGAATTATTCAAAATCATTATTATCATATCAAAATATAGAGAGAGAAAACATAAAAAAAAACTCCTCAAACTCAAATTAATATACTTAAAAAAGTAATTAAAATAAATAAAAATCCAATCAAACAGGATATATCGAGAATAAAAATGAATTATGAGAATTATGAGATCTATGCTAAAATTGAAACATAAATGAATAACCAATGTATTTATTCTAATGCGTTACCTTGTTTATACCACTATCCTTAAATAATCCTTATGCCAAAATGTGGAGGGGGTAAGGGGGTTGGGATGGGGTTGTGGAAGAGTTTATTTTTACAAAGAATTAACATAGAATAGGTAAACTATTGTTATTTAAAAAGAATTTATTTTAGGAATGAATAGAATAGTTAAATAATATCATTTGAAAAGAAACAAATTAAATACTTTTACAAGATTAGAATAATCACGTGTAGTTTATAGATATAATTAAAATGATTTGTTTATGTATATATCAAGAAAGAATTACCTACTTTAGCCCTTCTTTTTTTATTTTAAAATTATATTTTCCTAAGATAATTACAAAATTACTTAATTATCTATACTACTGTTAATATATTCTTAATGATAATGTTAAGAGTTCTATATTGATCACAACCCTATTTTTTATTTTTAAATTATATTTTAATTCTAAATATATATTTTTCTAAGCTTTAAGGAAAAATATTTTGTTATAACTCTTTTCTTTGTTTTCAATATATATTTTATCTAAACTAATATATGTATATATTTGAAGTGCCAATTTACGATGTTGGGACAAAAAAAATGATGAAATAACACAAGGTATAGACTTTTACATTAATCGTACTTTTACTTTTGATCTATAAATTTACCTAGGTTTTTTAAAGATAAATTTTAAAAATATATGTCCTAATTATCTATATTTTAATAACTTCGGTTGGATAGTCTAAATAGGTTTTGATTTTTTTTAATTTAAAATTAAAGAATAGGGGGTAGATAATAATAAAGTATAGATATAGATATAAAATATTTATCAAATATATGGCCATATACGAAGTTATAAATATGTCAAATATATTGCAATATACAATAAGTGTATATGGTTTAGTAACTTTTCTAATACTTAAATGAGGTAGTGCTGAATTTAATAATTGAGTGAGGTGGCAAAATCAGATGGTTAAATCACAACCATTAGATCTTACAAATCAGCAAATGGAAATGATACTAGTGAGAAGTTAAATAACCAAACAAACCCTAGGGCAATCGCAATCACCTCCTTTCCCTCAAAACCCTATACACACATCTCCTCTTCTCCTTTTCACTCCCTTATCCCCTGCGCCTCCCAAACACACACAGTTAAATGACTTCGTCTTCGAGTCCCACACCCACCACCGCAAAGGTCCGGCGAGGTTCCTCCGCCTTAACTTCGGCGAGCGCAACGGCTATCTCAAGGGAGTCATCACCGAGATCCTCCACGACCTGGGTTGTGGCATCCCGTTGGCGTAAGTCACCTTCCGATACAAGCACCAGAAGGAGCTCTTCGTCGCCGCCGAGGGTATGTAAATCGGCATATTTTGGGAAAAAGGCCAATCTCATGGTCGACAATGTCCTCCCTCTCATATCCATCCCCGAGGGTGCTGTTGTCTGCAACATCGAACACCATGTGGGTGATTGCGGGGTCTTTGCTAGGGCTTCTGGATATTACGCTATATTCATCAGTCATAACCCAGATAATGGAACATCAAGGTATATAATACATATATACATATATATACTACATATATATGTATAGTTTATAGGGTAATACATATTGATTCTCTTCTTCGCCTAGCTCATGGTCCTCTCTCTCTTCGTCTGCACTCATCGTCAATATCGCCCATTTCCTCGTACCCATCTCTCCTATCTATCTATATGTATATCGATATTGTCTTCCGTGGTTTAGGTTTAATTTCATATATGTCATGCTCAATTAGTTATTGATTTGATCATTTTTTGAATTTCTAATTCTTTGGTTAGGGTTTCTGATTTGTGGGTTTGGCTCACTTTTGATTAATTTGTAGTATGTATTTTGTTATGATTATGGTTGAGGTTGGTTATACTGATTGAGTATGGATTGATAAAGTTGAATGTAAAAATGGGGTTTTCGAATGGTTACTGCAGGATTGGGGGAAATGGGATAATGAGACTGTGATGCTTTAAATATTGTCTGTTGGATGAGTCTGTCGATTAAAGATTTATGCTATGCAAGTGGGAGTCATGGGCATTAATTGCACACTTTAGCAATGCCTTTTACTATTTATTTATAATTTCCCTTTACCTTTTCCTCTAGAATACATGTTGGTTTTGTTCCCAGTCATCCTCTTCTGCACTCTGTTACTATTTGGTAATTCTGTTGTAGTGATGTATCCGGGAGTTCATGCTACTTTTTTTCTATCCTTGGTGTCACTTTAGCAACGAACTAGTTAATGTTATATTACCTTTTAGATTCGTGTTGTTTAGGTTTTGTTTGAGTGTTACCATATAGGCTAAGGGTGCGTAATTGTAACTAGGGACTTTATGAGAGGGTCTAGAGTCATCTCCTTTTCATGCAATGAGTTACTCAATTCAGAGTTTGCAGCTTGATGTTTCACTTAACACGAAATAATAAAAACCATGTTTGCTTGTGTCATATAGATAATTTCTCTTGACACCATTCAAAAGACTTGGTGATTTCCTTATATAATCCTAAATGTGACTTCAATAATTCCTTATCAGCATAAAGTTTTTGCTATTTATAATTGTAATTTTTTGTTGTATAGCTGAGTTTGGAAAGATTATGTCTTGTTTCCTTCTATTCTAATATGTTTTGAGGACTGTGAATTTAGTAAACTTCTACTTGAATAGTTATTTGATTGGTTGAAAGTATTACGTCCTCTCCTCTAATCATGTTTTCGACACCAGCATGATTTGCTTAACTGAGTATATTTCTCCATTTAAGTCACTTACTACTTCTTTCATTGGAATAAAGGAACTCTGTTTGCTGATGACCAGGGGATCTGTAATAGGTTGACTTGGTGGGAGCAGATTGACAATGAAAAATAGCTCACACGTAATAGGAAAATCCTAACTGTTGTGCCTGTTGTTCTGTAAGTTCCCTATATAGTATAGGTCCTCTATTATAGTAATCTATATATCATGTCACTTATACAAGGTGTCTATCTAATGATGTTATGTCTGTTATTTCCCTCTTTATAATTGAATAAACTACCCGTGTGGGTCACGTGGTGATTATATATGTTTAGACATACATGTAACAAACATATTTATCTTTTCTTTTTTTTCGGACCTTATTCGTTCAAATGCTTGTTACATAAATTACTATACCTCCCAAACGTGTGAAAAGATTGTTATTAAGAATCATGTAAGTACCTTAATTTTGTTTCTTGTTCTTGGATTGGGGATTTTATCAATCTGGCAATTGGACAATCTAATACATTAACTTGGGTTTTATTCCTTTAGCTATCTACATGTTTATAAGTTCTCAATTTGTTTGTATTTGTAAATATTGAGAGATGCTTCTAGTTGTTAATTTTGTAGGCTCGTGTTTGCAAATATTCACCTGAATGGCTGAATATGTGTTGCATGGTCCATTGTCAACCACCTAAGAGTGGGAATTCTAAAACACCTCCTTTAAGAACTTACCCTGAAAGCACGCTCACACACATATACGAAAAAAAATAAAAAAAATAACAATTAAAAACAAAAAACCAGAAGAAAATAATAAATAGATTAGAAAAAATAAACAAAGAAGAATATAAATAAACCATAACATAAAACAGCCTCCAACCACAATTTTGTTTGACAACTTGGACTTGTTGATTTGTTCCTACGACTCATTTTTGGTGTCTAAGGTCAATGACGGTTTATAGGTCATGGTTGTAAAAAGTGGAAGAAATAATTGAAGGTTTGGGGTATGAGA
The DNA here is from genome assembly GCA_963922005.1 of Cornus suecica. Lineage (NCBI taxonomy): Eukaryota > Viridiplantae > Streptophyta > Magnoliopsida > Cornales > Cornaceae > Cornus > Cornus suecica. Next base: position 37,118,757 of record OY998243.1, read on the forward strand.
TGGGCTGGACTTGGACTTGTTTGTAATGGAGGAGTTGATGGAACTCAAGGTTAAAAAGCATGTTGGAATTTCTGGACAGCCGATATTTTGGATTTTTTTGTGTTAAACTTTAGGTAACGACTTCAATGATGTGGTGACAGAAAGAGCATTCACCATGTTCTAATATTCCAATAGACAACAAAAGTTATTTAGTCTCTAATCTGTTCAAGATCACAAGCCAAAGCATAAAAGCAAACTTGGGTACAGCTTTAGGAAACCACAAAATATCATCCCAAAGGACTTTTTGCTTCTTATATCTAATCTCATTCCAAGCAGACTTGATAGTAAATTTGCCATTTGTAGGCTCCAAATAACTGAATCAGTTCTACTACCATCAGGTTTCTTATCAGCTGGGAAATCATCTCTAAACTTCATCCATTCTAGAGTATTCACCTTGGGAAAAATCCAATCCTTGCCTCTTAACAATCTGAGCCATCCTTGCCTCTCTCCCAAGCCCTGAATCGATTATCATCCTATCATGGTAGTTGAGGTATAAAGGACCTTCAGGAGCCCAATTATCAACCCACATAGATGTTTCCCTCCCATCACCAATTAGATACTGAACTTCAGATCTAGCTATATCCCTTAATGTAAGTAATTTCTTCCAAGTCCATGTACAATCTCTAGGAATTTTTAAAAGCCAGAAATTCCTCTTCTTGATCAAGTAGTGCTCACCCAACTCACCCATAAGGAAGTTGAAGGTTTAAGTTGAACAATATTCCATAAAAGCTTGAGCATAGTGGCCTTATTCCAATCCTCTAGATTCTTAATACCCAAGCCCCCTTCATCAGTTGGCACACAAAGCTCCTTCCAAGCAACATTTTTACCACCTTTACACATTTTAGCACCTTTCCACATGTACATTCACATAATACTGTTAATTTCCTTCATCATAAGCTTAGGAAGCATAAATAATGAAGCCCAATAAACTTGCACATCAAACAAAATTGATCTAATTAATTTGACCCTTCTAGCAAAAGATGGCAGCTTACTAGACCAATAATTAATTTTGTTGGTGTTTCTTTTAATCAAGACCTCACAATCTGGCTGTTTTAATTTGGTAGCTAGCAATGGCACACCCAGGAATTTCATTGGGAGGGAGGGAACCATGATGAAAACCATATCTCATTTCAATATCTTGCACTAACTCTTTCTGAATTCTAGAAGTGAAAAAGAAGCTTTTCTCCTTATTGGGAAATAGACTAGAAATGGAGCTAAAGAATTCCATAGAGTTCATAAGATTGGTTACAGATCCAATATCCCCATTTGCAAATAACATTAAGTCATCTGCATAGAGTAAGCTCTTGATATTAAGATCTTCACACTTCCAATGAAAAGTGAACTCTTCCTCATCTCTACAATTCAGAATACCTGTGAGAACCTCCATCCCCATCACGAAAAGATATGGTGACATGGGGTCACCCTGTCTCAAACCTCTACTACTTGGAAAATAATCTTCAAGAGCCCCATTAATATTAATTGATAACCAAGGAGTAGACAAACAAGTAGTGATCCAACCCACCATGTTCTGAGGAATATTAAAAGCTTTTAACACTGCCTTCATGAAGTCCTAAGAGATAGTATCATAAGCCTTTATGAGATCCACTTTCATGGCCAACCTAGGAGTTTCCTCATCCTTATGATAATTTCTAAGAAGCTCTTGAGCTAGAAGGATATTTTCCCCAATATCTCTCCCAGCAACAAAAGCCCCTTGATTAAGGCTAATACAATGAGGCAAACATCCCTTCAATCTATTAGTAATTATTTTATCAATGCATTTATATAGAGTTTTGCAAACTGAAATAGGCCTATAATCACCTACTTTCGTGGGATTAGAACTTTTAGGAACATGAGTGATTATAGTAGCATTTACCTCCTTTAGAAGCTTCCCAGTATTGAAGAAAGATTTTATTGCTTTTGTAACCTCCTTTCCAAAAACTCGTTCAATAGGTTTGTTTCTAATCCCTAATTCTGTTTCGTGTCAATTCTTTATGTGAAACCATATTTCTGTTTGGTGCCAATTTTTCACTGAAACCCTAATTCTGTTTGGTGCCAATTTTTCTCTAAAACCCTAATTCTGTTTGGTGCCAATTTTTTCTATGAAACCCTAATTCTGTTTCGTACCAATATTTATGTGAAACCCTAATTTGATACCTTATATTATGTTTGTATCTCTTTAAATTGGTTACAAGTTATATTTAGTCTGGACTTTATACACACATATATATACCTTGATGGTTGCACTTTGTTATTTATTTATTTAATAATTAGTGATTGTAGTTTTTAGAGCTTCTACTCAACGTGATAATTCTGAGAGCATGTATTGGAATTTAGGGTTTATTAGGTGTTGTCCCTCTTATCTGGATTGATATAGGTTTACAATAAAGGAGGTGTGAATTGATGAAGAAGGGACATGTGATGTTGTGGGACTTTTTCTTACCTTTACTTGTTCATAGTTATTATAACGTGTAATTCATAGTTCTAAGCAGTGACATATCTAGAAATTTATACCAGTGGGGGCGTAGTTTAGAAAAAACATTTACAGTTGAGTTGGGGTAGATAAGAAATATGCTAACTTTTAGTGTGGGCATAATCACAAAACAAACTTCACGGGGGGGCATAATCATATATATGATAGATTTTGTGGTATATAAAGTTAAAAAAAAAGTCATGCTAGATTATTAAAAAGTGGATTTTCTTTATCTTTACTAATATATAAGTGGGAAATGGGTGAATAGTCTCTGTAAGTAGCATGGTAATGGTCTGTATTGGCTGTAGAGGTGGTCATGCTAGATTATTGCTAATGCAAAGGTTCCATGGATGCTTAGTTAGTTTTCATAGTTAAGAGAGCACAAACAGTTGATTATTCTAATTGATAGAGAAGTGAGAATACAGTGTATGGTCTTAGTAAGTAGCACTGATAATGTATTGTTAGTTTAGGATAATTAGTCATTACTAATCCAAACATTGGAGTTTTGTGCATCCTTAGTAGAGTTTTATAGTTATAAGAACTTGGGGGACAATGCTCCAACTAATTGGGAATCTCGTTTCACGAGCATGTCTCCTGTAGTAATGGTTAAGATGCACTTTTGCGTGGTAGTGTGTTGAAAAAGATCCTTGTGGATGTGTGTATTATTTTTAATGGCAGGTGTGCTTTATTTTCACGGTTCTTTTTACCCTTTAGTTCGAATTGTGTACATGCTTTGGTTTTGGTAGGTTGCATTGGGGGGTAATCATATGCATTAGATTTTTGGTGTTAACATATATATTCTCTTGTTCCCTCATTCTATTAGAGCTGGATTCTTTCTTTGTTCTTACATGTGCATTTAGATTTTTTTGTTACTGTTACTGACATCTATGTTAACTTCCACCACAACGGCGAGGGCAATGGATTTGCTTTACTTCACTCCTCTCAATACCAAACCTATCAAGAATTATGTACTCTCATAGAGACCCCAATATTCTTAAAAGTGGTTCCGCAAATATATTTATAAAGGTATTGACACTTATTTTGTTTGCTTTCTTCTTTATCTCTAATCATGTATACACTGGTATATTTCATGAGATATTGGGCGATGGCGGTTGTTTGCTGTCTGTTTACTATGTATAGTTATCTTGCAATTCACAAAGCTTTCATCATTTAAAGAATAGTTTAATGACGTGGGAACATGACCTTGTATATTGTTTGGGATTTTTTTTATTTGTTAACTGATAATTCCCTCGGTTTTCCAGTTGCTTTGTCCATTTTCCCTATCGATGAAGATGAACTATGATCAGATGAGTATCCAAACTTCTCAAGTGACATATATGCAAGATAATATTAACATAAGACTAGAGTGCAAATGACGAGCATGAGAATCATCTTTACATTTGGAACTTGGTCAAGTGGATTATGATCTAACTATGACAATTTATAAACTAAAATAATGTGGAAATATAGAGGCAGAATAATAATGGTGAACTTAATATTGTTTGTGCGAAAATATCCCCACTTCCTAAATAAGAATTTTAATTTGTTTAGAAAAACTATTGTGATCATCTACTAATTAGGCCAAAGCTAAATAAAGATGAAAATTACTAAAGACAATGAAAGAGCGAAAAATTCTTTTCTTCTCCAATCAATAGAGTTTTCCCGCAATAATATCCAAAGTATATTTACTGAAGAGCAAAAATTAGTTCCATAGTCCCTACAATATAAAAAGGAGGCATTGTTAATTGAAATAAAATAACATATAGTATAAAAACATATGAATTGAAAAATAACATTATATTATAGAAGTGAATATATTCTTAAGCATGTGGTATATATGAATATGTATTGGTCTTTCTAAAGTACTTTATTTTTCTTTGTTAAAAATACAACATTTATACTTTTATCACATATCACTACAAGAAGTAGACTTGCATCAATTATGATGTAAATATACATGTTACAAATGAATTAATTAGATTTGAACACTACCAAATATAAATCATTGCAGGTACAAAATATGAACAATATCTACCAATGATGCAAGTCTAATCCTAATATTAGAACAGAACAGTAACAAAGATCAGAAAGAAAGAAAAAGAAAAACTAATTTTGTGTAATTTTAGAAGAAATTGAAACTTTAAATTAGAAGAGTAAAAGATGTGAGAAAGATTATAATAGAACATGTGAAATTTCAGATAACCGTAAATTAGAGGAGAAAAATTAAAAGATATAAGAGAAATAGGTAGACATCAAAGAGAATTTAGGAAGATTAGGGAAGGAAAGATACATACAGAGATGATGGATGAAGAGAGCCACATACAAATCCTCTATTCCATAAAGATTTGAGAGTAATGCTGTGTAGATAGAGCAATGTTGTGTATATATTTATTTGAGAGAGAGAAAGAAATGAAAAGTTATACATATTAAAGAGAAATGGTCTCTTAAGCTTCACAAGAAATATTGAGCTTCACAAAGAGATAATTAATGTTATTACTTTAGAGTCTTTCACTAGGACCATGTGATTCGAGAGAGAAAGAGAGAGAAGAAGTCTCTAGTGGGTCTATTCAAATTCTATCCAAAATTCAAAATTTAAATAATAAAAATATTTTAAAAGTTGTATTATATACATAATAAAATATATACATATATGTATATAATCGAGCTTTTAGCGAGGTTTGTTCACGAACACGTTTGTGAACATGTTCGCGAGCACGTTCACGAGCTTTGTTCAAGAACACGTTCGGGAACATGTTCACGAGCTTTGTTCGCGAACATTTTTGAGCCAAGCTCATACCTGTTTGAGCTTTGTAAATTTACAAAATGAGCCTGAAAAATCTGTTTAAGGTTGGTTCACTTACTAAATAAACAAACGCGAGTCGAGTTATTATCGAGCCGAGCTCGAGCCACTTGTTGAGTGCTTGGTTCGTTTATAGCCCTAATATCTCCTTTGTAATGTTTTTTGCGTTTTGTATATTTTTACTATTTAATTTCGCAAACGCTTGAATTTTTACTTTTTTTTTTACAAGGAAAACCCTTGAATTTTGACAAGATTTGGGATATAAGTTTTTGGAATTTTTGTATTTGTTAACTGATAATTCCCTCGGTTTGCTTGAAAGTTAGCACAGAGGTGTTGAAAGTTGGAAGTTTTTTTTTTTGTGTGTGTGTTTTGATGAAATTGTTTTTAAGCTATATTGGGGTTTTAGTTTAAGTGAATGACTTGATTATTTTGGTTATTGTAATTGAAACTATGGCCTTTCTTGGGTTGCTTGCAAGTAAAGACAATTCTTTTTTGATTGGTAAAAATTGAAAAACTACGCATATGATGGTGTTTTTGGCTTGGTGGATAACGAGATTCGGAACTTAAAATTCTCCATTATTACCACCTTAGGAAAGACTGTACATCCATGAAGGAGATTACAACTTTTTTTTTCACTATTTGAGAGATTGGAGTCTCTAATTGTTCCCCTTCTGAATGCTTTTTTGGGTGGAAGTATTAATTTTAAAATATTGAAAAGAAGTATTTTGATACTACTTGATTTATTTTATAAAATCAATTATCAAAAATGAATTCCAATATTTGGTATTTTAGGGCACTAGAAAAGGTTGTTTTGGGAGTTCCGGAAACACAAGATCGTAGTTGCGCACAGTTGCGCAAGCTACAAGTCTTATAGTTCTTGTTTTGTACTGCCTCGATTCCGAAAAAGGACCTTGCCTTGTCTTGAGGAAGAAAGCCTTGAGGCATTTGACAGGTTGAGGGACACTTGGTATGGTTCCATCTTGAATGGGCACAAGACTTGGTTGGACACGGAGAGGGAGAGAAATGAAAATAGTGGAGAAGAAATGGGTTCTGATGAAAGGTTTAAGAAATTGATTGATACGGGTGGTCTAATGTTTTGAGATGATGGGATAGGGATGTGTAAGTAATGTGCTTGTTGATGGAAACTTGGGTTCATTGTCTAGGAACTAAGAAAATAAGTGAAAGGGGTCTACTGTAAGTAATGTGCTTGTTAATGGAAACTTGGGTTCATTGTCTAAGAACTAAGAAAATAAGTGAAAGGGGTCTACTGTAGTAGGGTTGGAAAAATGGGTTAAGGGTTTATTACTAGAAAATGGGTGAAATGAAGGAAGCGGGTTTATTATTAAAAGTCTTGAAAGATAACCAGTGGGTATACTATAAAAGAGAGCAAAAAACAATTTTTTAGATAACTAAATTACAAGGTTCCTTTGCATGTGGAATGGAGGAGACTCCTTTAGGACAGTATTTTGGACTCTTACCATTGATTTTTATCTAAGAATCAAGATTATGGTCATAATATTTTTGGGGAACATATTTGTCTTGGACACTTGAAATATTAGTTGGAACTATCAAAATTTAGTATGCAACCTTGTTCTTGAGTGATTAGTTTCCAATTTGCCTAAAATTCTCAATTCGTAATATTTTTCTATTCAACTTTGTTCGGCTTATATTGATGAGATATACATTTCATATTATTCTTGATATTGCATTCTGTATAATTGTTTCTATCTCGAAGTTTCTTAATTTATAAGTTTTGCAACCGATGCAGGTAATTTTTTTCTGTTTCAGCAGATCATGTAAGTTGCAACGGCAGACGATCATGAAACTGATAAGAACATTGAGATATGGAAAATAAAGAAGTTGATCAAGGCACTGGAAGCTGCTAGAGGCAATGGCACAAGCATGATCTCTCTTATTATGCCTCCACGCGATCAAATATCTCGGGTCACAAAGATGTTGTGGGATGAGTTTGGAACTGCTTCAAACATCAAAAGCAGGGTCAACCGTCAGTCGGTCCTCTCTCTATATCGCTCTCTCTCTCTCCCATACACATATCGTCATCGAAGAACATCACTCTGAAGAGCTTCGATGGCGAGACCTTCGAGGTCGACCAGGACGTGTCTCTGGAATCGCAGACCATCAAGCACATGGTGGAGGATGATTGTGCCAGCAATAGAATCCCTCTGCCCAATGTCACCAGCACGATCTTGGCCAAGGTCATCAAGTACGGCAAGAAGCATGTCGAGGCCCCCAAGCCTGCTGACGATTCCCTCAAGAAGTTCAATGAGGAGTTCGTTAAAGTCGACTAGGGCATCCTCTTCGATCTCATCTTGGTTCGCGCCTTTTTCCCTCACTTGATTTTCGTTGATTATATATGTGTTGATTTCTTTGATTATATATATGTGTGTTGATTCTTTTATTGTTTAGGGTTCTTATGTATCGTCAGAATTGGGGTTATTTGCGCTTTGCTTACATTTTTTTTTTGAAAAGTAAGCAATTTTTTATATATCAAAGAAGGCTAAGAAAAGCTATACAGATACTTGAGGCATACCCCCAAGGAAAAACAACCTTTACATATGGGGAAACCCCAAGCCCACCATAACAAGAAAAATCATGAAAAACAAGGGCAAACATGAAGTAGAGCCTTATAGATTGGCTTTACAACATATTCAACAAGGTACAACCCTAAAACAAGAGTAAAAGCATTTCTATAATGAGATTCTTCAATAACAGCATATCGGCTACTATCTTGCCTTATCAAAATTAACCAGGCCTGCAAATAATCCTTACCAAAGCACACAAACAAAAACCCCCACAATGCAAATCTATTAAGAGTCTTCAATATCAGCATATTTGCATGAATCTTGATTTCTCACAATCCACCATCCAAAATGAATTTTCCACAATAACCTGTAGCTGCAACATATTATACATAATAATAGAACTTCCAACAAAAGCCCTGCTCCAGATTTTAGCACTTCATGTAGACATATATTCAACCCACTCATCAGTATATTTGCATTTGAAAATATCAATTAGTTTCACAACTTGGGATTCTCCACTCAAGCAAAATATCTTCATTTTCAGCATTGCTTTTTGTTTTCTACAGAGATAATAATCGATCTCACATTCTCAATAATGTCCTGCAAAACCATTTTGTCAGATTTTTCACCGTCCCAATATATTCTTCGATTTCTCTCACCCCATATGTGATATACAACAGCAGCTAAGCTAAGTTTTGCAATTATAGATACCAGATTCATACCTTTTAAATTGATATTACACCAATTCAAAATAACTGTCCACGACTGACCAGTATCTCCAAACCCAGATTTATTCCTGAGGACTTTCCAAATAGAACTGGAAAAGGAACAAGAGAAGAATAAGTGGTCCCTTGATTCATGTTCCTGGTGGCATAGAACACATTGGTTTTCCTGAACAATATCCATCACCTGCCATATGTCTTTTGTGATCAGTCTGTTATGAATTACAACCCATAAATAAAAAGCATGCTTTGGAATGCAAGAAGAAAACCAAACAATAGAACCCCATTCCACTTTCATTCTTCTATTTCAGATTGCCTCCCAAGTTGTCTTAATACTAAACTTGTGCATGCTACTTACCGATCAAAAAAAAAATACTAAACTTGTGCCCAGTTGGAGTCCATATAATTTTGTCATCTTCAAGAATTTTTGGATTTTCTAGCTGAGACAGGTCATTTCTAATCTGAATCAGCTCATGAGAATTCCCAAAAGGCAGCTTCCATCCTTTTTCATTAATGAATACATCCAGCTTAGCAGTCTTCCTTAATCCAGAATCATAGATAACTCTATCACCCATCGGATCATATATAGAAACCTCATACAACCATTTATCATACCACACTGAAATAGATTTACCATTCCCAAATTTGAAATCAAAGAATCTTCTAAATTGATTTCTCAATTTCAAAATTTTCCTCCATATCCATGAACATTTATCAGGAGTTTTCAACATCGAAAAGTTCCTTCCTTTAATTAATTCCCCATGAACCCACATAGCCCATAGACTAGTTGGTTGTGTTTGAACAATATTCCAAAGATGCTTGCATAATGCTGCATGATTCCAATTTTCCAGATCCTTAAGACCTAAACCACCTTCATCTTTTGGAAGGCATACTTGGTGCCAAGCTATTTTCTCACCTCCATGCTTTAATTATATCCCTTTCCATAAAAACCTTCTCATAATGGCATTCAATTTCTTCATCACTTCTTTAGGTAAACAGAAAATAGAAGCCCGATATACTTGTGTTGCAAACAGAACAGAATCAATAAGTTTTAACCTCGCAAAAGACAAGTGTGAACTGTTCCATGAATGCACCCTTCTAGTCATCTTTTGGACAATGTCATCACTGAACCTTGTTTAGGGTTCTTGCATATCCTTGAATTGAGTGTTATTATTTGCCCTTTGATTTCATTGTGTACGATTGTTACTATTTCTAGTGTTTGTTTAATTGGATGTTGTATTTTGAGATTTCTAGGGTTTTCTTTAATTTGTCTAATATGATGCTTGTTTGATTTAGGGTTTTCACATACCCTCAAAATTGTGGTGAATTTCTAACTCTAGAATTTGTTGACATATAGTATTGGAACTAAATATTCAGACGTGCTTTAGACAGTGTGGGAACAATATTAGGGACTAACTAAGTATTACTTGTGACAGTTTTTAATTTTCTTAAATCAAGACTTATTTTGTTTATCGACAGTTTATAAACAAGTTATATTCAAATTTGCTTCAGCGTGAGAATAATTTTGGGGATCAATAGGCTAATACTCCTGGTATTATACCTATTGTTTCTTTTTCCATAATTAAATTTAGGGTCTGGGAATCCTAAAGCTTGATATCGTGTGATGTGTGAGTTTAGGTCTATCCAAATTGTTGATGCTTGGTATTGTTTCATATAAAAAATTATTTGTAAATATTATGTTTTATATACTAGTGTGAACTTGTCTAAATATTATGTTTAATTTAGACCTAGAATATAGTTGGGCTTTCGTCGTGATTAGTGGGATTATATGTCAGAAGATTGCTCGAACTGTTAGACTATTTTTTTTCCTGATAACATAAAAATAGTCAAAACCGAGAAGGTGATTGATATGTTAGTTGAACCATATATTATGCGAAAGGTTTATGATCAGGTAATAAAACGTATCTTGGAAAAGCAAAAAAACATAATGTTGCCTGAATCTTTATTTTTGACAGTCGTATTGGGTGCTAATTGTTCATGAATGTATGATATTTTCAGCTGTCTTCCCCTAACGTTCCTGTTGCCGAAAATTATGCTTATATGTAGATGAATTTCTTTCAAAATGCCATTGTTGATCATACGAATTGGAAACTGTTCTAACTGCTGATGAAGAACTGGCTAATTGGCAAATACCTGACGATAACCTTGTGTTGTTAGCAATTGTTGGATTGAAGGTATTAATCTTCCTTTGTTTGGTACATGTGCAAGGTGCAATACCTTTAATCGGACTGCAGTTTGTGTTAGTCTTTCCAAGTAGGCGGACCACATATGCTTCTCACATAAAATCCGGCTAACGTTGTGTCCCATGATGTTAGGGTATGTGGTTTGGTTGAGTGATTTGTGTTCATTTATTTGGTTTTCCGGTGCAATTTCAGGCTTTTATTTTAGAGAAAAAAAATGTCACCCTAGGGTATACGAGTTAACATTTGGTTTTAAAGTTGTAGAGCTCCAATAATTTTTTCAATTCTTGCATGATCTGAGCCTCTTTATGGAACTGTGATTCTGTGAACAGAGTGGATGGGTTTGATAGAATTAAGTTCTTTTTGATCTTCCATCTATTGAAACTAGACTAGAGTTCTGTGGTGTTTTTTTTTTCTGATTGTATCATATTTAGATAAGTTATTTATTTGATGTATAGCGGTAACTTACATTTTATAGTGCAATGGTAGTTTAGTATCGAAATGATGTATTTTTATACTTATTCCAACGTCTTTTCTAGAAAAGAGAACATCAAAAGTAAAGTACGTTTCTCCTTCTTTTGGATTCCCATTCAATGTGAGGTTGTCCGCTTATACAAAGGTCAATTTTTGTGTCCTCTTATATGAAGTTCAAATTTTTGTTTCAGGAATGTGGAACTATTACATACAATGGACCATAAGCTGGATGATTTTTGCGTTCAGAGGACTTTTGCTTTCATAAGTCAAACAGATAATCACATTGCAGAGTTAACTGTACGTGAAACTTTGGATTTTGCCGTCAGATGTCAAGGTGCAAGTGAATGATTTGGGGGTATGTTTTGCTTTATGATGTGCTCTGTTTTCCTTGTTAAATTTTGCTTATATATGATTTCTGATTTGAATCAAAGTTTTTGATTAGGATCAACCATGATTCTCTTATATGGAATGCTTTTTTTCCCCCCAAGTTATGTTACTTCAACAGAAACATACTTAGAGGAAATGTCACCTATTCTAATTTGATGACCAATTTGTTGGTAAGTGTTTTAACATGATCTAACCAACTTATACCAATCTATTAGGTAAGTTGCTTAGCTAACAACTTCCTTCTGTTCTAGTGCTAAATGGGAGGAGAGTCTAGTTTGGGGCTAATATTGCTTGGTTTACCCTTTGCTTGCACAAAGTGCACACTTTAGGACTTGAACTGGGGATATCACTTACTCAATTTGCTGATTTTGTTTTGCATTCTTTTCGGTTCATAATCTTTTTATTTTTACATTTGAATGCATTTTTAAAAGGGTTCATGCTTTTATCATCCTTTTGTTCATATATTTGTCCTTCATTCATGAACTTACACGTAATTTCCCCCCCTTTTCTTTGCTTGCATTATCCGAGGCCAGTAGGTGTTGATCTGTAGCTAGTATTGATCTGGCTAACTGAGATTTTTGTGGGGTCTTGATAACCTCTAACCTTTTACCTGTGTTACTGTTTATAGGCAAATGATGGTAGTTCAATATTTTTCCTTTATGTTTTTAATGTTTTTCAGTAATTTGTTATGTCGGACTCGGTCAACATGTACGGAAATAATAAAAGGGAAGAATAAAATAATGAAGTATATGAATGTCTCTTTAAAACCCCATAGAGCAATGGTCCTTCTGCTGAGTAACCGGGTCTCAGTACCTCAGCAAGTATTGAGTATTCGCGTAAAAAGGCGGACGTGATTATCTCAATTTTTCAATCCGAGTAACCGGACCTCTTTGCCTCAGCAAGCATTGAGTGTTCGCGTAAAAAGGGGAGAAACAAAAGGGGAGAATGAAATAATGAAGTATATGAATGTCTCTTTAAAACCCCTTAGAGCAATGGTCCGTCTGCTGAGTAACCGGGTCTCAGTACCTCAGCAAGTATTGAGTATTCGCGTAAAAAGGCGGACGTGATTATCTCAATTTTTCAATCCGAGTAACCGGACCTCTTTGCCTCAGCAAACATTGAGTGTTCACGTAAAAAGGGGAGAAACAAAAGGGGAGAATGAAATAATGAAGTATATGAATGTCTCTTTCAAACCCCTTAGAGCAATGGTCCGTCTGCTGAGTAACCGGGTCTCAGTACCTCAGCAAGTATTGAGTATTCGCGTAAAAAGGCGGACGTGATTATCTCAATTTTTCAATCCGAGTAACCGGACCTCTTTGCCTCAGCAAGCATTGAGTGTTCGCGTAAAAAGGGGAGAAACAAAAGGGGAGAATGAAATAATGAAGTATATGAATGTCTCTTTCAAACCCCTTAGAGCAATGGTCCGTCTGCTGAGTAACCGGGTCTCAGTACCTCAGCAAGTATTGAGTATTCGCGTAAAAAGGCGGACGTGATTATCTCAATTTTTCAATCCGAGTAACCGGACCTCTTTGCCTCAGCAAGCATTGAGTGTTCGCGTAAAAAGGGGAGAAACAAAAGGGGAGAATGAAATAATGAAGTATATGAATGTCTCTTTAAAACCCCTTAGAGCAATGGTCCGTCTGCTGAGTAACCGGGTCTCAGTACCTCAGCAAGTATTGAGTATTCGCGTAAAAAGGCGGACGTGATTATCTCAAATTTTCAATCCGAGTATCCGAGCCTTTTTGCCTCAGCAAGCATTGAGTGTTCGCGTAAAAAGGGGAGAAAACAAAAGGGGAGAATGAAATAACGAAGTATATGAATGTCTCTTTAAAACCCCTTAGAGTAATGGTCCGTCTGTTGAGTAACCGGGTCTCAGTACCTCAGCAAAAATTTATGATGGGGTGCAAACGAAAAAAATTGTATGCCGCTTATTTAGCAATAAGGTCCCAGCTAAAGATTTGACTTCTAGTTTAGGTTTTTGACTAAAGTATCATCACGGTTAGTGAGAGGATTATTAGAATTAGTACGTATTGCTTTCATCTTAGTTGTTTGCTTGTACCTGAATATTTTTCATATATGCAAATGCTATGTAAAACTTGGCTCGTGACTGCTTATAATTACATGGTACGTGTGCTGATTTTCTTCACTACCTTGTGTATATAATAGCTAAGTCAAATATGCAAATATGATGTTTTAATGATTAACTCATTGTCTCTATTTCCCTGTTCACATGTTTCTAAAAATAAAAATATATATTTTTAGTTTGAGCATTTTGCATTCATGCATTAGTATTAAGTTCTTGCATCATAGATATTTTTTTTTTATCTAAGAATCTGGATATATTCTTTCGAATTCTATATTTTAATATAAGTTTTGTTTGGATTCTCTGGTCTTTCCGTATATTTTTTCCATTATTTGCACCTTGTTTATTCTCTCTTAACTATTTTTGTTGTGATTTAATTCCTTGTCATTTCAGTGACAAAAAAGGGGGAGAAGTAGTTTATAAGGGGGGAGTGATTATTTTGAAGTATTTAGTAAGGGGGAGTGATTATTTGTGGTATGACGAGAAATATTTAATTGAGGGGGATAATTATTTATTATTGATTAATAATCATTATGCTTCATGTTGATATTGTTTGTTTTGTTTATGATCATTTAATATTGATTATACTTGTTAGCTGTTTTCCACACCTACTTTTCACAGGTATGTTTGTTCAAGTGTTGTGGTTGCAGGATTGGAAGATCGTCATGAGTTCAAAGAAAAAGTCTGTCTATGTGTTCGTAGGTATAAATTTTATTTTGTTTATCGTGAGGATATATTTGTAAAACATAGTTTTGTCTCAGAAATGCCATGGGGGAGTTAGCATGACTTGTACGGTGGGGGGTGGAGGTTGATAACTCTTTCCTACTGAGCTAAGTTGCTCATCTCGTTGTTTATGAAAAATTTCAGGAAAGGCACCGATGGCGGACGATGATTGGGCTACGATGGCTAACTTCGAATGTCCTTCCCTTTAGCCTTTTATTCTAGATCATTTCATTATTTTAGTTTACTTTGCATCTTGGCTTTGTATTATTTTGGAGGGCTGACTGGATGACTGTATTACTATTCTATTGGCACCGAGCGTGCATGTCATGTATATATTGCTGGGTTGACACTGTATTTATATTTTGGATTGTAGATATGTTGGGGGGCTTGGAGGGGTGGCAGCGTTATCGTGTTGTCTACCCCGGTCCTTAGTTAATTATTTTGATCTGGTTGGATTATATTAGTATTTGTGCCTATACAGGATGTTTAGGAGTGAACTTTATCCACCGGGAGATTCCATTTACAAACGGAAATTTGCCGGATTTTCATTAGATTTATCAGGATTTTCACCATTCTATTTTTTGTTGGTCGGTTAAGCTGGTTGTTTATAATTCTGGTGTTATATATTGTAGGGTACTTCTGCAGTTCCGAAGAAAATTGTCAAGACAGTAGAATCCACATCTACTTCATTGGGTGGTGGGCTAGAGAGCCTGCCACGCGAAGATATTAGTGGCAAGATCACGCATGCCCTTTTAAAGGGCTTGAAAAGTCCTCATTGGAAGGTCTAGTCTATCTTAGTATATACAAGATTTGCTCTTATAGTCTTGTGGGTGTTGTTACAATTTTTAATGCCTGACGACTCACCCTCTTTTACTTGGTTGTATAATTGTACATCAGATTCCTTTGCACCCTATTGAAGCTGTTAACAAACTCTTGGAAGAGGCTAATAGGCGAATTTAGCCAAATGAAATTGGTATTCAATCATTTTGCATGGTTAGAGCTAGCTTTACATTTTAACTGGCATAAACAACATCTGATTGTATTTCGTCTTTTCTTTTTAATGTTGACATCTGTTGTTTTTCTGTGGATCGGCAGTTGAGTTATTTGGAGTTCTTAGAGGGTGCCTATACGACAACAACAAAAATTTAATAACGACAAGTTTGACTACTCTTGGTGCTGTCACATCTGCAATGGGGCCAACAATTGATATGTCAAGCAAGGTTTGTTGCTTTTAGTCTGCATTTGCTTATGTTTAGAGAATATCAAGATAAAATTCATTTGAGCCTTGATAAAGTATATAACTTACCAAAACCACACCTAATGCACCGCAATTAAAACGCACGAAAAATATACACGTACGAACTCGCACATTAACACATAATGAAGTAATTTAATAATGTCAAAAATGAAATACAATAGACGTTACAACCACATTTGATCATTATATATGATCTCATACCTCATTACATCAATGTCAAAGTCGTACCTTGGGGTACTACCCAAGTCTGGAAAAAAGGAAAAGAACAACATACGTTTCATAGCTGAGACTAAAACAAAGAAAGGCATAAATTGGTCGTGCATTACGTATGCTCGTTAATCCACCCACATCACTAACCCTAATGCTTCTATAATGCCTTAAATCGGTCGTGCATCACGTATGCATGTTAATCCACCCACATCACCAACCTTAACGCTTCTATAACGCCTTAAGGAAAAAAGAGAGGCGAAAAGGACAAGTTAGAAACAAATGGAATACAAATCCTCATTTCCAACCACTCAAAGACTAAAAGAAAAACCAAAACAAATTTTTTCACAAAAATAAAAAGATGACCATCAAGACTGGCCTGTAGATAGACCGCGTCACACATGTCTGATAGCCGGTCACGTGGTAGCTTCGTAGCTGGAACTTTGGTGTTCTATTTTTCCATAGAAATATATTCGTTCAAGAAGGGCTCCAAAAGATGTTGATCGTAAGTGAGAAGATTGGTTACGTAAAAAGAAAAAAATGGATTCGTATTCACAGACATGAGAATTATATCATTGATGAGAAGGGGCTAGGGAAAGCTTGAACCCAATTCCTACAGTGATGAATATGAGCGCAATTGAAATTCCCGGGGAGTTATACATTTGTGTATGAAAAGGAGGTGATCCAGCCGCACCTTCCAGTACGGCTACCTTGTTACGACTTCACTCCAGTCACTAGCCCTGCCTTCGGCATCCCCCTCCTTGCGGTTAAGGTAACGACTTCGGGCATGGCCAGCTCTCAACAACACGACTTCCTATATCCACTTATCTTTCAGGAGTATATTTATGCACTTGCTCATGATCATGGTTTAAATAGATCGATTTTGTTAAAAAGAGAAATCTCGACACCACGCCGAAACTGAAGTCCCGAAACTAATTTATTGGTCAATACCATTTAATGGTGCATAAAGGAAGGTAACGGAAGTATCAAATTGAGAAACAAATGAAGAAAAGTCAAAGAAACATTATCGCCTCAAATGGATAGATCCCTTTCCAAATGGGATCGATCCCAATGGATTAGATCGAAGGGAAAATTTCTGACCCGAATGGATCAATCATTTTCAGAATGGGGGATGTGATCGATTCGTTTTCACCCGATTTGAGTTAAACACCCCGAAATGGTTGTGAACCTTATCAAAACATTGATAAGAAACATAAAAAGACAATGAAAAATCTCGCTAGGGGCTTGAGAACCAATTTTTTTCAGGAATTCTCGATTCCGATTGCTTGTTTTAATTGCAAGTATATCAATGAGTAACATTATTTGGCCATTTAATTTTGTTTGTTATTTTTGTCATGGTTTGGCGACACAAATTTCTACATTTTGACTACTAATTAAAATTTCATATTCTTGTATTTCTATATATCTCATTGACTGTTAACCCGAATGGGTTGGTGTTTTTAGCAAAAGACTTGGGAAGCATTAGGTTTCATGTCCAATTCCTACTAGTGAAAATAATTCGTTGGGGCCGCAACAACACATTTATTTTAAACCTTACCCGATTTGTGTAACGAGGTCGCTTTATGCGGGTTACGGGGTTCCGGGGATTAGTGACGGTGAAAGGCCCCTGACAACTCAAATTTCCAAAAGTGGACTAATTTACCGTCTTTGTATAGTTATAATGTAGAAACACTAGCATGGATGAATATAGTTGTTATTAGTTATTGTATCATAGTTTGTTCACTTAGTTTTGTTATTGAGCTAAGTGTACTTTTGGATAAGATAATTATGCTTTACTCAAAAAGATAAACCACATATTTTATTAATTTTAACACAATTGCTTGGTTCTAAGAAAATTATTTCCCAAGAGGTACTTGGTAGGCTTTTTAAGAAAAGAGGTTTGCGTTGTTATGGATGCGTTGAATTCTAATACACTAGCTTGAGAAATTGACAGATATTACCTTAATAACATAGTTCTTTTAGTTATTTCCTCTTCAGTCTTCTGAATACCTTACCTTTTTCCTTCTCCTCTTGTTGATCAAATGTTTTTGTATGTGAAAATGCAATGTAATGGCGGTTGGTTTTAGAGGGCATTTATCCCACATCGGATCTGGATGGGAAAATAATTGTGTATAAATGAGTCGGATATTAGCCTCACCTAATACCTTAAAGCTTTTCGGTTGAACCGCGAAGCAACTCGTTACAGTTGGTATCAAAGCTAAAAGATTACGTCTTTGATACGGTGCTTGGCGTGCGGCCAAGCACTCGCTCGGGTTCTTACACCCCGGATGAGTTTGGGTCTAGACCTCTGTTTAATGTTCACAACTCTCCATTCATGATCACCTCAATACAAACCTCTATGATCTTCAACGAATCAAACCCAATACCATTTCCCTGACCCAGTCGGAACCGTCCCCCTGCGCCCCAGGCAAGGTCTGAGAACTCGAGGCCCCCGCATGATTGTGGTTTGGGTAGGTAGGATGGTCCGAACACAATGATGATATTACGAATTTGAATGCGGGAGCATGCTAGAGGGCATTTGTCGCCCCTAATAGCTTAAGCGTTTATGTTGAACCGTTAAATATTTGATCCGGTATACTTGGCTAGTTGAATAGTTTAATATGATACCATGTATTATATATATTTGATTTGTATTTTTGCTTCATTTGGAAATTTTCATGTTCTTTTTGTTGTGGAGATGATAGGCTACCGAAATTTTCATCTGAGAAGTTTTATTTTTTCTTGGAAAAACTGAATGAGAAAAAACCTACTCTGACGATGCACTTACCAATACTTTTCTGATGCACTTACCAATACTTTTCAAGATCTGGGTGTCTAATTCTTGCTAACATTATTGAAGGTAGGTTCTACTATCCTTTTAATTTTGGAATCCTTTGCTCTTATTACTTGAAAACTATGATTTCATTTTCCTTTTTTTTTGGTAAAATTTTATAATTTCCCTTGGTGACAATTTGTATGATTTTAATTGGTTATTCTACTTATATCTCCTTTCTAGAAGAAGTCAATGACTTTTGACGCTGCGGATCAATAAAAGAAAGAATGAGAAATAACAATCACATCGTATTCTTTAAAACACTCGAATCCAGGAGAAGAGATTGAGAGAAACTCTAGATTTTTTGTTATATAAAATTGAAGAATGAATCATAGACTATTACATTAGCACCTATAAATAGGACTAAGCAAACCTTAAATAACAAAAGTCATAAACTAAATAAGAATAGAAAAAGAAATAAATAGAAACTTTGTCACGCCCCGAGATGCATAGACTCCGAAATCGGAATCTATGAACCCTAAGGTTGACGTAGGAATGAGAAACGAATATAAAAGTTGGAAAGAAAATACAAATACCTCAATGAATCCCAACTTTTGACATCCCAGTCAAACGATAACAACTCGATCAAATAAGAACTGTTTTGAACGAGTCCTGATTCTAAGTTATCCTCAATAAATTAGCTATCCACATGATTAAAATCACCCAAACACTCATCCCGTAGTCGAAGATATGCTCAAAACACTAAAGGGGTGCTGAAAACGAGCAAAAAGTCAAAGGGTTGACCTAAACAGAATGATCTCACCAAAATGGGATCGATCTCCCTGGCCCAGAACAAAAGGGAAGTTACTGACCTGAAAGGATCCAGAATGGGATCGATCCCACTGGGTCAGAAACAACTTCGAGCAGTAAAAAACACATGATTATTCCTTTTTAACCTCCCGAGTGACCCCTAAACAACCCATGTTGACACCTGGAAGACCTCGGTAAAAGGCCAACATCGGCGACAAGGTCTGTAATGGTACAAGAACTGAGACCGATAAAAATATGGAAAAATTGAAAAGCAAGCAACTCATCGGGTACCGAACCGAGCGACAATTGACTATACCTCTAACGAGCATTAACCCAAGAATCTGGATCCACCCGGTCAACACCACTTTTGGTGGCTCAAGACGCTATATATGAACATCCATACAAGCCTTAATAAAAGTAGAGTGTTAAACATTGTTAATACAATAACGCGACCGATGCCTAAAATAACTATACATGACCGAAATTGTGGCTAACATGGTAGCGTATGACAAAGATACCGTTTGGGTTTTCGGACTTGCTATGCTTCCCTTTTTTTTCATATATTGCCATGGAGTTTGCCTTAGAGACTTATTTCTTGCTACAAAATTGTTGCGGGGTTTCTTGTGGGGTGTTCTTGGGGTTCCGGATCGGCGTTAGTGCCGTGTGGGACAACTGACTTGACCTATGATAGTAGCATGCACCATGGGGTGGGTTAGCATGTTTTGTACAATTGGGGGTGAAGGTTGATAGCACTTCCCTACTGAGCTAAGTTTCTCACCCCGTTGTTTACAAAAAATTTCAAGAAAGGCACCGATGACGTACGAGGATTGAGCTACGATGGATGACTTCGAATGTCCTTCCCTTTAGCCTTTTATTCTAGTTCATTTCGTTTATTTTAGTTTACTTTGCATCATCGAGTTGTATTATTTTGGAGGTCTGGCTGGATGACTGTATTACTATATTCTATTGGCACTGAGCGTGTATGTCATGTATCTATTGCCGGGTTGGCACTGTATTTATATTTTGGACTCTGTAGATATGTTTGGGGTCTTGGAGGGGTGGTAGCGTTACCGTGCCGTCTATCCCAGTTCTTAGTTAATTATTTTGATCTGGCTGGATTATATTTGTATTTGTGCCTATACAGGATGTTTAGGAGTGGACCTTATCCACCGGGGGGTTCCATTTACAAACGAAATTTTGCCGGATTTTTGTTAGATTTGCTAGGTTGCTTTTACACTTCTCTTTTGGTTTATTCATCATTTTTATTAGGATATTTTTCCGCAAAATTGTTTCCAGTACAATCGGGACTATTGAAATTTCTAGCATAAGTTTTTTCGTGAAGTCGCACTCGGATGTTCCTGGGCTTTGATTTTGGAAGTTCTAGCGATTTCAGGGCGTGACAACTTTGTATTAGAGCTATTTCATTGTCTTAGGGATGACGGGAGTTAGTGGGTTTACCCTATGGTTTTCGTGTACCCGGGTGGGATGTTATATGTTTAGCTTTTGTCTTGTATCACTTCTACGTGACTTGTCCATTACTTGATTGTGTCGACCCTCTTGAGTTGTCCGTGTGTGACGAGTGTTTCTCTGGTTGACGTTGGGTGTTTAGCCTGTGTGTTGTTGCGGCTCATCTTCGAGTAAAACAGTGGCCTTCTTCTTTTTATGTCCCCTTCCGTGTCGTGTATTGACGTTATTTCGTCATTTCTTCTTGTCGCTTTTGTGTGACGAACGTTTATCATCTTATTGACCTTGAAGGTTGTGTTCTAGTTATTATGTGTGTTCTATGTTTTGTGCAGGTTGGCATTGAAGTCCTAGTGACGTAAAGTTAGTTTTGAAATCCTTGTTTCTTAATCATCTTTATTATCACTTTTAGGACCATGCCACCATGACATGAGCGTCCAAGGGACGGTAAGCGAGTTCTTGGGGGTATAGAGGGAGTGCAACGATAGTTCCAGTCATTAATGTTGCTCAGTTAGTGCGTGATTTGGCAGCCGCTTTGGCCCAATTTGCGCAAGGAGCACAAGTTGAGGACGTGGGGACTAGAGTTGAACGATCTTTTTGTGGCTTCTTAAAACTTAATATTCTAAAGTTTTCTTGGTAGGATGGTCCGAGCATGAGTATATTATGAATTCGAATGCGGGAGCATGTTAGAGGACATTTGTCCCACCTAATATCTTAAGCGTTTGGTTGGAATCGTTAAATATTAGATCCGGTATAGTTGGGCAGTTGAATAGATTAATATGATACCATGTATTCTTTATATTTGAACTGTATTTTTGTTTCATTTGAAAAAAATTCGTGTTCTTTTTGTTGTGGAGATGATAGGCTACCGAAATTTTCATCTAAGAAGTTTTTTTTTTCTATAAAAAACTGAAGGTGAAAATCCTACTTTGATGATGCACTTACCAATACTTTCCAGATGCACTTACCAAAACTTTCCAACATCTGGGTGTCTAATTCTTCCTGACATTATTGAAGGTAGGTTCTACTATCCTTAAATTTTGGAATCCATTGCGCTGAATACTTGGAAACTATTATTTCTTTTTCCTTTTTTTTTGGCAATAATTTATGATTTCCCTTGGTGACAATTTGTATGATTTTAATTGCTTATTCTACTTATATCTCCTTTCTAGAAGGAGTCATTGACTTTTGACGATGTAGATCAATAAAAGCAAGAATGATAAATAATTATTACACCGTATTCTTTAAAACACTCTAATCCACGAGAAGAGATTGAGAGAAACTCTCAATTTTTTGTTATATAAAAGTGAAGGATGAATCATAGACTATTACATTAGCACCTATAAATAGGACTAAGCAAACCTTAAATAACAAAATCCTAAACCAAATAAGAATAGGAAAAGAAATAAATAGAAACTGTCACACTCCGAGATGCATAGACTTTGAAATTGAAATCCATGAACCTTGAGGTTGACGTAGGAGTGAGAAACGGATATGAAAGTTGGAAAGAAAATACAAAGACCTATCTGGAAGGAATCCCAGTAAACGGTAGCAACTCGATTAAATAAGATCCGTTTTGAACGAGTCCCGAGACTAGGTCATCCTCAATAAATTAGCTATCCACACGATTAAAATCACCCAAACACTCATCGCGTAGTCTAAGATATGCTTAAAACACTAAAAGGGTGCTAAAAACGAACGAAAAGTAAAAGGGTCGACCCAAATAGAACGACCTCATCAAAATGGTATCGATCTCCCTGGCCCAAAACAAAAGGGAAGTTGTTGAATTGAATGGATCCAGAATGTGATTGATCCCACTGGATCAAAAACAACTTCGGGCAATACAAAACATGAGATTGTTCCTTTCTAACCTCCCAAGTGACCCCTAAACAACCCCTATTGACACCTGGAACGCCTTGGGAAAGACCAACACCGGTGACTAGGTCTGTAATGCTACAAGAACTCAGACTAACAATAATTAGGGAAAATAGAAAAGCAAGCAACGTATCGGGTACGGAACCGAGCGACAAATGACTACACCTCTAACGAGCATTAACCCAAGAATCTGGATCCACCCGGTCGACACCACTTTTGGAGTCTCCAGTGTTGTTAAAGGTGCACTTAGGCGTGCGCCTAAGCTCCAGCCTCATGGAGGCTCAAGACTTGTGCCTCAAGTGTGGGCAAGAGCGCCTTTGCCTACAGTTGCGCCTTAATTATGAAGTATGAATGCTTTAGGAATAATTTTATTTTTTCATTATATTTTCCATTGTGCGCCTCACTTCACTCAGGCACGTACCCATAGTTGTTAAAGGCTCAAGGCGCATTAAGGCGCTAAGGCCTCTTGGAGCCTGAAGCTAAAGGTGCAAGGCGAGGCGCGAGCCTGACTGAAGCAAGGCGCAAGTTGAAGAAAAAGAAAAAGAAAACACTAAAAAAGATACAAAAATGCCATGTAAATTACTTAATTCCATAATCTAGTCAACACAATACCACAAAGATAATAAAATTCAACTAAACCAAATCTCAAGTTCAATAGATAGATGAATAAGTTTAATGAAATAAAATCTGAAAAAACATAGAATGATTCCTAAAAACACAATACCAAATGACCTAAATTTCATCCTCATCATCAACAAACATATCTTGATCATCACTTAAAAGATTCGTACTTCTCAAGATCTTTTTCTTTCTCATCTGCCTCATCCTCGTCAACATCCACAACTTGAACTCGACTTGAATTGGAGCTTCCTACATCCTTTGTTGTTGGATGCAAATTAGCTCTTGATCTAGACCGTTCCTTTCTACCCTCTCCAATACCAGTAGCAGTAACAACATCACCCTATGTGAATGAATCATCATCAAATACTAGATCATCCTGTGCTTCAGGATCATCATCCATCCTTCCTGTTAACCACTCATTACTTGCATCAATGTCATCGAGCATAATAGGATCAAGAGTATCACGTGAATCATATCGTCGCCTTAGTGCCCTATTGTATTTGATGAACACTAAATCATTCAAAGTTCTTTGATCAAGCCTATTTCTTTTCTTGCTATGAATCTACAATAAATTCATCTTTAACTAGTAAGAATAAAAACTAAGAATTTAATATTCAATAACAAAATTAACTAACCTAATTATAGATACTTGCATGTTCAAACACACTCCAATTGCGCTCACAACCGGAAGCACTACAAGTGAGGTTTAGAACCTTCATGGCAAACTTTTGGAGATGTTTTGTCGACTTGCCATATTGTTCCCACCATGCATCTATTAAAAAATTGGTAAATGACATGTTTAGCTTCACTGTTGAATTAACTAGTTTGACTTTACTATCCATATATATATATTTTTGGATAAGTTCAATAACTTAATAAATTAGTAAATAAAATATTAATCAAAAATAGTTTACCTGGTGCCTTTGTGGTTCTCTATCTATTAGCAAAGACGCTACCAAAGAGGCCCTCGGCTTTAGTATAAGAGAACAACTCCTCGGTAATTTTGTCTTGCTCTTTGGTGTCCATGACCAATCTTGCTATACAATCATACAAACCATTTGCAATCTCTACATCATCAATATTTGGGTTTGAATAAAAGAATTTTGGGTTCAAATAATAACCCGCCGCATGCAAAGGGCGATGCAATTGAACTTCCCACCTCTTGTTAATGATTTTGAAAATTTCCTTGTACTTCTCTTCTCTTTCTCCAAAATGATTTTGCAATGGATTCCTTGGCCCTATCCATAGCCTTATAAATGTATCCCATGGGAGGCTTTCTCTCACCATCAACTAATCTCAAAAAACCAACAAGAGGACCGGAAACCTTAAGGCTAAAGACAATGTTCCAAAAAGAAGGCATCAAAATATAAGAAGCTACTCTTTTCCCGGTTTCCTCTTTAGCCCATTTACTACGACTCCATTCTTCTGAAGTAAACATCTTTCTCAAGTTATTCTTTTGCTTGTGAATACTTGACAATGTAATGAAACAAGTAGCAAATCGAGTCTTAGCCGGTCTAAGCAACTCCCTTTTATGAGTAAAGCGTTTCATAATGTTCACCAACTTTGGGCGCAAATAAACATAACTATTGAATTCCATTGCCCTCTTCAATGTTTGAGAAATAGTTGGTATCTTTCCAATGTCTTCCAAGATCAAATCTAAGCAATGAACCGCACATGGTGTCCAATACAAATGTGGGTAGAGAGCCTCCAACATCTTCCCTATTAAAAAATAAATAAAATAAAAATAAGAAAACAAAATTATATCCAAGAAATTGAGTAATTTAAAATTCTTGAAATAATATCAATATAATGATTGTAATATCTACTATTGGACATTTTCACCTGCATACTTATTGCTTGATTCACTATCCGTAACAACTTGGACAACATTTTCCACTCCAATGCGCAAAACAAAATTTTCTAGTAATTCAAACATCTTCTTGCCATCCTTCGAATAAGAAGAAGTATCCACCGATTCAATAAACATGGTTCCCCTTGGACTATTTACCAAGAAATTAACTAAAGTTTTTTCCCTCTTGTCCTTCCACCTGTCCGCCATTAGTGAGCATCTATATTTTGACCACTCATTTCTATGGTCACTCATTGAATTTTTGGTATTTTCCAATTCCTTTTTAAGATAAGGAACTCTCATCTCATGATAACTAGGAGGTTTCATACCGGGACCATATTGTCGAAATGATTCAACCACCTCAACAAAGCCATCATATTTAACAGCATTGAATGCAATTCCTGCATCATACATCCACCTTGCAAAAGCAGCACATGCTCGTCCCCTTAATTCTTTCTTGCATGCTTCGTTAATAGTTTTTTGTTTTCCCTTTCCTTCCTTTCTTCATTGTACCACAATTTTTGATTTAGGAGTGAAATATAAATCAATTGGTCCTTTTTGCTTTGGTCTCTTTGATGAATTGAGACTAGCACTAGCTCCACCACTTACTATTTTCCCCCGATTGCCAACTATCTCAATGTCATCTTCTTCGTCTCCATTAATATCATTAATTTCAACCCCAGGTAACAAATTCATTTGCTCTTTTTCTTCCTTTTTCTTATTCAAGTAGTCTTTCATTTCGTCTTTAACACTTAATGGACACCTTTTGCATGCACTCACATTCCTAATCCCCCCCCCCCCCCCGACAAGTGTTGCTTAGCCCAACAAACACCTCCTTTTGTAACCTTTGCATAAAAGTTACAAGTAAGTGCATTCGTATCTTTTGGATTTTCCAAATGGACGTAATTCCATGCCGGATCCTTTCTTACACATTCACTAGGCATATCTAATAGTGCAAAGTGTAACTGCAAACCATAGTGAATAGCACACACACAATAAATATTTTATAATGAAATACAACTACATTGCTAAAAATCAGATTTTAAGAACAAAAATCACACATAAAAATAGTGTTGAATAGGGCTAAGCTAACATCCTGCTGCTACATGCATGAATTTGCACAACTACACAGCAAAAGTAGAAACTCTTTGATATGTTCTCACAACAATTGAACAATACAAGCATATTAGAATTGGATTATGATTTTAGTCTTAACATTGGTAAACTAGGAGACAAAATGGAGTAAGAGAAAGACATCTAAAAAAAACAGAGATGGATAACCAAACAAATAATGAAACAAAATGAAGAATAAGAATAAAAAATAATTAAAAGATAAAGAAATTATGGCAGAGAATGAAGTAGAAGAAAATAAGGAAGAAAAAAAAATGTAAGAATATTAATAAGAAACAGAAAAAAAAGAAGATTAAGAAGAAAAATAATTTACAGAGAATGGAGGAGGAGAATGAAAAACTTTTTTTATTTAGAGAATGAAGAGTAGAAAAATCTACATAACAAAGAAATGAAAAAGACACGGAGAGAGACAAATATATATATATATATATATATATATATATGAATAACAAGAGAAGAGAGGTACCTAGTTCTCGAAGAGAGCTTGATGGAGAGTTTGAATATGAGGTGGCCTCAAGCCAACATTCCTTTGCCTCAGAAGAACAATAGAATATGAATAGACATTTTGTATATAGAGAGATATTATACAATATATAAATTCTTGGGATATGAATAGAGTTTTGTATACAAAAGATCTTGTATAAGATGATATACCACAATATATATAAAATTTTGGGCCCCACAATCCAAAAAATTAAATTATTGAACATAAAGAAAAGTTATCACGTGATGGGAATACCAAAGCAAAACTTCTCATTCAAACAAGATTCTGTATTTTAGTAACTTAATATATATTGTATATCATAAGGACTTTGGGTCTCACAATCCACTAAAAGAAGAATAAAAGTCAAATTTCTCAAACTGAAAAGAGTTTGAAAAGAAAGTAAGTAGCCAATCAGATAGACATGGCCCACCAATATATGAGACTAAATAGGCAAATACAACTGTTTATGAACTTTTGAAAGTTGTTTTCTATAAGGCGCACCTTAATTATGCCTTGGAACATGCACCTGACCCAAACAGGCTAGCGCCTATGAAAATTAGCCTCGCCTAGGCATATCCTAGGCATTGATGGTGAACCTTGATGCACCCGTCGCTCGAGGCATGCGCCTGACGGGCTTTTAACAGCTATGTATGCACCTGGCCTAGTGTCTCATGCCTAGTCTCCAGAGGACATCTAGCGCCATAGTGCGCCTTGGGCCATTAATAACTATGGGCGGTTCCAGACGCTATAAATGAACATCCATACAAGCCTTAATAAAAGTAGGGAGTTAATCATTGTCAACACAATAACGGGCCCGACGCCTAAAATAACTATACATGACCGGAATTGTGGCTAACATGCTAGCATCTGACAAAGATAGCATTTGGGTTTTCGGACTTGCTATGCTTCCCTTTTTTTCATATATTGCCGTCGAGTTTGTCTTAGAGACTTATTTCATGCTACAAGATTGTTGCGGGGTTTCTTGTGGGGTGGGTGTTCTTGGGGTCCCGGATCAGCGTGAGTGTCGTGTGGGACAACTGACTTGACCTAGGATAGTAGCATGAACTATGGGGTGGGGTAACATGTCTTGTACAATTGGGGGTGGAGGTTGATAGCGCTTCCCTACTAAGCTAAGTTACTCACCCCGTTGTTAATAAAAATTTCCATGAAAGACACCAATGGCGGACGAGGATTGAACTACGATGGTTGAGTTCGAATGTCCTTCCCTTTAGCCTTTCATTCTAGTTCATTTCGTTATTTTAGTTTACTTTGTATCTTCTAGTTGTATTATTTTGGAAGGCTGGTTGGATGATTGTATTACTATTCTATTGGCAGTGAACGTGCATGTCATCTATTTATTGCCGGGTTGGCACTGTATTTATATTTTGGACTGTAGATATGTTGGGGGGCTTAGAGGTGTGGCAGCGTAACCACTTCGTCTACCCCGGTCCTTAGTTAATTATTTTGATATGGTTGGATTATATTAGTATTTGTGCCTATACAGGATGTTTAGTAGTGGACCTTATCCACCGGGAGGTTCCATTTACAAAAGGAACTCTACCGAATTTTTGTTAGATTTGCCAGATGACTTTTATACTTCTCTTTTCATTTATTCATCTGTTTTATCAGGTTATTTTTCCACAAAATTGTTTCCAATACAATCGGGACCGTCAAAATTTTTAGTTTTCCGCTAAGTCGCACCTGGAGGTTCCCGGGCTTCGGTTTTGGAAGTCCTAGGGATTTCGGGGCGTGACAACTTTGTCAGAGTTGCTTCATTGTCTTAGGGATGACGGGAGTTAGGGGGTTTACCCTATGGTTTTTGTGTACCCGGAAGGATGTTTTACGGTTAACTTTTTCCTTGTATCACTTCTGCACGACTTGTCCATTACTTGATTGTGTCGACCCTCTTGAGTTGTCCGTGTGTGACAGGTGTTTTTCCGGTTAACGTTGGGCATTGAGCCTGTGTGTTGTTGCGACACGTCTTCGAGTAGAACAATGACCTTCTTCTTTTTATGTCCCCTTCCGTATCGTGTTTTGATGTTATTACGTCGTTTCTTCTTGTCGCTTTTATGTGGCGAACGTTTATCATTTTATTGACCTTGAAGGTTGTGTTCTAGTTATTCTGCGCAGTCTATGTTTTTGTGTAGGTTGGCATTGAAGTCCTAGTGATAAAAAGTTAGTTTTGAAATCCTTGTTTCTTAATCATCTTTATTATCACTTTTAGGACCATGCCACCACGACGGTTGTGTCTAAGGGACGGTGAGTGAGTTCTTGGGGTATAGAGGGAGTGCAACGGCAATTCTGGTCGTTAATGTTGCTCAGTTATTGCATGATTTAGCATCCGCTTTGGCATAAGCTGCGTAAGGAGCACAAGTTTAGGACACGGGGACTAGAGCTGAATGATCTTCCCAATGCTTCTTGAAACTTAATATTCCAAAGTTTTCTTCGTAGGATAGTCCGAACATATGGATATTACGAATTCGAATGTGGGAGTATGCTAGAGGGCATTTGTCCCCCCTAATAGCTTAAGCGTTTTGGTGGAACCGTTAAATATTAGATCCGGTATAGTAGGTCAGTTGAATAATTTTATATGATACCATGTATTCTATATATTTGACCTGTATTTTTGCTTCATTTGGATATTTTCATGTTCTTTTTGTTGTGGAGATGATAGGCTACCAAAATTTTCATCTGAGAAGTTTTATTTTTTCTAGGAAAAACTGAAGGAGAAAAAACTTACTCTAACGACGCACTTACCAATACTTTTCAAGATCTATGTGTCTAATTCTTGCTGACATTATTGAAGGTAGGTTCTACTAGCCTTTTAATTTTGGAATCCTTTGCTCTTATTACTTTGAAACTATTATTTCGTTTTCCTTTTTTGTTGGTAAAATTTTACGATTTCCCTTGGTGACAATTTTTATGATTTTAATTGGTTATTCTACTTGTATCTCCTTTCTTGAAGGATTTAATGACTTTTCACGATTCGGATCAATAAAAGCAAGAATGATAAATAAGATTCACACCGTATTCATTAAAACACTCGAATCCACTAGATAAGATTGAGAGAAACTCTCAATTTTTTGTTGTATAAATGTTAAGAATGAATCATAGACTATTACATTAGCACCTATAAATAGGACTAAGCAAATCTTAAATAACAAAATCCTAAACCAAATAAGAATTGGAAAATAAATAAATAGAAACTTTGTGACGCCCCGAGATGTATAGACTCCGAAATCGAAATCCATGAAACCCGAGGTTGATGTAGGAATGAGAAACGGGTATGAAAGTGGGAAAGAAAATACAAAGACCTCAATGAATCCCAATTGAAAGACATCCCAGTTAAACAATAACAACTCGATCAAATAAGATTCGTTTTGAACGAGTCCCAAGTCTAAGATATGCTTAAACCACTAAAGGGGTGATAAAAATGAAAGAAAAGTCAAAGGGTTGACCCAAACAGAACGATCTCACCAAAATGGGATCGATCTCCCTGGCCTAGAACAAAAGGGAAGTTGTTGATCTGAAAGGATCCAGAATGGGATCGATCCCACTAGGTTAGAAACAATTTTGGGCAGTACAAAAACATGGGATTTTTCCTTTCTAACCTCCCGAGTGACCCCCAAGTTGACACCTGGAACGCCTCTGGCAAAGGCCAACACCGGCGACAAGGTCTGTAATGCTACAAGAAGTCAGACTGACAATAATAAGGAAAAATGGAATAGTAAGCAACGCATCGGGTACCGAACCGAGCAACAAATGACTTTACCTCTCACGAGCATTAACCCAAGAATTCGGATCCACCCAGTCGACACCATTTTTGGTGGCTCAAGATGCTATAAATGAACATCCATACAAGCCTTAATAAAATTAGATTGTTAAACATCGTCAATACAATAACGCGCCCGACGCCGAAAAGAACTATACATGACTGAAATTGTGGCTAACATGCTAGCGACTAACAAAGATAGCGTTTAGGTTTTCGGACATGCTATGCTTCCCTTTTTTCATATATTGTCATGGAGTTTGCCTTAGAGACTTATTTCATGCTACATGATTGTTGCGGGGTTGCTTGTGGGGTGTTCTTGGGGTCCCGGATCGGCGTGAGTGTTGTGTGGGACAACTGACTTGACCTAGGATAATAACATGCACCATGTGGTGGGTTAACATGTCTTGTACGGTCGGGGGTGGAGGTTGATAGCGCTTCCCTACTGAGCTAAGTTGCTCACCTCGTTGTTTATAAAACTTTTCAGGAAAGGCACCGACGACGGACGAGGATTGAGCTACGATGGTTGACTTCGAATGTCATTCCCTTTATCCTTTTATTCTAGTTCATTTCGTTATTTTAGTTTACTTTGCATCTTCGAGTTGTAATATTTTGGAGGGCTGGCTGGATGACTATTATTATTCTATTGACACTTAGCATGCATGTCATGTATCTATTCCCGGGTTGGCAATGTATTTATATTTTGGACTGTAGATATGTTTGGCGGCTTGGAGGGGTGGCAACGTTACCGTGCCGTCTACCCCAGTCCTTAGTTAATTATTTTATCCTAGGGATTTCGGGGCGTGACAACTTTGTATCAGAGCTTTAGGTTCCATTATCTAAGGGATTACTGAAGTTAATGGGTTTACCCTTTAGTGTTCGTGTACTCGGGTGGGATGTTTTACATTTAGGTCTTGCCTTGTATCAATTCTACGCGACTTGTCCATTTCTTGATTATGTCGACCCTCTTGAGTTTTCCGCGTGTGACGGATGTTTCTCTGGTTGACGTTGGGTGTTGAGCCCGTGTGTTGTTGCAGCACGTCTTCGAGTAGAACGTTGGCCTTCTTCTTTTTATGTATTCTTCCGTGTCGTGTTTTGACGTTATTACGTCGTTTCTTGTTGTCGGTTTTGTGTGGCAATCTTTTTTCATCTTATTGACCTTGGAGGTTGTGTTCTAGTTATCTGTGCGTTCTATGTTTTTGTGTAGGTTGAAATTGAAGTCCAGTGACATAAAATTAGTTTTGAAACCTTTGTTTCTTAATCATCTTTATTATCACTTTTAGGACCATGCCACCACGAGATAAGCGTCCGAGGGACGGTGAGCGAGTTCTTGGGGGTATAGAGAGAGTGCAGCAGCAGTTCCTATCATTAATGTTGCTCAATTAGTGCATGATTTGTTGACCGCTTTGGCCCAAGTTGTGTAAGGAGCAAAAGTTGAGGATGCGGGGACTAGAGCTGAATGATTTTTCTATGGCTTCTTGAAACTTAATATTCCAAAGTTTTCTAGGTAGGATGGTCCGAACACAATGAGGATATTACGAATTCGAATGCGGGAGCATGTTAGAGGGCATATGTCCCACTTAATAGCTTAAGTGTTTGGGTCGAACCGTTAAATATCTGATCCGGTATAGTTGGCAGGTTGAATAGTTTAATTTGATTCCATATATTCTATATATTTGATCTGTATTTTTTATTCATTTTGAAATTTTCATGTTCTTTTTGTTGTGGAGATGACAGGCTACCGAAATTTTCATCTGAGAAGTTTTATTTTTTCTAGGAAAAACTGAAGGAGAAAAAACCTACTCTGACGATGCATTTGCCAATAGTTTCCAGATGCACTTACCAATACTTTCCAAGATCTGGGTGTCTAATTCTTGCTGACATTATTGAAGGTAGGTTCTACTATCTTTATAATTTTGGAATCATTTGCTCTTATTACTTGGAAACTATGGTTTCATTTTCCTTTTTGTTGGTAAAATTTTATGATTTCCTTTGGTGACAATTTGTATGATTTTAATTGGTTATTCTACTTATATCTCCTTTCTATAACGAGTCATTGACTTTTGACGCTATGGATCAATAAAAGCAAGAATGATAAATAAGAATCACACCGTGTTTTTTAAAACACTCGAATCCACGAGAAGAGATTGAGAGAAACTCTCGATTTTTTGTTATATAAAAGTGAAGAATGAATCATTGACTATTACATTAGCACCTATAAATATGACTAAGAAAACCTTAAATAACAAAATCCTAAATCAAATAAGAATAGGAAAAAGAAATAAATATAAACTTTGTCATGCCCCGAGATGCATAGACTCCGAAATCCATGAAACCCGAGGTTGACATAGGAATGAGAAACGGATATGAAAGTTGGAAAAAAAATACAAAGACCTCAATGAATCCCAACTGAAAGACATTTTTTTTTTTGAAAGGTAAGTAAGAATTATATAAACACAACACAAGGCTCAAAGCCTACAAAATACTTGGGGCATACCCCAAGGGTGGTACCCCCAAAAAACTCAAATCATGAAAAGGGGTAAAATACATAGAAATCAAAATTTCCCTATCAACATACATACCAACTCTAGGAAAAGAGATACAATACCAAGTGAAATTTGGAGTTACAATGAAAATAATCTTCATCAGATTACAAAAATACAATGAGATCAGCCCACTACAAATCTTCACAGCTTTGGAGACCACATGGCTTCCTACTTCAGTTCTGAGGCTCTCGTCAATGGAGTCCCCAAAATGAATCAAAGTTATACAAATTGCATCACATAACAAATGCAAAGTCTTCAACAAATCAGCATTCGGCTGACTCAATACTTGAACCATAAGATCCGTTTTGAACGAGTCCCGAGTCTAATTGATCCTCAATAAATTAGCTATCCACATGATTATAATCATCCAAACACTCATCCCGTTGTCCAAAATATACTGAAAATACTAAAGGATTGACCCAAACAAAACGATCTCACCAAAATGGGTTCGATCTACCTGGCCCAGAACTAGGTGAGTAACAACTTCGGGACATGGCATTGTTCCTTTCTAACCTCCCGAGTGACCCCCAAACAACCATTGTTGACACCTGGAATGCCTCGAGCAAAGGCCAACACGGGCGATATGGTTTGTAATGCTATAAGAACTCAGACCGACAATAATAAGAAAAAATGGAAAAACAAGCAACGCATTGGGTGCCGAATGGAGTGATAAATGGCTACATCTCTAACGAGCATTAATCCAAGAATCCGGATCCACCCGGTCGACAACACTTTTGGCGGCTCAAGACGCTTTAAATGAACATCCATACAAGCCTTAATAAAAGTAGAGAGTTAAACATCGTCAATACAATAACGTTCCCAATGACTAAAATAACTACACATGATAGAAATTGTGGCTAAGATGCTAGCGTCTGACAAAGATAGCATTTGGGTTTTCGAACTTGCTATGCTTCCCTTTTTTCATATATTGTCGTGGAGTTTGCCTTAGAGACTTATTTCATGCTACATGATTGTTGCGGGGTTGCTTGTGGGGTGTTATTGGGGTCCTGGATCGGCGTGAGTGCCGTGTGGGATAATTGACTTGCCTAGGATAGTAGCATGCACCATGGGGTGGGTTATCATATCTTGTATGGTCGGGGGTGGAAGTTGATAGCGCTTCCCTACTGAGCTAAGTTGCTCACCCCATTGTTTATAAAAAATTTCAGGAAAGGCACCGATAGTGGATGAGGATTGAGCTACGCTTCCCTTTAGCCTTTTATTCTAGTTCATTTCATTATTTTAGTTTACTTTGCATCTTCGAGTTGTATTATTTTGGAGGGCTGGCTGGATGACTGTATTACTATTCTATTATTTTGGAGTTCATTTCATTATGTTGTTCATAAGAACCTAATTGGTGAAAAGGAAGCGATTGCTTTGCTTAATCAGTGGATCACTAATGAGATTATATCACTGCCTCCGGTGCGGAGGATGCCAATGAGGGATGAGAAAATGAGAAGTAACTACTGTCCTTATCACATGTCCATCTGGCATTCTTTGAGTGGGTGTTGGGCATTTCCCATAATAGTGCACAAGAAAATAGCATCAAGAGCCTTAGATGTCGCAAAAAATGTAGCTAATGAACCTTTTCTTGCACATATGGCAGTAGTGAGTGCTTACGATCACACTGAAGAAATGGTGAGCATGGGCAAGTGTGAATGTGCTCTTGTTTGCAAAATAGTTGATACTGCTAAATTTGAAGTCTTCTTCAATCAACTTCCAATACAAGAGCATCTGAGGGAATTTTTGAAAGAGCAAACAATTGTTGCCCTCAATCACACCATCATGATACCACAACAAGGGAAATCCACAGGCGAGATCATGTTCTTAGAAGCTGACAGACAAGTTTTATTTCCTCACAATAGGCCCCTTTACATACCTGCCATTGTTAATGGCCGTGAAATGAAACGGACCTTTCTGGACGGTGGAACATCTGTTAATATAGTTCCACTTGCAACCTTGCGAATGATAAAATTTCCTGAAAGTAAAATTGTGACTCATGCTATTTCATTTACTGATTTTAACAGGGACCAACAAGCCACTATGGGATTCGCGACGTTGGATCTTAAGGTTGGGAAAATCAGAGCCCCAACAAAGTTTCATATTATTAAGGGAGAACCTTCGTATCAATTGCTACTAGGAATGCCGCGGTTGCATGCATATAGCGTAGTGCCATCATCTTATCATCAAGTGATAAAAGCTAATTGGGGAGAGGGAATAATCTCAAAGGGCCCTTTATGCGCCTCTTAATCTCACTTCGTAGATGCAGTTCATTTCTCAGAGTATGAAGATGAATTTGGGCGCGGTGTTTGCTACCCTGTTACCAAAATGGGAGAATCTGGAAGCTGAAGTTTCACTCAAAAGACGGGCAAAGGAGGTGAGTTGGTTGCGAGTCAAAATGCCTAATGGGAGTGTGGTATATAAATTATGACGGGATTTGTCACGCCCCGAATCCGAAAATCCGGATAATGACTTAAATTTAATTAAAATTCATAAAAATACCAAATGGTCAAACTGGTCAACCGACATTGTTTATAATTCACTAGCGCGGAAGCGAAATAGAAATAATAAAATCACATACAAATTCCGAAATCAAATCAAATTACAACACGAACACACTAGTCCAAAGCCAAAAACAATACAAATCATAATAAGCACGCAATCTCCATTATTACATAAAGATGTAATTATTATAGGTTCAAATTCCACAAATTTCCAATAGCTCACGCATCATCCACCAATGGTTCTTTTCCTGAAAAATGTTAAGGGGTGAGCACAAACGGCCCAGTAGAGAAAAATCATGAAGCGTAAGATTCCGCAAATATGTAAATTAATGAATACGTATAGGGTCAAGTCTCTACCCTAGTCCAATGTCAAGATATAAATGCATAAGGAATCACAATATAAACTCATGTAGAATAATTTAAATAATACCATCAAGATAATTTAAAAGTTCTATAATCACGAAATTAAAACCAATACTCTCAATATGAACTCAAATCCAACTATCACAACCGAAATAGCATCAAATTCAAAATCATCAAATGGGAAAATTATGTCGTGAAACAAACCCTAGGACATGAACTACCTGTTCATCTGCCTAGTCGTCTTGGGGCTACTAACCCTACGGTGACGTCAACCAATCGCGCGATAATTCGAGGACTTGCACCCCGGGAGCTCCTTCGTCCCCCCATTGCTCACACCACACGACCATTTCCCAAAATCAACAACCAATCCACCATTCACAATTCACAATTCATAAATGTCATTCACATGCGCACATAAGTAATAAATATATCCGCACTCCATGATCCACCTAATAAAATTCTATCGTGGCATGAATCAATGCATTTAAACACATTAATGCAATTTCACAACTCATGTCAAACATAGCACAATAAGATGATGAATCTATATATAAACATTAAAATGCATAAATGAAGATTCTTAAACTCACACGATACCCCAATAAATCCCTACCTCAACTTGATAAAATATCCAGTAAAATACCAACAATCAAAACAATATGGTTGTGTAGAGAATGAAGAAACGAACGGTTCTCCCTTCACGCCTTCATTTGTACCCTGTTATGGTCGAAACCAATTAACACATTTTGAATAATTTTTATATACATAACCATATTTATTTTTATAATAAGATTTTTCCAATAAACATTCTGATATATATAAATATCTACTCAAAAATATTCGGGATTAATAGACAAAATTTAGCTACTTGATTAAGAATCGAAAAGTTCGGTTTCGAATATTACTGTAAAACGGACATTAGGTAATCTATGATTTTTAGAACAATCTACAGGTTTGATAAAAATATGAAATTTACAGGATACACTCCAAACCTCTACTTAGGTCTACTGTAAAAATTTCATAAACTTTAATCAAAGGACAGTGGTCCAAAATAATTATAAAAGACAACTTTCCTAACAGTTCCGAAAACTGAACACACTTTACTCTAAGATTTGTACAAACCTATCCATGAATTATATGACTACCAAAATCTCCATATTTTCATAATATACACTCAAGATCAGGTGATAAAATTATAAGTACAAAATTAGAATTATAGATAGCTCAAATCGGTAACACAAGTTCCGGTTTTAAACTACGGTTAAAACTGAACAGTTACTACTGAACAATTTTTATTACCAGTATAAATTAACTTACAATTCTTGATCTGCAGTACATATGTCCTAGACATATACAAAATGTTATAATAAAAGTTTCAAGATTTATAAGAATACGAAACCATATGAAATAATTGGCTAAACCGAAACCGAAATCGGATCAGCAAGCAGTAAAATATCACTGGACAGCGTACTTCCGTGATTTTTAGAAACTTTACTATTTATCTAAATGATCTGACATTTTGAGAGATGATAATAGACATATACAAAAGCATACTGTAAAAGTTTCAAAAATGTATAAATAATTTAACATGGTCTATAAATTTCTCAAACCGAGTAAAAAAAAACGGTCTGCAGCAACAACAATATCCGAATAACATGTGTTTTCCTAGATTTTTAATTAACTCTCTACTTATCTATAAATTCTGAAATTTTCAGGAACATATAATCACATACCTATATATGATCTGTAAAATTTTCATAAACTAATTTTGATCCGTACATATATTATAAATTAGAGATCTAAAGCCTTGATTTTCACTAAACATGTAAACTAGCAATCTGGAATTTTTGAAAAATCAAATCAAATTAAATAATATAGATCACATACCGTAATTGGTATTAAACCGAAGATCGGAACACGTAGAACAACTTCCTAGTTGAGCACAAAATTGAATCCCTACTCTAAGATGCCCAAAATGTAGAGAGAAGAAGATAGGAGAAAAATAGAGAATGATGAAAAAAATGGTTTTGCTTGATTGTTGAGAATATGCAAAAGCTAACCTCAACACATCAATATAATGGCTGAAAACTTTCATCAATAATGTCATAAAGTGGTGTCAATATAATAGATGTATGATTGCACCTTTAAATGATGGAGGAATATGCTTTTGGAAAGTTGAAGATAAAAATAAAAATAAACATGTGGAATTCGGTTACACATTTACATATAATGAATATATTGCAAATGTTACCCTCATCTTTATCAAACTCAAAAGTAACCCCCACATTTAATTAAAATATCGAAACTACCCGATCAACGACAAAAATGAAAATTTTACAAAACATAGGAATGAACCCAAAAATTCAAATCATGAAATCCTTAATGCACGAAAACACATGCAATGCCACGTAATGCACAAGATAAAAAATATATATATTAACCGAAGAAAAAGAAATTATTTAAATTAACCTGGTCATTACAATCTCCCCTCCTTAAAAAGATTTCGTCCCCGAAATCGTGACGTACCTTAAGTGGCAAAAAGATCAGGATAGTTGGCACGGACCTCGTCCTCACGCTCCCATGTAGCCTCCTCCATGCCATGATGATGCCACAACACTTTAACTAGAGGAATCACCTTTCCACGTAGAACCTGATCTCTAGAGTCTAAAATCTGAACTGGTCGCTCCTCATATGTGACATCCTCATTAACCTCCACATCGACCCAATCCAAAACATGTGACTGATCTGGCTCATACTTCCTCAACATAGATACATGAAAAACATTGTGAACTCTGGACAACTCTGGTGGTAAAGCCAAACGATAAGCCACCTCACCAACACGATCCAAAATATCGAAAGGTCCGATAAACCGTGGCGATAACTTGCCACCTCGCCGAAATCTCATCAATCCCTTTCGCGGAGAAACCTTTAGAAACACATAGTCCCCCACATCAAAGGATAATGGTCTCCTCCTCCGATCAGCATAGCTTTTTTGTCGGCTCTGAGCTGTGATCAATCGTTGTCGAATCATCTTGATCTTCTCTGTTGTTTCATGAATAATCTCTGATCGCCTCAAGTCACGACCCAAAATAGATTTCTCGCCAACCTCAGTCCAACAAACAGGAGATCTACATGGCCTGCCATACAACGCCTCGAATGGTGCCATCTCAATACTGGCCTGGTAACTATTGTTGTACGCAAACTCAACCAATGGTAGATGACCATCCCAATTACCCTGAAAATCCAGAATGCAAGCCCGTAGCATATCCTCTAATATCTGAATAGTCCTTTCAGATTGACCGTCAGTCTGAGGATGAAACGCCGTGCTAAACCTCAACTCTGAATCAAGAGCTGACTGGAAACCCTGCCAAAATCGTGAAGTAAACCTCGGATCCCTGTCCGACACGATAGAAACTGGAACACCGTGTAATCTGACAATCTGGTCAATATACACCCTACTGAGTGCCTCTACGCTATCTATCTCTCGTATGGCCAGAAAATGAGTTGTCTTGGTCAACCTGTCAACAATAACCCATACTGCATCATGCCCCTTATGCGTCATTGGTAATCCTGTTACGAAATCCATAGTGATGTGTTCCCACTTCCACTCTGCCACTGGCAATGGTTGCAACAGACCTGCAGGCTTCTGATGTTCAGCCTTTACTTGCTGACA
Organism: Cornus suecica; assembly: GCA_963922005.1. NCBI lineage: Eukaryota > Viridiplantae > Streptophyta > Magnoliopsida > Cornales > Cornaceae > Cornus > Cornus suecica. The sequence continues at coordinate 37,158,520 of OY998243.1, forward strand.
AGTAAGACATCCGGCAACAAACTGAGCAACATCACCCTTCATGCCCCTCCACCAAAACTGGCGTCTCAAGTTGTGATACATCTTAGTACCACCGGGATGTACTACAAACCTCGAACAGTGAAAATCCTTCATCACCTTCTCCTTGCTTGCTTTTGGCACCACCATTTTCCCTTTGAACCTTAGACCCCCATCAGAGTGCAAGGTTCAATCATCCACGGTCTCACCAGCTGAAATTCGAGTACGAATGGAATCCATCTCGCTTACCCCTCTCTGTGACTCAATCACCTCGTCAATAAGAGTGGGTTGGACTGTCAGGCTAAATAAGGTAGCTGACTCATTGTCATCACTGAAAATCAACCCCAACTCTGCGATGTCCTTCATCATCTGCCATTCGCGAATGATAATGCTAGAAATTGACCCCCGTGACTTCCGACTCAAAGCATCAGCCACAACATTGGCCTTTCCAGGATGGTACTGTAACTCGAAATCATAGTCCCCCATGTACTCAACCCACCTTTTCTGTCTCATGTTCAAGTCCTTTTGCGAAAAAAGATACTTTAAACTTTTATGATCAGAGAAAATTTCAAACTTCTCCCCGTACAGGTAATGTCTCCAACTCTTCAGTGCAAAGATCACTGCTACTAGTTCTAAGTCGTGGGTGGGATAGTTCTTTTCATGAGTCTTTAGTTGTCGAGACCCATAGGAAACTACCCTCTCTATCTGCATTAAGACACACCCCAAGCCCTCTATAGAAGCATCGCAATAAATCACATAGCCCAATCCCCTTTCTGGAATCACTAAGATTGGTGCTGATGTCAACCTATGCTTCAATTCTTTAAAGGCAAGCTCACAAGCTTCATTCCACACGAACTTCACCCCCTTCCGAGTGAGACGTGTCATCGGTTGTGCTAACCTCAAAAAATACTTCACGAATCTCCGGTAATAGCCAGCCAATCCCAAAAAGCTCATAATCTCAAACACATTCCGTGGTTGATTCCAACTCATCACAGCTTCAACCTTAAAAGGATCTACCGAGATTCCTTCCGCAGAGACAACATGCCCAAGGAACTGTACCTTAGGTAGCCAAAACTCGCACTTCTCATACTTTGCATACAACTGGTTATCCCTAAGGATTTGTAAAACAATCCTTAGATGCTCCTCGTGCTCCTTCTCGGACGATGAATACACTAAAATGTCATCCACAAAGACCACCACAAACTTGTCCAAGTAAGCACTGAATACCCGGTTCATTAGATCCATGAATGCTGCCGGTGCATTTGTCAAACCAAATGGCATAACAAGGAACTCAAAATGACCGTACCGAGTGCGAAAATCTGTCTTCGAGATATCCTCATCCTTGACCCTCAATTGGTAGTAACCTGATCTCAAGTCTATCTTTGAAAAGCATTTGGATCCTTTAAGTTGATCAAACAAGTCGTCTATCCTCGGCAACGGATACTTGTTCTTGATCGTAACTTGATTCAGCTTCCTATAACCAATACAAAGCCTGAGAGATCCATCTTTCTTTTTCGCAAAAAGAACAGGAGCTCCCCAAGGCGATGCACTAGGACGTATAAAACCTTTCATCCTTAGATCCTCCAATTGATTTTTCAGCTCTTCCAACTCGGCCGGTGCCATACGGTACGATGCCATGGAAATTGCATTGGTACCGGGAATGACGTCAATGCCGAACTCCACTTCTCGTTTCGGGGGCAACTCGGTCAAATCTTCTGGAAAAACATCTGTGAACTCACAGACCACCCTCGGAAAGTCACCATAAGAACCATGCTCCTCGTCTTCATAGGCCAGAAGATTAGCTAGGAAAGAACTATCTCCTCCTCGACTGCCCAAACTATGAAGAGAAGAAGTGAGAAAATGGATTTGATCCCCCACGAAACAAAAACAATCACCATCAGGAGTACAGACAGAAACCTTTCCCCGAAAGAAAACCAACGTTCCCATAACTAGGCCTTATCCCGTCGTCCCAAAGGTAAAACGACCTAAAGCTCTGATACCACGTTGTCACGCCCCGAATCCGAAAATCCGGATAATGACTTAAATTTAATTAAAATTCATAAAAATACCAAATGGTCAAACTGGTCAACCGACATTGTTTATAATTCACTAGCGCGGAAGCGAAATAGAAATAATAAAATCACATACAAATTCCGAAATCAAATCAAATTACAACACGAACACACTAGTCCAAAGCCAAAAACAATACAAATCATAATAAGCACGCAATCTCCATTATTACATAAAGATGTAATTATTATAGGTTCAAATTCCACAAATTTCCAATAGCTCACGCATCATCCACCAATGGTTCTTTTCCTGAAAAATGTTAAGGGGTGAGCACAAACGGCCCAGTAGAGAAAAATCATGAAGCGTAAGATTCCGCAAATATGTAAATTAATGAATACGTATAGGGTCAAGTCTCTACCCTAGTCCAATGTCAAGATATAAATGCATAAGGAATCACAATATAAACTCATGTAGAATAATTTAAATAATACCATCAAGATAATTTAAAAGTTCTATAATCACGAAATTAAAACCAATACTCTCAATATGAACTCAAATCCAACTATCACAACCGAAATAGCATCAAATTCAAAATCATCAAATGGGAAAATTATGTCGTGAAACAAACCCTAGGACATGAACTACCTGTTCATCTGCCTAGTCGTCTTGGGGCTACTAACCCTACGGTGACGTCAACCAATCGCGCGATAATTCGAGGACTTGCACCCCGGGAGCTCCTTCGTCCCCCCATTGCTCACACCACACGACCATTTCCCAAAATCAACAACCAATCCACCATTCACAATTCACAATTCATAAATGTCATTCACATGCGCACATAAGTAATAAATATATCCGCACTCCATGATCCACCTAATAAAATTCTATCGTGGCATGAATCAATGCATTTAAACACATTAATGCAATTTCACAACTCATGTCAAACATAGCACAATAAGATGATGAATCTATATATAAACATTAAAATGCATAAATGAAGATTCTTAAACTCACACGATACCCCAATAAATCCCTACCTCAACTTGATAAAATATCCAGTAAAATACCAACAATCAAAACAATATGGTTGTGTAGAGAATGAAGAAACGAACGGTTCTCCCTTCACGCCTTCATTTGTACCCTGTTATGGTCGAAACCAATTAACACATTTTGAATAATTTTTATATACATAACCATATTTATTTTTATAATAAGATTTTTCCAATAAACATTCTGATATATATAAATATCTACTCAAAAATATTCGGGATTAATAGACAAAATTTAGCTACTTGATTAAGAATCGAAAAGTTCGGTTTCGAATATTACTGTAAAACGGACATTAGGTAATCTATGATTTTTAGAACAATCTACAGGTTTGATAAAAATATGAAATTTACAGGATACACTCCAAACCTCTACTTAGGTCTACTGTAAAAATTTCATAAACTTTAATCAAAGGACAGTGGTCCAAAATAATTATAAAAGACAACTTTCCTAACAGTTCCGAAAACTGAACACACTTTACTCTAAGATTTGTACAAACCTATCCATGAATTATATGACTACCAAAATCTCCATATTTTCATAATATACACTCAAGATCAGGTGATAAAATTATAAGTACAAAATTAGAATTATAGATAGCTCAAATCGGTAACACAAGTTCCGGTTTTAAACTACGGTTAAAACTGAACAGTTACTACTGAACAATTTTTATTACCAGTATAAATTAACTTACAATTCTTGATCTGCAGTACATATGTCCTAGACATATACAAAATGTTATAATAAAAGTTTCAAGATTTATAAGAATACGAAACCATATGAAATAATTGGCTAAACCGAAACCGAAATCGGATCAGCAAGCAGTAAAATATCACTGGACAGCGTACTTCCGTGATTTTTAGAAACTTTACTATTTATCTAAATGATCTGACATTTTGAGAGATGATAATAGACATATACAAAAGCATACTGTAAAAGTTTCAAAAATGTATAAATAATTTAACATGGTCTATAAATTTCTCAAACCGAGTAAAAAAAACGGTCTGCAGCAACAACAATATCCGAATAACATGTGTTTTCCTAGATTTTTAATTAACTCTCTACTTATCTATAAATTCTGAAATTTTCAGGAACATATAATCACATACCTATATATGATCTGTAAAATTTTCATAAACTAATTTTGATCCGTACATATATTATAAATTAGAGATCTAAAGCCTTGATTTTCACTAAACATGTAAACTAGCAATCTGGAATTTTTGAAAAATCAAATCAAATTAAATAATATAGATCACATACCGTAATTGGTATTAAACCGAAGATCGGAACACGTAGAACAACTTCCTAGTTGAGCACAAAATTGAATCCCTACTCTAAGATGCCCAAAATGTAGAGAGAAGAAGATAGGAGAAAAATAGAGAATGATGAAAAAAATGGTTTTGCTTGATTGTTGAGAATATGCAAAAGCTAACCTCAACACATCAATATAATGGCTGAAAACTTTCATCAATAATGTCATAAAGTGGTGTCAATATAATAGATGTATGATTGCACCTTTAAATGATGGAGGAATATGCTTTTGGAAAGTTGAAGATAAAAATAAAAATAAACATGTGGAATTCGGTTACACATTTACATATAATGAATATATTGCAAATGTTACCCTCATCTTTATCAAACTCAAAAGTAACCCCCACATTTAATTAAAATATCGAAACTACCCGATCAACGACAAAAATGAAAATTTTACAAAACATAGGAATGAACCCAAAAATTCAAATCATGAAATCCTTAATGCACGAAAACACATGCAATACCACGTAATGCACAAGATAAAAAATATATATATTAACCGAAGAAAAAGAAATTATTTAAATTAACCTGGTCATTACAGGATTGGGGGGTCAGAAGCCTGCATAGTTGGCACTGACCCCGGGACATCAAAGTTGAATCTGCGATAAGAACATGGTTTATGCGAGGTTAATATAGGAGTCAGAACAACACCGAGACCAACCTTCATAAGCAGCATCTTATCGTGATCTTTGGTAAATCTGCATAAAGAATATCATGATGTTTTAGCTTGGGATTATGGTCAGATGTCGGGGTTAAGTACTGGGCTATCAGTCATCATCTCAATGCACACCCCGCGTCGGAACCAAAGAAGCAACGACAACGAGTATTTCACCCAGATCTGGAGATACAGATTAAGGCAGAACTGGAAAAGTTGTTAAAAGAAGAATTCATCAAGCCTACTCAACACCCGACATGGCTCGCGAATATTGTACCTGTGAAAAAGAAGAGCGAGCATATTCAAGTCTATGTGGACTACCGCGACCTTAATAAGGCATGCCCAAAAGATGATTTTCCTCTACCTAACATCGACACTATGGTAGATACAACTGTGGGACATGAGATATTTTCGTTAATTGATGGATTCAGTGGTTACAATCAGATAAAAATGGCACCAGAGGATGCTAAAAACTACTTTTCGCATTCCAAAAGAAAATTTCCATTATACTGTAATGCCTTTCGGACTTAAAAAATGCTGGAACCACATATCAAAGAGCTATGACAACCATTTTTCACGATATGATGCATAAAACAGTTGAGGATCACGTCGATGATTTGGTGGTCAAGTCCAGAGCAATCCAAGATCACGAGGGTGATTTAAGGAAAGTATTACAAAGGTTCCGAGAGTATAACTTAAAAATGAATCCTTTGAAATGTGCTTTTGGGGTACCCGAAGGAAAATTTCTAGGGTATGTTGTACATCGACACATAATAGATTTGGACCCAACAAAAGCCAAAGCAGTGCTGGAGATGGCACCACCTATAACCCGGAAGTTGTTCAAATATTTTATGCGAAAGATCTCATATCTTAGAAGGTTTATCCCGGCTTTAGCATAAGTCACTCGTCCCCTTATGTCCTTACTGAAAGAAAAGGCAGTTTCAACTTATATGACGATTCGAGTGAAATTCGTCCCACTTAGAAAGAAAAGGAGCTTGGAGAGATAGAAACAGTCAAGTTAGAATTATTGGGAGTATGGTTTATAGTATTGTTCTCCATATGAGTCTTATAATGGGGAAGGAAATATGACCAAACAACGATTCAACTTATATGATGATTCGAGTGAAATATGTCTCCCTTAGAAAGAAAGTGAGGATGGAGAGAAAGAAACGGTCCAGTTAGAATGATTTGGGCTATGCTTTATAGTATTGTTCTCCATATGAGTCTTATAATGGTGAATGAATGATGACCAAAGACCGTTTCAACATATATGACGATTCGAGTGAAATCCTTCCCACTTAGAAAGAAAAAGAGCTAGGGGAGAAAGAAAAGGTACAGTTAGAATGATTTAGACTATGGTTTATAGTATTGTTCTCCATATGAGTCTTATAATGGGGAATGAATGATTAACAAACAACGATTCAACTTAAATGATGATTCGAGTGAAATCTGTGTCACTTAGAAAGAAAATGAGGTTGGAGAGAAAGAAAAGGTCCAGTTAGAATGATTTGGACTATGGTTTATAGTATTGTTCTCCATATCAGTCTTATAATGGGGAAGGAATTATGAGCAAACACCGATTCAACTTATATAATGATTCGAGTGAAATCTGTCAAATTAGAAACAAAGTGAGGTTGGAGAGAAATAAAAGGTCCAGTTAGAATGATTTGGACTACGGTTTATAGTATTGTTCTCCATATGAGTCTTATAATGGTGAAGGAATGATGAACAATGGCCGATTTAACTTATATGACGATTCGAGTGAAATTCGTTCCACTTATAAAGAAAAGGATCTTGGAGAGAAAGAAAAGGTCCAGTTAGAAGTATTTGGACTATGGTTTATAGTATTGTTCTCCATATGAGTTTTATAATGGTGAATGAATGATGAACAAAGACCATTTCAACTCATATGACGATTCGAATGAAATCCGTCCCACTTAGAAAGAAAAGGAGTTTGGGAGAAAGAAAAGGGCGAGTTAGAATGATTAGGACTATGGTTTATAGTATTGTTCTCCATATGAGTCTTATAATGGGCAAGGAATGATGAACAAACACCGATTCAACTTATATGATGATTCGAGTGAAATCTGTCTCACTTAGAAAGAAAGTGAGATTTGAGAAAAATAAAAGGACCAGTAGGAATGATTTGGACTATGGTTTATTACTGTTCTCCATATGAGTCTTATAATGGTGAAGGAATGATGAACAAAGGCCGATTTAACTTATATGACGATTCGAGTGAAATTCGTCCCACTTAGATAGAAAAGGAGCTTGGAGAGATAGAAAAGGTCCAGTTACAATGATTTCGACTATGATTTATAGTATTGTTCTCCATATGAGTCTTATAATTGTGAATTAATGATGAACAAAGACCGTTTCAACTTATATGATGATTCGAGTGAAATCTGTCTCACTTAGAAAGAAAGTGAGGTTGGAGAGAAAGAAATGGTCCAGTTAGAATGATTTAGGCTATGGTTTGTAGTATTGTTCTCCATATGAGTCTTATAATGGTGAATGAATGATGACCAAAGACCGTTTCTACATATATGTCGATTCGAGTGAAATCCTTCCCACTTAGAAAGAAAAGGAGCTAGGGGAGAAAGAAAATGTCCAGTTAGAATGATTTAGACTATGGTTTATAGTATTGTTCTCCATATGAGTCTTATAATGGGGAAGGAATTATGAACAAACACCGATCCAACTTATATGACGATTCGAGTGAAATCTATCTCATTAGAAACAGAGTGAGGTTGGAGAGAAATAAAAGGTCCAGTTAGAATGATTTGGACTATGGTTTATAGTAGTGTTCTCCATATGAGTCTTATAATGGGGAAGGAATTATGAGCAAACACCGATTCAACTTATATGATGATTCGAGTGAAATCTGTCTCATTAGAAACAAAGTTAGGTTGAAGAGAAATAAAAGGTCCAGTTAGAATGATTTGGACTATGGTTTATAGTATTGTTCTCCATATAAGTCTTATAATGGTGAAGGAATGATGAACAAACAACGATTCTACTTATATGATGATTCGAGTGAAATCTGTCTCACTTAGAAAGAAAGTGAGGTTGGAGAGAAATAAAAGGTCCAGGTAAAATGATTTGGACTATGGTTTAAAGTATTGTTCTCCATATAAGTCTTATAATGGGGAAGGAATGATGAACAAACATCCATTCAACTTATATGATGATTCGAGTGAAATATGTCTCACTTAGAAAGAAAGTGAGGTTGGAGAGAAAGAAACGGTCCAGTTAGAATGATTTGGGCTATGGTTTATAGTATTGTTCTCCGTATGACTCTTATAATGGTGAATGAATGATGACCAAAGACCGTTTCAACATATATGACGATTCGAGTGAAATCCTTCACATTTAGAAAGAAAAGGAGCTAGGGGAGAAAGAAAATGTCCAGTTAGAATGATTTAGTCTATGGTTTATAGTATTGTTCTCCATTTGAGTCTTATAATGGGGAAGGAATGATGAACAAACAACGATTCAACTTCAATGATGATTCGAGTGAAATCTGTCTCACTTAGAAAGAAAGTGAGGTTGGAGAGAAATAAAAGGTCCAGTTAAAATGATTTGGACTATGGTTTAAAGTATTGTTCTCCATATAAGTCTTATAATGGGGAATGAATGATGAACAAACAACGATTCAACTTATATGATGATTCGAGTGAAATCTGTCTCACTTAGAAAGAAAGTGAGGTAGGAGAGAAATAAAAGGTCAAATTAAAATGATTTGGACTATGGTTTAAAGTATTGTTCTCCATATAAGTCTTATAATGGGGAAGAAATGATGAACAAACACCCATTCAACTTATATGATGATTCGAGTGAAATCTGTCTCAGTTAGAAAGAAAGTGAGGTTGGAGAGAAAGAAACGGTCCTGTTATAATGATTTGGGCTATGGTTTATAGTACTGTTCTCCATATGAGTCTTCTAATGGGGAAGGAATGATGAACAAACAACGATTCAACTTAAATGATGATTCGAGGGAAATCTGTCTCACTTAGAAAGAAAGTGAGGTTGGAGAGAAATAAAAGGTCCAGTTAAAATGATTTGGACTATGGTTTAAAGTATTGTTCTTCATATAAGTCTTATAATGGGGAAGGAATGATGAACAAACAACGATATAACTTATATGATGATTCGAGTGAAATCTGTCTCACTTAGAAAGAAAGTGAGGTTGGAGAGAAAGAAACGGTCCAGTTAGAATGATTTGGGCTATGGTTTATAGTATTGTTCTCCGTATGAGTCTTATAATGGTCAATGCATGATGACCAAAGACCGTTTCAACATATATGACGATTCGAGTGAAATCCTTCACACTTAGAAAGAAAAGGAGCTAGGGGAGAAAGAAAATGTCCAGTTAGAATGATTTAGTCTATGGTTTATAGTATTGTTCTCCATATGAGTCTTATAATGGGGAAGGAATTATGAACAAACACCGATTCAACTTATATGATGATTCGAGAGAAATCTATCTCATTAGAAACAGATTGAGGTTGGAGAGAAATAAAAGGTCCAGTTAGAATGATTTGGACTATGGTTTATTGTATTGTTCTCCATATGAGTCTTATAATGGTGAAGGAATTATGAGCAAACACCGATTCAACTTATATGATGATTCAAGTGAAATCTGTCTCATTAGAAACAAAGTGAGGTTGGAGAGAAATAAAAGGTCCATTTAGAATGATTTGGACTATGGTTTATAGTATTGTTCTCCATATAAGTCTTATAATTTGGAAGGAATGATGAACAAACAACGATTCAACTTCAATGATGATTCGAGTGAAATCTGTCTCACTTAGAAAGAAAGTGAGGTTGGAGAGAAATAAAAGGTCCAGTTAAAATGATTTGGACTATGGTTTAAAGTATTGTTCTCCATATAAGTCTTATAATGGGGAAGGAATGATGAACAAACACCCATTCAACTTATATGATGATTCGAGTGAAATCTGTCTCTCTTAGAAAGAAAGTGAGGTTGGAGAGAAAGAAACGGTCCAGTTAGAATGATTTGGGCTACGGTTTATAGTATTATTCTCCATATGAGTCTTATAATGGTGAATAAATGATGACCAAAGACCGTTTCAACATATATGACGATTCGAGTGAAATCCTTCCCATTTAGCGAGAAAAGGAGCTAGGGGATAAAGAAAATGTCGAGTTAGAATGATTTAGACAATGATTTATAGTATTGTTCTCCATATGAGTCTTATAATGGGGAAGGAATTATGAACAAACACCGATTCAACTTATATGATGATTCGAGAGAAATCTATCTCATTAGAAACAGATTGAGGTTGGAGAGAAATAAAAGGTCCAGTTAGAATGATTTGGACTATGGTTTATTGCATTGTTCTCCATACGAGTCTTAAAATGGGGAAGGAATTATGAACAAACACCGATTCAACTTATATGATGATTCAAGTGAAATCTGTCTCATTAGAAACAAAGTAAGGTTGGAGAGAAATAAAAGGTCCATTTAGAATGATTTGGACTATGGTTTATAGTATTGTTCTCCATATGAGTCTTATAATGGTGAAGGAATGATGAACAAACACCCATTCCACTTATATGATGATTCGAGTGAAATCTGTCTCACTTAGAGAGAAAGTGAGGTTGGAATTTGTTAAGGAACAGGGATACTTTGATTTGGAAGCCTACCAAGGGTAAGTATTCTATTAGTTCGGCTTGGAATTTGTTAAGGAACTGGGATAGTCAAGTTAAATGGTACAAGACTGTGTGGTTCCCAAATAATATTCCAAGACATGCTTTCATTTTATGGACTTTAATTCATAATAGGATGCAAACTCAAGATAAATTGGTCATTTATGGGTTGCTTCAGCAACAAAAATGTGTCTTCTGTGACTTACCGTGTGAAAACAGGGAACATCTATTTTTTGAATGCAGTTTCTCTTCTCAAGTTTGGTCTTCGGTTGCTATTGAAAATGGTTTGAAGCAAGTTGGGAAGAAGTGGGTGGATATAGTAAATTGGTGCAATGACCATTGTACTAACAATACTTTAAAGGCATGTGTTACCAAACTCGCATTGGCTGCAAGTGTTTACATCTTATGGAGGGAAATGAACCTCAGGTTGTTTGCAGGAGAGTTTAAAAAGGAGGTTCAACTTGTTCAGGAGATAAATTCTTCTGTCAAATTTAGATTGTATCACTTGTTGGATATTCAAAATGGAGATAGAGTTTCAAGCAATGGGTGAGGGGAATATTTGCTTAGTTTTCCTGGAATTTATGTTCTGGGTTTGTGTTTGGATGAGTGGTAGAGAGTCAGTGTTTATGGGATTATGGTTCAGGAAATGGTTCAGACTTCGTGGGAAGTGCTTTGTGATCTTTTTTATAAATGTTGCATTATCTTTTGATCCCTTTGTTTATACTGTGCAGATTTATAAGTGGGTTGCTGAAGTTCAAGGGGTTCGGATGGCTATGAAGACTCTCGCTGTGATAGAAATTAATTTCTGTAATCTGATGAAGATTATGTATATTATATTTGTGGGGAGGTGCTCTAGAGATATGTTAAACATTGGTTCCTATAGTCTTATGTTTTATCAGACTTGTTTTATTGTTGTAAGGGTTATGGTGATTCTCTTGTATAATCCCCTGTGTTTAGAGTTAAGCTTAACTCTCTGGTGGGTTTGGGGGTTCCACCCTTGGGGTATGCCCCAAGTATTTTGTAGGCTTCTAGCCATTTTTTAATTTTCTATAATATTGACTTACTTTTCAAAAAAAAAAAAAAAAAAAAAAAAAAAAAAAAAAAAAAATGATTAGGACAATGGTTTATAGTATTGTTCTCCATATGAGTCTTATAATGGTGAATGAATGATGAACAAAGACCGTTTCAACTTATATGACGATTCGAGTGAAATCCTTCCCACTTAGAAAGAAAAGGAGCTTGGAGGGATAGAAAAGGTCCAGTTAGAATGATTTGGACTATGATTTATAGGGTTGTTCTCCATATGAGTCTTATAATTGTGAATTAATGATGAACAAAGACCGTTTCAACTTACATGATGATTCGAGTGTAATCTGTCTCACTTTGAAAGAAAGTGAGGTTGGAGAGAAATAAACGGTCCAGTTAGAATGATTAGGACAATGGTTTATAGTATTGTTCTCCATATGAGTCTTATAATGGTGAATGAATGATGAACAAAGACCGTTTCAACTTATATGACGATTCGAGTGAAATCCTTCCCACTTAGAAAGAAAAGGAGCTTGGAGGGATAGAAAAGGTCCAGTTAGAATGATTTGGACTATGATTTATAGGGTTGTTCTCCATATGAGTCTTATAATTGTGAATTAATGATGAACAAAGACCGTTTCAACTTACATGATGATTCGAGTGAAATCTGTCTCACTTTGAAAGAAAGTGAGGTTGGAGAGAAAGAAACGGTCCAGTTAGAATGATTAGGACAATGGTTTATAGTATTGTTCTCCATATGAGTCTCATAATGGTGAATGAATGATGAACAAAGACCGTTTCAACTTATATGACGATTCGAGTGAAATCCTTCCCACTTAGAAAGAAAAGGAGCTTGGAGGGATAGAAAAGGTCCAGTTAGAATGATTTGGACTATGATTTATAGGGTTGTTCTCCATATCAGTCTTATAATTGTGAATTAATGATGAACAAAGACCGTTTCAAGTTACATGATGATTCGAGTGAAATCTGTCTCACTATGAAAGAAAGTGAGGTTGGAGAGAAAGAAACAGTCTAGTTAGAATGATTTGGGCTATGGTTTATAGTATTGTTCTCCATATGAGTCTTATAATGGTGAATGAATGATGACCAAAGACCGTTTCAACATATATGACGATTCGAGTGAAATCCTTCCCACTTAGAAAGAAAAGGAACTAGGGGAGAAAGAAAATGTTCAGTTAGTATGATTTAGACTATGGTTTATAGTATTGTTCTCCATATGAGTCTTATAATGGGGAAGGAATTATGAACAAACACCGATTCAACTTATATGATGATTCGAGTGAAATCTGTCTCTTTAGAAACAGAGTGAGGTTGGAGAGAAATAAAAGGTCCAGTTAGAATGATTTGGACTATGATTTATAGTATTGTTCTCCATATGAGTCTTATAATGGGGAAGGAATTATGAACAAACACCGATTCAACTTCTATAATGATTCGATTGAAATCTGTCTCATTAGAAAAAGTGAGGTTGGAGAGAAATAAAAGTTCCAGTTAGAATGATTTGGACTATGGTTTGTAGTATTGTTTTCCATATGAGTCTTATAATGGTGAAGGAATGATGAACAAACAACGATTCAACTTATATGATGATTCGAGTGAAATCTGTCTCCCTTAGAAAGAAAGTGAGGTTGGAGAGAAATAAAAGGTCCAGTTAAAATGATTTGGACTATGGTTTAAAGTATTGTTCTCCATATGAGTCTTATAATGGGGAAGGAATGATGAACAAACACCGATTCAACTTATATGATGATTCGAGTGAAATCTGTCAAATTAGAAACAAAGTGAGGTTGGAGAGAAATAAAAGGTCCAGTTAGAATGATTTGGACTATGGTTTATAGTATTGTTCTCCATATGAGTCTTATAATGGTGAAGGAATGATGAACAAGGGCCGATTTAACTTATATGACGATTCGAGTGAAATTCGTTCCACTTATAAAGAAAAGGATCTTGGAGAGAAAGAAAAAGGTCCAGTTAGAAGTATTTGAACTATGGTTTATAATATTGTTCTCCATATGAGTTTTATAATGGTGAATGAATGATGAACAAAGACCATTTCATCTCATATGACGATTCGAATGAAATCCGTCCCACTTAGAAAGAAAAGGAGTTTGGGATAAAGAAAAGGGCGAGTTAGAATGATTAGGACTATGGTTTATAGTATTGTCCTTCATATGAGTCTTAAAATGGGCAAGGAATGATGAACAAACACCGATTCAACTTATATGATGATTCGAGTGAAATCTGTCTCACTTAGAAAGAAAGTGAGGTTTGAGAGAAATAAAAGGACCAGTAGAAATGATTTGGACTATGGTTTAGTATTGTTCTCCATATGAGTCTTATAATGGTGAAGGAATGATGAACAAAGGCCGATTTAACTTATATGACGATTCGAGTGAAATTCGTCCCACATAGATAGAAAAGGAGCTTGGATAGATAGAAAAGGTCCAGTTACAATGATTTAGACTTGGATATATAGGGTTGTTATCCATATGAGTCTTATAATTGTGAATTAATGATGAACAAAGACCGTTTCAATTTATATGATGACTCGAGTGAAATCTGTCTCACTTAGAAAGAAAGTGAGGTTGGAGAGAAAGAAATGGTCCAGTTAGAATGATTTAGGCTATTGTTTGTTGTATTGTTCTCCATATGAGTCTTATAATGGTGAATGAATGATGACCAAAGACCGTTTCAACATATATGACGATTCGAGTGAAATCCTTCCCACTTAGAAAGAAAAGGAGCTAGGGGAGAAAGAAAATGTCCAGTTAGAATGATTTGGACTATGGTTTATAGTATTGTTCTCCATATGAGTCTTATAATGGGGAAGGAATAATGAGCAAACACCGATTCAACTTATATGATGATTCGAGTGAAATCTGTCTCATTAGAAAAAAAGTGAGGTTGAAGAGAAATAAAAGGTCCAGTTAGAATGATTTGGACTATGGTTTATAGTATTGTTCTCCATATGAGTCTTATTATGGTGAAGGAATGATGAACAAACAACGATTCAACTTATATGATGATTCGAGTGAAATCTGTCTCCCTTAGAAAGAAAGTGAGGTTGGAGAGAAATAAAAGGTCCAGTTAAAATGATTTGGACTATGGTTTAAAGTATTGTTCTCCATATGAGTCTTATAATAGGGAAGGAATGATGAACAAACACCGATTCAACTTAAATGATGATTCGAGTGAAATCTGTCTCACTTAGAAAGAAAGTGAGGTTGGAGAGAAATAAAAGGTCCAGTTAAAATGATTTGGACTATGGTTTAAAGTATTGTTCTCCATATAAGTCTTATAATTTGGAAGGAATGATGAACAAACAACGATTCAACTTATATGATGATTCGAGTGAAATCTGTCTCACTTAGAAAGAAAGTGAGGTAGGAGAGAAATAAAAGGTCAAGTTAAAATGATTTGGACTATGGTTTAAAGTATTGTTCTCCATATAAGTCTTATAATGGGGAAGAAATGATGAACAAACACCCATTCAACTTATATGATGATTCGAGTGAAATCTGTCTCACTTAGAAAGAAAGTGAGGTTGGAGAGAAAGAAACGGTCCTGTTATAATGATTTGGGCTATGGTTTATAGTATTGTTCTCCATATGAGTCTTATAATGGGGAAGGAATGATGAACAAACAACGATTCAACTTAAATGATGATTCGAGTGAAATCTGTCTCACTTAGAAAGAAAGTGAGGTTGGAGAGAAAGAAACGGTCCAGTTAGAATGATTTGGGCTACGGTTTATAGTATTGTTCTCCATATGAGTCTTATAATGGTGAATAAATGATGACCAAAGACCGTTTGAACATATATGACGATTCGAGTGAAATCCTTCCCATTTAGAAAGAAAAGGAGCTAGGGGATAAAGAAAATGTCCAGTTAGAATGATTTAGACAATGATTTATAGTATTGTTCTCCATATAAGTCTTATAATGGGGAAGGAATTATGAAAAAACACCGATTAAACTTATATGATGATTCGAGAGAAATCTATCTCATTAGAAACAGATTGAGGTTGGAGAGAAATAAAAGGTCCAGTTAGAATGATTTGGACTATGGTTTATTGTATTGTTCTCCATATGAGTCTTATAATGGGGAAGGAATTATGAGCAAACACCGATTCAACTTATATGATGATTCAAGTGAAATCTGTCTCATTAGAAACAAAGTGAGGTTGGAGAGAAATAAAAGGTCCAGTTAGAATGATTTGGACTATGGTTTATAGTATTGTTCTCCATATGAGTCTTATAATGGTGAAGGAATGATGAATAAACACCCATTCAACTTATATGATGATTCGAGTGAAATCTGTCTCACTTAGAGAGAAAGTGAGGTTGGAGAGAAAGAAACGGTCCAGTTAGAATGATTAGGACAATGGTTTATAGTATTGTTCTCCATATGAGTCTTATAATGGTGAATGAATGTTGAACAAAGACCGTTTCAACTTATATGACGATTCGAGTGAAATCCTTCCCACTTAGAAAGAAAAGGAGCTTGGAGGGATAGAAAAGTTCCAGTTAGAATGATTTGGACTATGATTTATAGGGTTGTTCTCCATATGAGTCTTATAATTGTGAATTAATGATGAACAAAGACCGTTTCAACTTACATGATGATTCGAGTGAAATCTGTCTCACTTTGAAAGAAAGTGAGGTTGGAGAGAAAGAAACGGTTTAGTTAGAATGATTTGGGCTATGGTTTATAGTATTGTTCTCCATATGAGTCTTATAATGGTGAATGAATGATGACCAAAGACCGTTTCAACATATATGACGATTCGAGTGAAATCCTTCCCACTTAGAAAGAAAATGAGCTAGGGGAGAAAGAAAATGTCCAGTTAGTTTGATTTAGACTATGGTTTATAGTATTGTTCTCCATATGTGTCTTATAATGGGGAAGGAATTATGAACAAACACCGATTCAACTTATATGATGATTCGAGTGAAATCTGTCTCATTAGAAACAGAGTGAGGTTGGAGAGAAATAAAAGGTCCAGTTAGAATGATTTGGACTATGATTTATATTATTGTTCTCCATATGAGTCTTATAATGGTGAATGAATGATGAACAAAGACCATTTCAACTCATATGACGATTCGAATGAAATCCGCCCCACTGAGAAAGAAAAGGAGTTTTGGAGAAAGAAAAGGGCGAGTTAGAATGATTAGGACTATGGTTTATAGTATTGTTCTCCATATGAGTCTTATAATGGGCAAGGAATGATGAACAAACACCGATTCAACTTATATGATGATTCGAGTGAAATCTGTCTCACTTAGAAAGAAAGTGAGGTTTGAGAGAAATAAAAGGACCAGTAGGAATGATTTGGACTATGGTTTAGTATTGTTTTCCATATGAGTCTTATAATGGTGAAGGAATGATGAACAAAGGCCGATTTAACTTATATGACGATTCGAGTGAAATTCGTCCCACATAGATAGAAAAGGAGCTTGGATAGATAGAAAAGGTCCAGTTACAGTTACATTCAGTGTTTCAGTGCTGAAATGCAGTTTTTTCTGTGCAGATTTCAGTATTTCAGTGCTGAAATGTGGTATTTTCAGTGCAGATTTCAGTATTTCAGTGCTGAAATGCAGTTTTTTCATTGCAGATTTCAGTATTTCAGTGCTGAAATGGTCGTTTGTTCAGGGTTTCAGGGCTATTTTTTAGTGCAGTTTTGTGATGGCAGACTCTTATCAGTGCTCTTGGCTAGTTGACAAGGATGCTCGTCATTTTATGGACACGGTTTTAACGATGGAAAATGATGGATCAAATGCTCTGCTATTTCCTTCATTTATCTTGATTATGTTCATTTGTGCGGCTTTCAAGGCTCATATTAAACTTTATAAGTTGGTGGCTGAAATTCAAGGGGTTCGGATGGCTATGAAGACCCTCACAGTGACAAGAATTAAGTTTTGTAATCTGATGAAGATTATGTATATTTTATTTGTAGTGAGGTGCTCTAGAGACTTGTTAAACATTGGATGCTATAATCTTATGTATTATCAAACTTGTGTTTTTGTTATCAGGGTTATGGTGATTTTTTTGTATTTTCCCCTGTGTTTAGAGTTAAGCTTAACTCTTTGGTGGGTTTGGGGGTTCCACCCTTGGGGTATGCCCCAAGTATTTTGTAGGCTTCTAGCCATTTTTTAATTTTTCTATAAAATTGACTTACCTTTCAAAAAAAAAAGGTCTAGTTACAATGATTTGGACTATGATTTATAGGGTTGTTATCCATATGAGTCTTGTAATTATGAATTAATGATGAACAAAGACCGTTTCAAATTATATGATGACTCGTGTGAAATCTGTCTCACTTAGAAAGAAAGTGAGGTTGGAGAGAAAGAAATGGTCCAGTTAGAATGATTTAGGCTATGGTTTGTAGTATTGTTCTCCATATGAGTCTTATAATGGTGAATGAATGATGACCAATGACCGTTTCAACATATATGACGATTCGAGTGAAATCCTTCCCACTTAGAAAGAAAAGGAGCTAGGGGAGAAAGAAAATGTCCAGTTAGAATGATTTAGACTATGGTTTATAGTATTGTTCTCCATATGAGTCTTATAACGGGGAAGGAATTATGAACAAACACCGATCCAACTTATATGACGATTCGAGTGAAATCTATCTCATTAGAAACAGAGTGAGGTTGGAAAGAAATAAAATGTCCAGTTATAATGATTTGGACTATGGTTTATAGTATTGTTCTCCATATGAGTCTTATAATGGGGAAGGAATTATGAGCAAACACCGAATCAACTTATATGATGATTCGAGTGAAATCTGTCTCATTAGAAACAAAGTGAGGTTGAATAGAAATAAAAGGTCCAGTTAGAATGATTTGGACTATGGTTTATAGTATTGTTCTGCATATGAGTCTTATAATGGTGAAGGAATGATGAACAAACAACGATTCAACTTATATGATGATTCGATTGAAATCTGTCTCCCTTAGAAAGAAAGTGAGGTTGGAGAGAAATAAAAGGTCCAGTTAAAATGATTTGAACTATGGTTTAAAGTATTGTTCTCCATATGAGTCTTATAATGGGGAAAGAATGATGAACAAACACCGATTCAACTTATATGATGATTCGAGTGAAATCTGTCAAATTAGAAACAAAGTGAGGTTGGAGAGAAATAAAAGGTCCAGTTAGAATGATTTGGACTATGGTTTATAGTATTGTTCTTCATATGAGTCTTATAATGGTGTAGGAATGATGAACAAAAGCCGATTTAACTTATATGACGATTCGAGTGAAATTCGTTCCACTTATAAAGAAAAGGATCTTGGAGAGAAAGAAAAAGGTCCAGTTAGAAGTATTTGAACTATGGTTTATAATATTGTTCTCCATATGAGTTTTATAATGGTGAATGAATGATGAACAAAGACCATTTCAACTCATATGACGATTCGAATGAAATCCGTCCCACTTAGAAAGAAAAGGAGTTTGGGAGAAAGAAAAGGGCGAGTTAGAATGATTAGGACTATGGTTTATAGTATTGTTCTCCATATGAGTCTTATAACGGGCAAGGAATGATGAACAAACACCGATTCAACTTATATGATGATTCGAGTGAAATCTGTCTCACTTAGAAAGAAAGTGAGGTTTGAGAGAAATAAAAGGACCAGTAGGAATGATTTGGACTATGGTTTAGTATTGTTCTCCATATGAGTCTTATAATGGTGAAGGAATGATGAACAAAGGCCGATTTAACTTATATGACGATTCGAGTGAAATTCGTCCCACATAGATAGAAAAGGAGCTTGGATAGATAGAAAAGGTCCAGTTACAATGATTTGGACTATGATTTATAGGGTTGTTATCCATATGAGTCTTGTAATTATGAATTAATGATGAACAAAGACCGTTTCAACTTATATGATGACTCGTGTGAAATCTGTCTCACTTAGAAAGAAAGTGAGGTTGGAGAGAAAGAAATGGTCCAGTTAGAATGATTTAGGCTATGGTTTGTAGTATTGTTCTCCATATGAGTCTTATAATGGTGAATGAATGATGACTAAAGACCGTTTCAACATATATGACGATTCGAGTGAAATCCTTCCCACTTAGAAAGAAAAGGAGCTAGGGGAGAAAGAAAATGTCCAGTTAGAATGATTTGGACTATGGTTTATAGTATTGTTCTCCATATGAGTCTTATAATGGGGAAGGAATTATGTGCAAACACCGATTCAACTTATATGATGATTCGAGTGAAATCTGTCTCATTAGAAACAAAGTGAGGTTGAAGAGAAATAAAAGGTCCAGTTAGAATGATTTGGACAATGGTTTATAGTATTGTTCTCCATATGAGTCTTATAATGGTGAAGGAATGATGAACAAACAACGATTCAACTTATATGATGATTCGAGTGAAATCTGTCTCCCTTAGAAAGAAAGTGAGGTTGGAGAGAAATAAAAGGTCCAGTTAAAATGATTTAGACTATGGTTTAAAGTATTGTTCTCCATATGAGTCTTATAATGGGGAAGGAATGATGAACAAACACCGATTCAACTTAAATGATGATTCGAGTGAAATCTGTCTCACTTAGAAAGAAAGTGAGGTTGGAGAGAAATAAAAGGTCCAGTTAAAATGATTTGGACTATGGTTTAAAGTATTGTTCTCCATATAAGTCTTATAATTTGGAAGGAATGATGAACAAACAACGATTCAACTTATATGATGATTCGAGTGAAATCTGTCTCACTTAGAAAGAAATTGTGGTAGGAGAGAAATAAAAGGTCAAGTTAAAATGATTTGGACTATGGTTTAAAGTATAGTGCTCCATATAAGTCTTATAATGGGGAAGGAATGATGAACAAACACCCATTCAACTTATATGATGATTCGAGTGAAATCTGTCTCACTTAGAAAGAAAGTGTGGTTGGAGAGAAAGAAACGGTCCAGTTAGAATGATTTGGGCTACGGTTTATAGTATTGTTCTCCATATGAGTCTTATAATGGTGAATAAATGATGACCAAAGACCGTTTCAACATATATGACGATTCGAGTGAAATCCTTCCCATTTAGAAAGAAAAGGAGCTAGGGGATAAAGAAAATGTCCAGTTAGAATGATTTCGACAATGATTTATAGTATTGTTCTCCATATGAGTCTTATAATGGGGAAGGAATTATGAACAAACACCGATTCAACTTATATGATGATTCGAGAGAAATCTATCTCATTAGAAACAGATTGAGGTTGGAGAGAAATAAAAGGTCCAGTTAGAATGATTTGGACTATGGTTTATTGTATTGTTCTCCATATGAGTCTTATAATGGGGAAGGAATTATGAGCAAACACCGATTCAACTTATATGATGATTCAAGTGAAATCTGTCTCATTAGAAACAAAGTGAGGTTGGAGAGAAATAAAAGGTCCAGTTAGAATGATTTGGACTATGGTTTATAGTATTGTTCTCCATATGAGTCTTATAATGGTGAAGGAATGATGAACAAACACCCATTCAACTTATATGATGATTCGAGTGAAATCTGTCTCACTTAGAGAGAAAGTAAGGTTGGAGAGAAAGAAACGGTCCAGTTAGAATGATTAGGACAAAGGTTTATAGTATTGTTCTCCATATGAGTCTTATAATGGTGAATGAATGATGAACAAAGACCGTTTCAACTTATATGACGATTCGAGTGAAATCCTTCCCACTTAGAAAGAAAAGGAGCTTGGAGGGATAGAAAAGGTCCAGTTAGAATGATTTGGACTATGATTTATAGGGTTGTTCTCCATATGAGTCTTATAATTGTGAATTAATGATGAACAAAGACCGTTTCAACTTACATGATGATTCGAGTGAAATCTGTCTCACTTTGAAAGAAAGTGAGGTTGGAGAGAAAGAAACGGTTTAGTTAGAATGATTTGGGCTATGGTTTATAGTATTGTTCTCCATATGATTCTTATAATGGTGAATGAATGATGACCAAAGACCGTTTCAACATATATGACGATTCGAGTGAAATCCTTCCCACTTAGAAAGAAAATGAGCTAGGGGAGAAAGAAAATGTCCAGTTAGTATGATTTAGACTATGGTTTATAGTATTGTTCTCCATATGTGTCTTATAATGGGGAAGGAATTATGAACAAACACCGATTCAACTTATATGATGATTCGAGTGAAATCTGTCTCATTAGAAACAGAGTGAGGTTGGAAAGAAATAAAAGGTCCAGTTAGAATGATTTGGACTATGATTTATACTATTGTTCTCCATATGAGTCTTATAATGGGGAAGGAATTATGAACAAACACCGATTCAACTTCTATAATGATTCGAGTGAAATCTGTCTCATTAGAAAAAGTGAGGTTGGAGAGAAATAAAAGTTCCAGTTAGAATAATTTGGACTATGGTTTATAGTATTGTTCTCCATATGAGTCTTATAATAGTGAAGAAATGATGAACAAACAACGATTCAACTTATATGATGATTCGAGTGAAATCTGTCTCCCTTAGAAAGAAAGTGAGGTTGGAGAGAAATAAAAGGTCCAGTTAAAATGATTTGGACTATGGTTTAAAGTATTGTTTTATCCATATGAGTCTTATAATGGGGAATGAATGATGAACAAACACCGATTCAACTTATATGATGATTCGAGTGAAATCTGTCAAATTAGAAACAAAGTGAGGTTGGAGAGAAATAAAAGGTCCAATTAGAATTATTTGGACTATGGTTTATAGTATTGTTCTCCATATGAGTCTTATAATGGTGAAGGAATGATGAACAAAGGCCGATTTAACTTATATGACGATTCGAGTGAAATTCGTTTCACTTATAAAGAAAAGGATCTTGGAGAGAAAGAATAGGTACAGTTAGAAGTATTTGGACTATGGTTTATAGTATTGTTCTCCATATGAGTTTTATAATGGTGAATGAATGATGAACAAAGACCATTTCAACTCATATGACGATTCGAATGAAATCCGTCCCACTTAGAAAGAAAAGGAGTTTGGGAGAAAGAAAAGGGCGAGTTAGAATGATTAGGACTATGGTTTATAGTATTGTTCTCCATATGAGTCTTATAATGGGCAAGGAATGATGAACAAACACCAATTCAACTTATATGATGATTCGAGTGAAATCTGTCTCACTTAGAAAGAAAGTGAGGTTTGAGAGAAATAAAAGGACCAGTAGGAATGATTTGGACTATGGTTTAGTATTGTTCTCCATATGAGTCTTATAATGGTGAAGGAATGATGAACAAAGGCCGATTTAACTTATATGACGATTCGAGTGAAATTCGTCCCACATAGATAGAAAAGGAGCTTGGATAGATAGAAAAGGTCCAGTTACAATGATTTGGACTATGATTTATAGGGTTGTTATCCATATGAGTCTTGTAATTATGAATTAATGATGAACAAAGACCGTTTCAACTTATATGATGACTCGTGTGAAATCTGTCTCACTTAGAAAGAAAGTGAGGTTGGAGAGAAAGAAATGGTCCAGTTAGAATGATTTAGGCTATGGTTTGTAGTATTGTTCTCCATATGAGTCTTATAATGGTGAATGAATGATGACCAAAGACCGTTTCAACATATATGACGATTCGAGTGAAATCCTTCCCACTTAGAAAGAAAAGGAGCTAGGGGAGAAAGAAAATGCCCAGTTAGAATGATTTAGACTATGGTTTATAGTATTGTTCTCCATATGAGTCTTATAACGGGGAAGGAATTATGAACAAACACCGATCCAACTTATATGACGATTCGATTGAAATCTTTCTCATTAGAAACAGAGTGAGGTTGAAGAGAAATAAAAGGTCCAGTTAGAATGATTTGGACTATGGTTTATAGTATTGTTCTCCATATGAGTCTTATAATGGTGAAGGAATGATGAACAAACAACGATTCAACTTATATGATGATTCGATTGAAATCTGTCTCCCTTAGAAAGAAAGTGAGGTTGGAGAGAAATAAAAGGTCCAGTTAAAATGATTTGGACTATGGTTTAAAGTATTGTTCTCCATATGAGTCTTATAATGGGGAAGGAATGATGAACAAACATCGATTCAACTTATATGATGATTCGAGTGAAATCTGTCAAATTAGAAACAAAGTGAGGTTGGAGAGAAATAAAAGGTCCAGTTAGAATGATTTGGACTATGGTTTATAGTATTGTTCTCCATATGAGTCTTATAATGGGGAAGGAATTATGAGCAAACACCGATTCAACTTATATGATGATTCGAGTGAAATCTGTCTCATTAGAAACAAAGTGAGGTTGAAAAGAAATAAAATGTCCAGTTAGAATGATTTGGACTATGGTTTATAGTATTGTTCTCCATATGAGTCTTATAATGGTGAAGGAATGATGAACAAACAACGATTCAACTTATATGATGATTCGAGTGAAATCTGTCTCACTTAGAAAGAAAGTGAGGTTGGAGAGAAATAAAAGGTCCGGTTAAAATGATTTGGACTATGGTTTAAAGTATTGTTCTCCATATAAGTCTTATACTGGGGAAGGAATGATGAACAAACACCAATTCAACTTATATGATAATTCGAGTGAAATGTGTCTCACTTAGAAAGAAAGTGAGGTTGGAGAGAAAGAAACGGTCCAGTTAGAATGATTTGGGCTATGGTTTATAGTATTGTTCTCCGTATGATTCTTATAATGGTGAATGAATGATGAACAAAGACCGTTTCAAAAGATATGACGATTCGAGTGAAATCCTGCACACTTAGAAAGAAAAGGAGCTAGGGGAGAAATAAAATGTTCCGTTAGAATGATTTAGTCTATGGTTTCTAGTATTGTTCTCCATATGAGTCTTATAATGGGAAAGGAATGATGAACAAACAACGATTCAACTTAAATGATGATTCGAGTGAAATCAGTCTCACTTAGAAAGAAAGTGAGGTTGGAGAGAAATAAAAGGTCCAGTTAAAATGATTTGGACTATGGTTTAAAGTATTGTTCTCCATATAAGTCTTATAATGGGGAAGGAATGATGAACAAACAACGATTCTACTTTTATGATGATTCGAGTTAAATTTGTCTCACTTAGAAAGAAAGTGAGGTAGGAGAGAAATAAAAGGTCAAATTAAAATGATTTGGACTATGGTTTAAAGTATTGTTCTCCACATAAGTCTTATAATGGGGAAGGAATGATGAACAAACACCCATTCAACTTATATGATGATTCGAGTGAAATATGTCTCACTTAGAAAGAAAGTGAGGTTGGAGAGAAAGAAACGGTCCAGTTAGAATGATTTGGGTATGGTTTATAGTATTGTTCTCTGTATGAAACTTATAATGGTGAATGAATGATGACCAAAGACTGTTTCAACATATATGACGACTCGAGTGAAATCCTTCACACTTGGAATGAAAAGGAGCTAGGAGAGAAAGAAAATGTCCAGTTAGAATGATTTAGTCTATGGTTTATAGTATTGTTCTCCATATGAGTCTTATAATGGGGAAGAAATGATGAACAAACAACGATTCAACTTAAATGATGATTCGAGTGAAATCTGTCTCACTTAGAAAGAAAGTGAGGTTGGAGAGAAATAAAAGGTCCAGTTAAAATGATTTGGACTATGGTTTAAAGTATTGTTCTCCATATAAGTCTTATAATGCGGAAGGAATGATGAATAAACACCCATTCAACTTATATGATGATTCTAGTGAAATCTGTCTCACTTAGAAAGAAAGTGAGGTTGGAGAGAAAGAAACGGTCCAGTTAGAATGATTTGCGCTATGGTTTATAGTATTGTTATCCATATGAGTCTTATAATGGGGAAGGAATTATGAACAAACACCGATTCAACTTATATGATGATTCGAGTGAAATCTCTCTCATTAGAAACAGAGTGAGGTTGGAGAGAAATAAAAGGTCCAGTTAGAATGATTTGGACTATGATTTATAGTATTGTTCTCCATATGAGTCTTATAATGGGGAAGGAATTATGAACAAACACCGATTCAACTTCTATAATGATTCGAGTGAAATCTGTCTCATTAGAAAAAAGTGAGGTTAGAGAGAAATAAAAGTTCCAGTTAGAATGATTTGGACTATGGTTTATAGTATTGTTCTCCATATGAGTCTTATAATGGTGAATGAATGATGTCCAAAGACCGTTTCAACATATATGACGATTCGTGTGAAATCCTTCCCACTTAGAAAGAAAATGTCCAGTTAGAATGATTTAGACTATAGTTTATAGTATTGTTCTCCATATGAGTCTTATAATGGGGAAGGAATTATGAACAAACACCGATTCAACTTATATGATGATTCGAGTGAAATTTGTCTCACTTAGAATGAAAGTGAGGTTGGAGAGAAAGAAAAGGTCCAGTTAGAATGATTTGGGCTATGGTTTATAGTATTGCTCTCCATATGAGTCTTATAATGGGCAAAGAATGATGAACAAACACCGATTCAACTTAAATGATGATTCGAGTCAAATCTGTCTCACTTAGAAAGAAAGTGAGGTTAGAGAGAAATAAAAGGTCCAGTTAGAATGATTTGGACTATGGTTTATAGTATTATTCTCCATATGAGTCTTATAATGGTGAATAAATGATGAACAAAGACCATTTCAACTCATATGACGATTCGAGTGAAATCCGTCCCACTTAGAAAGAAAAGGAGCTTGGGAGAAATAAAAGGTCCAGTTAGAATGATTAGGACTATGGTTTATAGTATTGTTCTCCATATGAGTCTTATAATGAACAAGTAATGATGAAAAAAACCGTTTCAGCTTATATGATGATTCGAGTAAAATCTGTCTCACTTAGAAAGAAAGTGAGGTTAGATTGAAATAAAAGGTCCAGTTAGAATTATTTGGACTATGGTTTATAGTATTACTCTCCATATGCGTCTTATAATGGTGAATGAATGATGAACAAAGGCCGATTTAACTTATATGACGATTCGTGTGAAATTCGTCCCACTTAGAAAGAAAAGGATCTTGGAGAGAAAGAAAAGGTCCAGTTAGAGTGTTTTGGGATGCCTGAAAGAGTTAGAGGTTGGATTCTTGCTTGTTGCTCTTCTCCTAAGTTTTCTATTAATATTAATGGAGCTCTTGAAGGGTTTTTCAAAGGGGGAAGAGGGCTTAGGCAAGGGGATCCTATGTCTCCTTATCTTTTTGTGATGTGTATGGAAGTTCTTTCAGGAATGTTGAATAAGTTGGGGAAAAATGACGCGTTTAAGTTCCATTCCAAATGTAAAAAATTGGAGATTAATCACTTGATGTTTGCTGATGACCTATTCCTCTTCTGTGAGGGTAGTGAAAATTCAGTGAATTGTATGTTGGATGTATTGAGGAAGTTTAGTGATTTTTCAGGTTTATTTCCTAATACCTCAAAGAGCTCCATTTTTACATCGGGTGTGGAGGGTAGAGTTTTGGATAATATTATCCGCGGGTCCAACTTTTCAATTGGAAAATTGCCTGTCAAGTATCTAGGGGTGCCTCTGATTTCTTCTAAGCTTAATGCTAATGATTGTCAAGAGTTAGTTTTGAAAATTACTAGAAGGGTTCAGTCTTGGAATTGCAGATTCCTTTCCTTTGCGGGTAGGTTACAATTGATTGCCTCGGTGTTGTTTTCAGTTCAAGTTTATTGGAGTTCTACTTATATCCTTCCAAAATCGGTGTTTAAACTGCTGAATGAGATTATGAGGAAATTCTTGTGGAAAGGGGCTGACTTGAAGAGTGGAGGTGAGAAAATGGCATGGACTAAAGTGTGTTTGCCGAAGGATGAAGGGGGCTTAGGCTTAAAAGATTTGATAGCTTGGAATGTGGCTGCTGTTGGTAAGCAGCTTTGGAACCTGTTGCAGCCTATTCCCACCAACCTTTGGAGTAAGTGGGCTAGGATAGAGCTCATGAAAGACCAAAATTTTTGGTTGCTTAAGGTCCCAGATAAAAGATCTTGGTCATGGAAAAAGATAATGGGGCTAAGAGATACATTTAGACAGTACATTGAGTACAAGGTTGGGAATGGAAATAATATTCTTCTTTGGCATGATGATTGGTTGTATCCCACTTCTATTGTAGAAAAACATGGGGATAGGATCAGGTATGATTCTGGGTTAAGGAACAATTGTAAAGTCAATGCCATAATCAGAGATGGGCAATGGTACCCTCCTTTTGCAAACTCTCACAAATTAATGGAGTTAAGAGATGATATTGCAATCCTCCCCCCTCCTGATTGCCATGATGTTGATACTTTGATTTGGAAACCTACCAAGGGTAAGTATTTTATTAGCTCGGCTTGGAATTTGTTAAGGAACAGGGATAGTCAAGTTAAATGGTACAAAACTGTGTGGTTCCCAAATAATATTCCAAGACATGCTTTCATTTTATGGACTTTAATTCATAATAGGATGCAAACTCAAGATAAATTGGTCATTTATGGGTTGCTTCAGCAACAAAAATGTGTCTTCTGTGACTTACCGTGTGAAAACAGGGAACATCTATTTTTTGAATGCAGTTTCTCTTCTCAAGTTTGGTCTTCGGTTGCTATTGAAAATGGTTTGAAGCAAGTTGGGAAGAAGTGGGTGGATATAGTAAATTGGTGCAATGACCATTGTACTAACAATACTTTAAAGGCATGTGTTACCAAACTCGCATTGGCTGCAAGTGTTTACATCTTATGGAGGGAAATGAACCTCAGGTTGTTTGCAGGAGAGTTTAAAAAGGAGGTTCAACTTGTTCAGGAGATAAATTCTTCTGTCAAATTTAGATTGTATCACTTGTTGGATATTCAAAATGGAGATAGAGTTTCAAGCAATGGGTGAGGGGAATATTTGCTCAGTTTTCATGGAATTTATGTTCTGGGTTTGTGTTTGGATGAGTGGTAGAGAGTCAGTGTTTCTGGGTGTATGGTTCGGGAAATGGTTCAGACTTCGTGGGAGGTACTTTGTGTTCTTTTCTATAAATGTTGCATTGTCTTTTGATCCCTTTGTTTACACTGTGCAGATTTATAAGTTGGTTGCTGAAGTTCAAGGGGTCCGGATGGCTATGAAGACTCTCACTGTGATAGAAATTAATTTCTGTAATCTGATGAAGATTATGTATATTATATTTGTTGGGAGGTGCTCTAGAGATATGTTATACATTGGTTGCTAT
This sequence comes from Cornus suecica, assembly GCA_963922005.1. NCBI lineage: Eukaryota > Viridiplantae > Streptophyta > Magnoliopsida > Cornales > Cornaceae > Cornus > Cornus suecica. Next base: position 37,187,376 of record OY998243.1, read on the forward strand.
AGTCTTAAGTTTTATCAGACTTGTATTTTTGTTGTAAGGGTTATGGTGATTCTCTTGTATAATCCCCTGTGTTTAGAGTTAAGCTTAACTCTTTGGTGGGTTTGGGGGTTCCACCCTTGGGGTATGCCCCAAGTATTTTGTAGGCTTCTAGCCATTTTTTAATTTTCTATAAAATTGACTTATTTTTCAAAAAAAAAAAAAAAAAAGGTCCAGTTAGAAGTATTTGGACTATGGTTTATTGTATTGTTGTCCATATGAGTCTTATAATGGTGAATGAATGATGAACAAAGACCGTTTCAACTTATACGACGATTCGAGTGAAATTCGTCCCAATTAGAAAGGAAAGGAGCTAGGGGATAAAGAAAATGTCCAGTTGGAATTATTTGGACAATGGTTTATGGTATTGTTCTCCATATGAGTCTTATAATGGGCAAGGAATGATGAACAAACACCGATTCAACTTATATGATGATTCGAGTCAAATCTGTCTCACTTAGAAAGAATGTGGGGTAAGAGAAAAATAAAAGGTCCAGTAAGAATGATTTGGACTATGGTTTATAGTAATATTCTCCATATGAGTCTTATAATGGTGAATGAATGATGAACAAAGACCATTTTAACTCATATGACGATTCGAGTGAAATCCGTCCCGCTTAGAAAGAAAATGAGCTTGGGAGAAAGAAAAGGGCCAGTTAGAATGATTAGGACTATGGTTTATAGTATTGTTCTCCATATGAGTCTTATAATGGTGAAGGAATGATGAACAAAGCCGATATAACTTATATGACGATTCGAGTGAAATTCGTCCCACTTAGAAAGAAAATGATCTTAGAGAGAAAGAAAAGGTCCAGTTAGAAGTATTTGGACTATAGTTTATTATATTGTTGTCCATATGAGTCTTATAATGGTGAATGAATGATGAACAAAGACCGTTTCAACTTATACGACGATTCGAGTAAAATTCGTCCCAATAAGAAAGGAAAGGAGCTAGGGGATAAAGAAAATGTCCAGTTGGAATTATTTGGACTATGGTTTATGGTATTGTTCTCCATTTGAGTCTTATAATGGGCAAGGAATGATGAACAAACACCGATTCAACTTATATGATGATTCGAGTCAAATCTGTCTCACTTAGAAAGAATGTGGGGTTAGAGAAAAATAAAAGGTCCAGTTAGAATGATTTGGACTATGGTTTATAGTATTATTCTCCATATGAGTCTTATAATGGTGAATGAATGATGAACAAAGACCATTTCAACTCATATGACGATTCGAGTGAAATTCGTCCCGCTTAGAAAGAAAATGAGCTTGGGAGAAAGAAAAGGGGCAGTTAGAATGATTAGGACTATGGTTTATAGTACTGTTCTCCATATGAGTCTTATAATGGTGAAGGAATGATGAACAAAGGCCGATTTAACTTATATGACGATTCGAGTGAAATTCGTCCCACTTAGAAAGAAAAGGATCTTGGAGAGAAAGAACAGGTCCAGTTAGAAGTATTTGGACTATGGTTTATTGTATTGTTGTCCATATGAGTCTTATAATGGTGAATGAATGATGAACAAAGACCGTTTCAACTTATACGACGATTCGAGTGAAATTCGTCCCAATAAGATACGAGAGGAGCTAGGGGATAAAGAAAATGTCCAGTTGGAATTATTTGGACTATGGTTTATGGTATTGTTCTCCATATGAGTCTTATAATGGGCAAGGAATGATGAACAAACACCGATTCAACATATATGATGATTCGAGTCAAATCTGTCTCACTTAGAAAGAATGTGAGGTTAGAGAGAAATAAAAGGTCCAGTTAGAATGATTTGGACTATGGTTTATAGTATTATTCTCCATATGAGTCTTATAATGGTGAATGAATGATGAACAAAGACCATTTCAACTCATATGACGATTCGAGTGAAATCCGTCCCGCTTAGAAAGAAAAGGAGCTTGGGAGAAAGAGAAGGGCCAGTTATAATGATTAGAACTATGGTTTATACTATTGTTCTCCATATGAGTCTTATAATGGTGAAGGAATGATGAACAAAGGCCGATTTGACTTATATGACGATTCGAGTGAAATTTGTCCATCTTAGAAAAAAAAGGATCTTGGAGAGAAAGAACAGGTCCAGTTAGAAGTATTTGGACTATGGTTTATTGTATTGTTGTCCATATGAGTCTTATAATGGTGAATGAATGATGAACAAAGACCGTTTCAACTTATACGACGATTCGAGTGAAATTCGTCCCAATAAGAAAGGAAAGGAGCTAGGGGATAAAGAAAATGTCCAGTTGGAATTATTTGGACTATGGTTTATGGTATTGTTCTCCATATGAGTCTTATAATGGGCAAGGAATGATGAACAAACACCGATTCAACTTATATTATGATTCGAGTCAAATCTGTCTCACTTAGAAAGAATGTGAGGTTAGAGAGAAATAAAATGTCCAGTTAGAATGATTTGGACTATGGATTATAGTATTATTCTCCATATGAGTCTTATAATGGTGAATGAATGATGAAGAAAGACCATTTCAACTCATATGACGATTCGAGTGAAATCCGTCCCGCTTAGAAAGAAAAGGAGATTGGGAGAAAGAAAAGGGCCAGTTAGAATGATTAGGACTATGGTTTATAGTATTGTTCTCCACATGAGTCTTATAATGGTGAAGGAATGATGAACAAAGGCAGATTTAACTTATATGACGATTCGAGTGAAATTCGTCCCACTTAGAAAGAAAAGGATATTGGAGAGAAAGAAAAGGTCCAGTTAGAAGTATTTGGACTATGGTTTATTGTATTGTTGTCCATATGAGTCTTATAATGGTGAATGAATGATGAACAAAGACCGTTTCAACTTATACGACGATTCGAGTGAAATTCGTCCCAATAAGAAAGGAAAGGAGCTAGGGGATAAAGAAAATGTCCAGTTGGAATTATTTTGACTATGGTTTATGGTATTGTTCTCCATATGAGTCTTATAATGGGCAAGGAATGATGAACAAACACCGATTCAACTTATATTATGATTCGAGTCAAATCTGTCTCACTTAGAAAGAATGTGAGGTTAGAGAGAAATAAAAGGTCCAGTTAGAATGATTTGGACTATGGTTTATAGTATTATTCTCCATATGAGTCTTATAATGGTGAATGAATGATGAACAAAGACCATTTCAACTCATATGACGATTCGAGTGAAATCCGTCCCGCTAAGAAAGAAAATGAGCTTGGGAGAAAGAAAAGGGGCAGTTAGAATGATTAGGACTATGGTTTATAGTATTGTTCTCCATATGAGTCTTATAATGCTGAAGGAATGATGAGCAAAGGCCGATTTGACTTATATGACGATTCGTGTGAAATTCGTCCCACTTAGAAAGAAAAGGATCTTGGAGAGAAAGAAAAGGTCCAGTTAGAAGTATTTGGACTATGGTTTATTGTATTGTTGTCCATATAAGTCTTATAATGGTGAATGAATGATGAACAAAGACCGTTTCATCTTATACGACGATTCGAGTGAAATTCGTCCCAATAAGAAACGAAAGGAGCTAGGGGATAAAGAAAATGTCCAGTTGGAATTATTTGGACTATGGTTTATGGTATTGTTCTCCATATGAGTCTTATAATGGGCAATGAATGATGAACAAACACCGATTCAACTTATAAGATGATTCGAGTCAAATCTGTCTCACTTAGAAAGAATGTGAGGTTAGAGAGAAATAAAAGGTCCAGTTAGAATGATTTGGACTATGGTTTATAGTATTATTCTCCATATGAGTCTTATAATGGTGAATGAATGATGAACAAAGACCATTTCAACTCATATGACGATTCGAGTGAAATCCGTCCCGCTTAGAAAGAAAAGGAGATTGGGAGAAAGAAAAGGGCCAGTTAGAATGATTAGGACTATGGTTTATAGTATTGTTCTCCATATGAGTCTTATAATGGTGAAGGAATGATGAACAAAGGCCGATTTGACTTATATGACGATTCGAGTGAAATTCGTCCCACTTAGAAAGAAAAGGATATTGGAGAGAAAGAAAAGGTCCAGTTAGAAGTATTTGGACTATGGTTTATTGTATTGTTGTCCATATGAGTCTTATAATGGTGAATGAATGATGAACAAAGACCGTTTCAACTTATACGACGATTCGAGTGAAATTCGTCCCAATAAGAAACGAAAGGAGCTAGGGGATAAAGAAAATGTCCAGTTGGAATTATTTTGACTATGGTTTATGGTATTGTTCTCCATATGAGTCTTATAATGGGCAAGGAATGATGAACAAACACCGATTCAACTTATATTATGATTCGAGTCAAATCTGTCTCACTTAGAAAGAATGTGAGGTTAGAGAGAAATAAAAGGTCCAGTTAGAATGATTTGGACTATGGTTTATAGTATTATTCTCCATATGAGTCTTATAATGGTGAATGAATGATGAACAAAGACCATTTCAACTCATATGATGATTCGAGTGAAATCCGTCCCGCTTAGAAAGAAAATGAGCTTGGGAGAAAGAAAAGGGGCAGTTAGAATGATTAGGACTATGGTTTATAGTATTGTTCTCCATATGAGTCTTATAATGCTGAAGGAATGATGAGCAAAGGCCGATTTAACTTATATGACGATTCGTGTGAAATTCGTCCCACTTAGAAAGAAAAGGATCTTGGAGAGAAAGAAAAGGTCCAGTTAGAAGTATTTGGACTATGGTTTATTGTATTGTTGTCCATATGAGTCTTATAATGGTGAATGAATGATGAACAAAGACCGTTTCAACTTATACGACGATTCGAGTGAAATTCGTCCCAATAAGAAACGAAAGGAGCTAGGGGACAAAGAAAATGTCCAGCTGGAATTATTTGGACTATGGTTTATGGTATTGTTCTCCATATGAGTCTTATAATGGGCAATGAATGATGAACAAACACCAATTCAACTTATAAGATGATTCGAGTCAAATCTGTCTCACTTAGAAAGAATGTGAGGTTAGAGAGAAATAAAAGGTCCAGTTAGAATGATTTGGACTATGGTTTATAGTATTATTCTCCATATGAGTCTTATAATGGTGAATGAATGATGAACAAAGACCATTTCAACTCATATGACGATTCGAGTGAAATCCGTCCCGCTTAGAAAGAAAAGGAGATTGGGAGAAAGAAAAGGGCCAGTTAGAATGATTAGGACTATGGTTTATAGTATTGTTCTCCATATGAGTCTTATAATGGTGAAGGAATGATGAACAAAGGCCGATTTGACTTATATGACGATTCGATTGAAATTCGTCCCACTTAGAAAGAAAAGGATATTGGAGAGAAAGAAAAGGTCCAGTTAGAAGTATTTGGACTATGGTTTATTGTATTGTTGTCCATATGAGTCTTATAATGGTGAATGAATGATGAACAAAGACCGTTTCAACTTATACGACGATTCGAGTGAAATTCGTCCCAATAAGAAACGAAAGGAGCTAGGGGATAAAGAAAATGTCCAGTTGGAATTATTTTGACTATGGTTTATGGTATTGTTCTCCATATGAGTCTTATAATGGGCAAGGAATGATGAACAAACACCGATTCAACTTATATTATGATTCGAGTCAAATCTGTCTCACTTAGAAAGAATGTGAGGTTAGAGAGAAATAAAAGGTCCAGTTAGAATGATTTGGACTATGGTTTATAGTATTATTCTCCATGTGAGTCTTATAATGGTGAATGAATGATGAACAAAGACCATTTCAACTCATATGACGATTCGAGTGAAATCCGTCCCGCTTAGAAAGAAAATGAGCTTGGGAGAAAGAAAAGGGGCAGTTAGAATGATTAGGACTATGGTTTATAGTATTGTTCTCCATATGAGTCTTATAATGCTGAAGGAATGATGAGCAAAGGCCGATTTAACTTATATGACGATTCGTGTGAAATTCGTCCCACTTAGAAAGAAAAGGATCTTGGAGAGAAAGAAAAGGTCCAGTTAGAAGTATTTGGACTATGGTTTATTGTATTGTTGTCCATATGAGTCTTATAATGGTGAATGAATGATGAACAAAGACCGTTTCAACTTATACGACGATTCGAGTGAAATTCGTCCCAATAAGAAACGAAAGGAGCTAGGGGACAAAGAAATTGTCCAGCTGGAATTATTTGGACAATGGTTTATGGTATTGTTCTCCATATGAGTCTTATAATGGGCAATGAATGATGAACAAACACCGATTCAACTTATATGATGATTCGAGTCAAATCTGTCTCACGTAGAAAGAATGTGAGGTTAGAGAGAAATAAAAGGTCCAGTTAGAATGATTTGGACTATGGTTTATAGTATAATTCTCCATATGAGTCTTATAATGGTGAATGAATGATGAACAAAGACCATTTCAACTCATATGACGATTCGAGTGAAATCCGTCCCGCTTAGAAAGAAAAGGAGATTGGGAGAAAGAATAGGGCCAGTTAGAATGATTAGGACTATGGTTTATAGTATTGTTCTCCATATGAGTCTTATAATGGTGAAGGAATGATGAACAAAGGCCGATTTGACTTATATGACGATTCGAGTGAAATTCGTCCCACTTAGAAAGAAAAGGATATTGGAGAGAAAGAAAAGGTCCAGTTAGAAGTATTTGGACTATGGTTTATTGTATTGTTGTCCATATGAGTCTTATAATGGTGAATGAATGATGAACAAAGACCGTTTCAACTTATACGACGATTCGAGTGAAATTCGTCCCAATAAGAAAGGAAAGGAGCTAGGGGATAAAGAAAATGTCCAGTTGGAATTATTTTGACTATGGTTTATGGTATTGTTCTCCATATGAGTCTTATAATGGGCAAGGAATGATGAACAAACACCTATTCAACTTATATTATGATTCGAGTCAAATCTGTCTCACTTAGAAAGAATGTGAGGTTAGAGAGAAATAAAATGTCCAGTTAGAATGATTTGGACTATAGTTTATAGTATTATTCTCCATATGAGTCTTATAATGGTTAATGAATGATGAACAAAGACCATTTCAACTCATATGACGATTTGAGTGAAATCCGTCCCACTTAGAAAGAAAAGGGGCAGTTAGAATGATTAGGACTATGGTTTATAGTATTGTTCTCCATATGAGTCTTATAATGGTGAAAGAATGATGAACAAAGGCTGATTTAACTTATATGACGATTCGAGTGAAATTCGTCCCACTTAGAAAGAAAAAAGGATCTTGGAGAGAAAGAAAAGGTCCAGTTAGAAGTATTTGGACTATGGTTTATTGTATTGTTGTCCATATGAGTCTTATAATGGTGAATGAATGATGAACAAAGACCGTTTCAACTTATACGACGATTCGAGTGAAATTCGTCCCAATAAGAAAGGAAAGGAGCTAGGGGATAAAGAAAATGTCCAGTTGGAATTATTTTGACTATGTTTTATGGTATTGTTCTCCATATGAGTCTTATAATGGGCAAGGAATGATGAACAAACACCTATTCAACTTATATTATGATTCGAGTCAAATCTGTCTCACTTAGAAAGAATGTGAGGTTAGAGAGAAATAAAAGGTCCAGTTAGAATGATTTGGACTATGGTTTATAGTATTATTCTCCATATGAGTCTTATAATGGTGAATGAATGATGAACAAAGACCATTTCAACTCATATGACGATTCGAGTGAAATCCGTCCCGCTTAGAAAGAAAATGAGCTTGGGAGAAAGAAAAGGGGCAGTTAGAATGATTAGGACTATGGTTTATAGTATTGTTCTCCATATGAGTCTTATAATGCTGAAGGAATGATGAGCAAAGGCCGATTTAACTTATATGACGATTCGTGTGAAATTCGTCCCACTTAGAAAGAAAAGGATCTTGGAGAGAAAGAAAAGGTCCAGTTAGAAGTATTTGGACTATGGTTTATTGTATTGTTGTCCATATGAGTCTTATAATGGTGAATGAATGATGAACAAAGACCGTTTCATCTTATACGACGATTCGAGTGAAATTCGTCCCAATAAGAAACGAAAGGAGCTCGGGGATAAAGAAAATGTCCAGTTGGAATTATTTGGACTATGGTTTATGGTATTGTTCTCCATATGAGTCTTATAATGGGCAATGAATGATGAACAAACACCGATTCAACTTATATGATGATTCGAGTCAAATCTGTCTCACTTAGAAAGAATGTGAGGTTAGAGAGAAATAAAAGGTCCAGTTACAATGATTTGGACTATGGTTTATAGTATTATTCTCCATATGAGTCTTATAATGGTGAATGAATGATGAAGAAAGACCATTTCAACTCATATGACGATTCGAGTGAAATCCGTCCCGCTTAGAAAGAAAAGGAGATTGGGAGAAAGAAAAGGGCCAGTTAGAATGATTAGGACTATGGTTTATAGTATTGTTCTCCATGTGAGTCTTATAATGGTGAAGGAATGATGAACAAAGGCCGATTTGACTTATATGACGATTCGAGTGAAATTCGTCCCACTTAGAAAGAAAAGGATATTGGAGAGAAAGAAAAGGTCCAGTTAGAAGTATTTGGACTATGGTTTATTGTATTGTTGTCCATATGAGTCTTATAATGGTGAATGAATGATGAACAAAGACCGTTTCAACTTATACGACGATTCGAGTGAAATTCGTCCCAATAAGAAAGGAAAGGAGCTAGGGGATAAAGAAAATGTCCAGTTGGAATTATTTTGACTATGGTTTATGGTATTGTTCTCCATATGAGTCTTATAATGGGCAAGGAATGATGAACAAACACCTATTCAACTTATATTATGATTCGAGTCAAATCTGTCTCACTTAGAAAGAATGTGAGGTTAGAGAGAAATAAAAGGTCCAGTTACAATGATTTGGACTATGGTTTATAGTATTATTCTCCATATGAGTCTTATAATGGTGAATGAATGATGAACAAAGACCATTTCAACTCATATGACGATTCGAGTGAAATCCGTCCCGCTTAGAAAGAAAAAGAGATTGGGAGAAACAAAAGGGCCAGTTAGAATGATTAGGACTATGGTTTATAGTATTGTTCTCCATCTGAGTCTTATAATGGTGAAGGAATGATGAACAAAGGCCGATTTGACTTATATGACGATTCGAGTGAAATTCGTCCCACTTAGAAAGAAAAGGATATTGGAGAGAAAGAAAAGGTCCAGTTAGAAGTATTTGGACTATGGTTTATTGTATTGTTGTCCATATGAGTCTTATTATGGTGAATGAATGATGAACAAAGACCGTTTCAACTTATACGACGATTCGAGTGAAATTCGTCCCAATAAGAAAGGAAAGGAGCTAGGGGATAAAGAAAATGTCCAGTTGGAATTATTTTGACTATGGTTTATGGTATTGTTCTCCATATGAGTCTTATAATGGGCAAGGAATGATGAACAAACACCTATTCAACTTATATTATGATTCGAGTCAAATCTGTCTCACTTAGAAAGAATGTGAGGTTAGAGAGAAATAAAATGTCCAGTTAGAATGATTTGGACTATAGTTTATAGTATTATTCTCCATATGAGTCTTATAATGGTGAATGAATGATGAACAAAGACCATTTCAACTCATATGACGATTCGAGTGAAATCCGTCCCACTTAGAAAGAAAAGGGGCAGTTAGAATGATTAGGACTATGGTTTATAGTATTGTTCTCCAGATGAGTCTTATAATGGTGAAAGAATGATGAACAAAGGCCGATTTAACTTATATGACGATTCGAGTGAAATTCGTCCCACTTAGAAAGAAAAGGATCTTGGAGAGAAAGAAAAGGTCCAGTTAGAAGTATTTGGACTATGGTTTATTGTATTGTTGTCCATATGAGTCTTATAATGGTGAATGAATGATGAACAAAGACCGTTTCAACTTATACGACGATTCGAGTGAAATTCGTCCCAATAAGAAACGAAAGGAGCTAGGGGATAAAGAAAATGTCCAGTTGGAATTATTTGGACTATGGTTTATGGTGTTGTTCTCCATATGAGTCTTATAATGGGCAAGGAATGATGAACAAACACCGATTCAACTTATATGATGATTCGAGTCAAATCTGTCTCACTTAGAAAGAATGTGAGGTTAGAGAGAAATAAAAGGTCCAGTTAGAATGATTTGGACTATGGTTTATAGTATTATTCTCCATATGAGTCTTATAATGGTGAATGAATGATGAACAAAGACCATTTCAACTCATATGACGATTCGAGTGAAATCCGTCCCGCTTAGAAAGAAAAGGAGATTGGGAGAAAGAAAAGGGCCTGTTAGAATGATTAGGACTATGGTTTATAGTATTGTTCTCCATATGAGTCTTATAATGGTGAAGGAATGATGAACAAAGGCCGATTTGACTTACATGACGATTCGAGTGAAATTCGTCCCACTTAGAAAGAAAAGGATATTGGAGAGAAAGAAAAGGTCCAGTTAGAAGTATTTGGACTATGGTTTATTGTATTGTTGTCCATATGAGTCTTATTATGGTGAATGAATGATGAACAAAGACCGTTTCAACTTATACGACGATTCGAGTGAAATTCGTCCCAATAAGAAAGGAAAGGAGCTAGGGGATAAAGAAAATGTCCAGTTGGAATTATTTTGACTATGGTTTATGGTATTGTTCTCCATATGAGTCTTATAATGGGCAAGGAATGATGAACAAACACCTATTCAACTTATATTATGATTCGAGTCAAATCTGTCTCACTTAGAAAGAATGTGAGGTTAGAGAGAAATAAAAGGTCCAGTTACAATGATTTGGACTATGGTTTATAGTATTATTCTCCATATGAGTCTTATAATGGTGAATGAATGATGAACAAAGACCATTTCAACTCATATGACGATTCGAGTGAAATCCGTCCCGCTTAGAAAGAAAAAGAGATTGGGAGAAACAAAAGGGCCAGTTAGAATGATTAGGACTATGGTTTATAGTATTGTTCTCCATATGAGTCTTATAATGGTGAAGGAATGATGAACAAAGGCCGATTTGACTTATATGACGATTCGAGTGAAATTCGTCCCACTTAGAAAGAAAAGGATATTGGAGAGAAAGAAAAGGTCCAGTTAGAAGTATTTGGACTATGGTTTATTGTATTGTTGTCCATATGAGTCTTATTATGGTGAATGAATGATGAACAAAGACCGTTTCAACTTATACGACGATTCGAGTGAAATTCGTCCCAATAAGAAAGGAAAGGAGCTAGGGGATAAAGAAAATGTCCAGTTGGAATTATTTTGACTATGGTTTATGGTATTGTTCTCCATATGAGTCTTATAATGGGCAAGGAATGATGAACAAACACCTATTCAACTTATATTATGATTCGAGTCAAATCTGTCTCACTTAGAAAGAATGTGAGGTTAGAGAGAAATAAAATGTCCAGTTAGAATGATTTGGACTATAGTTTATAGTATTATTCTCCATATGAGTCTTATAATGGTGAATGAATGATGAACAAAGACCATTTCAACTCATATGACGATTCGAGTGAAATCCGTCCCACTTAGAAAGAAAAGGGGCAGTTAGAATGATTAGGACTATGGTTTATAGTATTGTTCTCCAGATGAGTCTTATAATGGTGAAAGAATGATGAACAAAGGCCGATTTAACTTATATGACGATTCGAGTGAAATTCGTCCCACTTAGAAAGAAAAGGATCTTGGAGAGAAAGAAAAGGTCCAGTTAGAAGTATTTGGACTATGGTTTATTGTATTGTTGTCCATATGAGTCTTATAATGGTGAATGAATGATGAACAAAGACCGTTTCAACTTATACGACGATTCGAGTGAAATTCGTCCCAATAAGAAACGAAAGGAGCTAGGGGATAAAGAAAATGTCCAGTTGGAATTATTTGGACTATGGTTTATGGTGTTGTTCTCCATATGAGTCTTATAATGGGCAAGGAATGATGAACAAACACCGATTCAACTTATATGATGATTCGAGTCAAATCTGTCTCACTTAGAAAGAATGTGAGGTTAGAGAGAAATAAAAGGTCCAGTTAGAATGATTTGGACTATGGTTTATAGTATTATTCTCCATATGAGTCTTATAATGGTGAATGAATGATGAACAAAGACCATTTCAACTCATATGACGATTCGAGTGAAATCCGTCCCGCTTAGAAAGAAAAGAAGATTGGGAGAAAGAAAAGGGCCAGTTAGAATGATTAGGACTATGGTTTATAGTATTGTTCTCCATATGAGTCTTATAATGGTCAAGGAATGATGAACAAAGGCCGATTTGACTTATATGACGATTCGAGTGAAATTCGTCCCACTTAGAAAGAAAAGGATATTGGAGAGAAAGAAAAGGTCCAGTTAGAAGTATTTGGACTATGGTTTATTGTATTGTTGTCCATATGAGTCTTATAATGGTGAATGAATGATGAACAAAGACCGTTTCAACTTATACGACGATTCGAGTGAAATTCGTCCCAATAAGAAACGAAAGGAGCTAGGGGATAAAGAAAATGTCCAGTTGGAATTATTTTGACTATGGTTTATGGTATTGTTCACCATATGAGTCTTATAATGGGCAAGGAATGATGAACAAACACCTATTCAACTTATATTATGATTCGAGTCAAATCTGTCTCACTTAGAAAGAATGTGAGGTTAGAGAGAAATAAAATGTCCAGTTAGAATGATTTGGACTATAGTTTATAGTATTATTCTCCATATGAGTCTTATAATGGTGAATGAATGATGAACAAAGACCATTTCAACTCATATGACGATTCGAGTGAAATCCGTCCCACTTAGAAAGAAAAGGGGCAGTTAGAATGATTAGGACTATGGTTTATAGTATTGTTCTCCATATGAGTCTTATAATGGTGAAAGAATGATGAACAAAGGCCGATTTAACTTATATGACGATTCGAGTGAAATTCGTCCCACTTAGAAAGAAAAGGATCTTGGAGAGAAAGAAAAGGTCCAGTTAGAAGTATTTGGACTATCGTTTATTGTATTGTTGTCCATATGAGTCTTATAATGGTGAATGAATGATGAACAAAGGCCGTTTCAACTTATACGACGATTCGAGTGAAATTAGTCCCAATAAGAAACGAAAGGAGCTAGGGGATAAAGAAAATGTCCAGTTGGAATTATTTGGACTATGGTTTATGGTGTTGTTCTCCATATGAGTCTTATAATGGGCAAGGAATGATGAACAAACACCGATTCAACTTATATGATGATTCGAGTCAAATCTGTCTCACTTAGAAAGAATGTGAGGTTAGAGAGAAATAAAAGGTCCAGTTAGAATGATTTGGACTATGGTTTATAGTATTATTCTCCATATGAGTCTTATAATGGTGAATGAATGATGAACAAAGACCATTTCAACTCATATGACGATTCGAGTGAAATCCGTCCCGCTTAGAAAGAAAAGGAGCTTGGGAGAAAGAAAAGGGCCAGTTAGAATGATTAGGACTATGGTTTATAGTATTGTTCTCCATATGAGTCTTATAATGGTGAAGGAATGATGAACAAAGGCCGATTTAACTTATATGACGATTCGAGTGAAATTCGTCCCACTTAGAAAGAAAAGGATCTTGGAGAGAAAGAACAGGTCCAGTTAGAAGTATTTGGACTATGGTTTATTGTATTGTTGTCCATATGAGTCTTATAATGGTGAATGAATGATGAACAAAGACCGTTTCAACTTATACGACGATTCGAGTGAAATTCGTCCCAATAAGAAAGGAAAGGAGCTACAGGATAAAGAAAATGTCCAGTTGGAATTATTTGGACTATGGTTTATGGTATTGTTCTCCATATGAGTCTTATAATGGGCAAGGAATGATGAACAAACACCGATTCAACTTATATTATGATTCGAGTCAAATCTGTCTCACTTAGAAAGAATGTGAGGTTAGAGAGAAATAAAATGTCCAGTTAGAATGATTTGGACTATAGTTTATAGTATTATTCTCCATATGAGTCTTATAATGGTGAATGAATGATGAACAAAGACCATTTCAACTCATATGACGATTCGAGTGAAATCCGTCCCGCTTAGAAAGAAAAGGAGCTTGGGAGAAAGAAAAGGGCCAGTTAGAATGATTAGGACTATGGTTTATAATATTGTTCTCCATATGAGTCTTATAATGGTGAAGGAATGATGAACAAAGGCCGATTTGACTTATATGACGATTCGAGTGAAATTCGTCCCACTTAGAAAGAAAAGGATCTTGGAGAGAAAGAACAGGTCCAGTTAGAAGTATTTGGACTATGGTTTATTGTATTGTTGTCCATATGAGTCTTATAATGGTGAATGAATGATAAACAAAGACCGTTTCAACTTATACGACGATTCGAGTGAAATTCGTCCCAATAAGAAAGGAAAGGAGCTAGGGGATAAAGAAAATGTCCAGTTGGAATTATTTGGACTATGGTTTATGGTATTGTTCTCCATATGAGTCTTATAATGGGCAAGGAATGATGAACAAACACCGATTCAACTTATATTATGATTCGAGTCAAATTTGTCTCACTTAGAAAGAATGTGAGGTTAGAGAGAAATAAAATGTCCAGTTAGAATGATTTGGACTATGGTTTATAGTATTATTCTCCATATGAGTCTTATAATGGTGAATGAATGATGAACAAAGACCATTTCAACTCATATGACGATTCGAGTGAAATCCGTCCCGCTTAGAAAGAAAAGGAGATTGGGAGAAAGAAAAGGGCCAGTTAGAATGATTAGGACTATGGTTTATAGTATTGTTCTCCATATGAGTCTTATAATGGTCAAGGAATGATGAACAAAGGCCGATTTGACTTATATGACGATTCGAGTGAAATTCGTCCCACTTAGAAAGAAAAGGATATTGGAGAGAAAGAAAAGGTCCAGTTAGAAGTATTTGGACTATGGTTTATTGTATTGTTGTCCATATGAGTCTTATAATGGTGAATGAATGATGAACAAAGACCGTTTCAACTTATACGACGATTCGAGTGAAATTCGTCCCAATAAGAAAGGAAAGGAGCTAGGGGATAAAGAAAATGTCCAGTTGGAATTATTTTGACTATGGTTTATGGTATTGTTCTCCATATGAGTCTTATAATGGGCAAGGAATGATGAACAAACACCTATTCAACTTATATTATGATTCGAGTCAAATCTGTCTCACTTAGAAAGAATGTGAGGTTAGAGAGAAATAAAAGGTCCAGTTACAATGATTTGGACTATGGTTTATAGTATTATTCTCCATATGAGTCTTATAATGGTGAATGAATGATGAACAGAGACCATTTCAACTCATATGACGATTCGAGTGAAATCCGTCCCGCTTAGAAAGAAAAAGAGATTGGGAGAAAGAAAAGGGCCAGTTAGAATGATTAGGACTATGGTTTATAGTATTGTTCTCCATATGAGTCTTATAATGGTGAAGGAATGATGAACAAAGGCCGATTTGACTTATATGACGATTCGAGTGAAATTCGTCCCACTTAGAAAGAAAAGGATATTGGAGAGAAAGAAAAGGTCCAGTTAGAAGTATTTGGACTATGGTTTATTGTATTGTTGTCCATATGAGTCTTATAATGGTGAATGAATGATGAACAAAGACCGTTTCAACTTATACGACGATTCGAGTGAAATTCGTCCCAATAAGAAAGGAAAGGAGCTAGGGGATAAAGAAAATGTCCAGTTGGAATTATTTTGACTATGGTTTATGGTATTGTTCTCCATATGAGTCTTATAATGGGCAAGGAATGATGAACAAACACCTATTCAACTTATATTATGATTCGAGTCAAATCTGTCTCACTTAGAAAGAATGTGAGGTTAGAGAGAAATAAAAGGTCCAGTTACAATGATTTGGACTATGGTTTATAGTATTATTCTCCATATGAGTCTTATAATGGTGAATGAATGATGAACAAAGACCATTTCAACTCATATGACGATTCGAGTGAAATCCGTCCCGCTTAGAAAGAAAAAGAGATTGGGAGAAACAAAAGGGCCAGTTAGAATGATTAGGACTATGGTTTATAGTATTGTTCTCCATCTGAGTCTTATAATGGTGAAGGAATGATGAACAAAGGCCGATTTGACTTATATGACGATTCGAGTGAAATTCGTCCCACTTAGAAAGAAAACGATATTGGAGAGAAAGAAAAGGTCCAGTTAGAAGTATTTGGACTATGGTTTATTGTATTGTTGTCCATATGAGTCTTATTATGGTGAATGAATGATGAACAAAGACCGTTTCAACTTATACGACGATTCGAGTGAAATTCGTCCCAATAAGAAAGGAAAGGAGCTAGGGGATAAAGAAAATGTCCAGTTGGAATTATTTTGACTATGGTTTATGGTATTGTTCTCCATATGAGTCTTATAATGGGCAAGGAATGATGAACAAACACCTATTCAACTTATATTATGATTCGAGTCAAATCTGTCTCACTTAGAAAGAATGTGAGGTTAGAGAGAAATAAAATGTCCAGTTAGAATGATTTGGACTATAGTTTATAGTATTATTCTCCATATGAGTCTTATAATGGTGAATGAATGATGAACAAAGACCATTTCAACTCATATGACGATTCGAGTGAAATCCGTCCCACTTAGAAAGAAAAGGGGCAGTTAGAATGATTAGGACTATGGTTTATAGTATTGTTCTCCAGATGAGTCTTATAATGGTGAAAGAATGATGAACAAAGGCCGATTTAACTTATATGACGATTCGAGTGAAATTCGTCCCACTTAGAAAGAAAAGGATCTTGGAGAGAAAGAAAAGGTCCAGTTAGAAGTATTTGGACTATGGTTTATTGTATTGTTGTCCATATGAGTCTTATAATGGTGAATGAATGATGAACAAAGACCGTTTCAACTTATACGACGATTCGAGTGAAATTCGTCCCAATAAGAAACGAAAGGAGCTAGGGGATAAAGAAAATGTCCAGTTGGAATTATTTGGACTATGGTTTATGGTGTTGTTCTCCATATGAGTCTTATAATGGGCAAGGAATGATGAACAATCACCGATTCAACTTATATGATGATTCGAGTCAAATCTGTCTCACTTAGAAAGAATGTGAGGTTAGAGAGAAATAAAAGGTCCAGTTAGAATGATTTGGACTATGGTTTATAGTATTATTCTCCATATGAGTCTTATAATGGTGAATGAATGATGAACAAAGACCATTTCAACTCATATGACGATTCGAGTGAAATCCGTCCCGCTTAGAAAGAAAAGAAGATTGGGAGAAAGAAAAGGGCCAGTTAGAATGATTAGGACTATGGTTTATAGTATTGTTCTCCATATGAGTCTTATAATGGTCAAGGAATGATGAACAAAGGCCGATTTGACTTATATGACGATTCGAGTGAAATTCGTCCCACTTAGAAAGAAAAGGATATTGGAGAGAAAGAAAAGGTCCAGTTAGAAGTATTTGGACTATGGTTTATTGTATTGTTGTCCATATGAGTCTTATAATGGTGAATGAATGATGAACAAAGACCGTTTCAACTTATACGACGATTCGAGTGAAATTCGTCCCAATAAGAAACGAAAGGAGCTAGGGGATAAAGAAAATGTCCAGTTGGAATTATTTTGACTATGGTTTATGGTATTGTTCACCATATGAGTCTTATAATGGGCAAGGAATGATGAACAAACACCTATTCAACTTATATTATGATTCGAGTCAAATCTGTCTCACTTAGAAAGAATGTGAGGTTAGAGAGAAATAAAATGTCCAGTTAGAATGATTTGGACTATAGTTTATAGTATTATTCTCCATATGAGTCTTATAATGGTGAATGAATGATGAACAAAGACCATTTCAACTCATATGACGATTCGAGTGAAATCCGTCCCACTTAGAAAGAAAAGGGGCAGTTAGAATGATTAGGACTATGGTTTATAGTATTGTTCTCCATATGAGTCTTATAATGGTGAAAGAATGATGAACAAAGGCCGATTTAACTTATATGACGATTCGAGTGAAATTCGTCCCACTTAGAAAGAAAAGGATCTTGGAGAGAAAGAAAAGGTCCAGTTAGAAGTATTTGGACTATCGTTTATTGTATTGTTGTCCATATGAGTCTTATAATGGTGAATGAATGATGAACAAAGGCCGTTTCAACTTATACGACGATTCGAGTGAAATTAGTCCCAATAAGAAACGAAAGGAGCTAGGGGATAAAGAAAATGTCCAGTTGGAATTATTTGGACTATGGTTTATGGTGTTGTTCTCCATATGAGTCTTATAATGGGCAAGGAATGATGAACAAACACCGATTCAACTTATATGATGATTCGAGTCAAATCTGTCTCACTTAGAAAGAATGTGAGGTTAGAGAGAAATAAAAGGTCCAGTTAGAATGATTTGGACTATGGTTTATAGTATTATTCTCCATATGAGTCTTATAATGGTGAATGAATGATGAACAAAGACCATTTCAACTCATATGACGATTCGAGTGAAATCCGTCCCGCTTAGAAAGAAAAGGAGCTTGGGAGAAAGAAAAGGGCCAGTTAGAATGATTAGGACTATGGTTTATAGTATTGTTCTCCATATGAGTCTTATAATGGTGAAGGAATGATGAACAAAGGCCGATTTAACTTATATGACGATTCGAGTGAAATTCGTCCCACTTAGAAAGAAAAGGATCTTGGAGAGAAAGAACAGGTCCAGTTAGAAGTATTTGGACTATGGTTTATTGTATTGTTGTCCATATGAGTCTTATAATGGTGAATGAATGATGAACAAAGACCGTTTCAACTTATACGACGATTCGAGTGAAATTCGTCCCAATAAGAAAGGAAAGGAGCTACAGGATAAAGAAAATGTCCAGTTGGAATTATTTGGACTATGGTTTATGGTATTGTTCTCCATATGAGTCTTATAATGGGCAAGGAATGATGAACAAACACCGATTCAACTTATATTATGATTCGAGTCAAATCTGTCTCACTTAGAAAGAATGTGAGGTTAGAGAGAAATAAAATGTCCAGTTAGAATGATTTGGACTATAGTTTATAGTATTATTCTCCATATGAGTCTTATAATGGTGAATGAATGATGAACAAAGACCATTTCAACTCATATGACGATTCGAGTGAAATCCGTCCCGCTTAGAAAGAAAAGGAGCTTGGGAGAAAGAAAAGGGCCAGTTAGAATGATTAGGACTATGGTTTATAATATTGTTCTCCATATGAGTCTTATAATGGTGAAGGAATGATGAACAAAGGCCGATTTGACTTATATGACGATTCGAGTGAAATTCGTCCCACTTAGAAAGAAAAGGATCTTGGAGAGAAAGAACAGGTCCAGTTAGAAGTATTTGGACTATGGTTTATTGTATTGTTGTCCATATGAGTCTTATAATGGTGAATGAATGATGAACAAAGACCGTTTCAACTTATACGACGATTCGAGTGAAATTCGTCCCAATAAGAAAGGAAAGGAGCTAGGGGATAAAGAAAATGTCCAGTTGGAATTATTTGGACTATGGTTTATGGTATTGTTCTCCATATGAGTCTTATAATGGGCAAGGAATGATGAACAAACACCGATTCAACTTATATTATGATTCGAGTCAAATTTGTCTCACTTAGAAAGAATGTGAGGTTAGAGAGAAATAAAATGTCCAGTTAGAATGATTTGGACTATGGTTTATATTATTATTCTCCATATGAGTGTTATAATGGTGAATGAATGATGAACAAAGACCATTTCAACTCATATGACGATTCGAGTGAAATCCGTCCCACTTTGAAAGAAAAGGGCCAGTTAGAATGATTAAGACTATGCTTTATAGTATTGTTCTCCATATGAGTCTTATAATGGTGAAAGAATGATGAACAAAGGCCGATTTAACTTATATGACGATTCGAGTGAAATTCGTCCCACTTAGAAGGAAAAGGATCTTTGAGAGAAAGAAAAGGTCCAGTTAGAAGTATTTGGACTATGGCTTATTGTATTGTTGTCCATATGAGTCTTATAATGGTCAATGAATGATGAACAAAGACCGTTTCAACTTATACGACGATTCGAGTGAAATTCGTCCCAATAAGAAACGAAAGGAGCTAGGGGATAAAGAAAATGTCCAGTTGGAATTATTTGGACTATGGTTTATGGTGTTGTTCTCCATATGAGTCTTATAATGGGCAAGGAATGATGAACAAACACCGATTCAACTTATATGATGATTCGAGTCAAATCTGTCTCACTTAGAAAGAATGTGAGGTTAGAGAGAAATAAAAGGTCCAGTTAGAATGATTTGGACTATGGTTTATAGTATTATTCTCCATATGAGTCTTATAATGGTGAATGAATGATGAACAAAGACCATTTCAACTCATATGACGATTCGAGTGAAATCCGTCCCGCTTAGAAAGAAAAGGAGATTGGGAGAAAGAAAAGGGCCAGTTAGAATGATTAGGACTATGGTTTATAGTATTGTTCTCCATATGAGTCTTATAATGGTCAAGGAATGATGAACAAAGGCCGATTTGACTTATATGACGATTCGAGTGAAATTCGTCCCACTTAGAAAGAAAAGGATATTGGAGAGAAAGAAAAGGTCCAGTTAGAAGTATTTGGACTATGGTTTATTGTATTGTTGTCCATATGAGTCTTATAATGGTGAATGAATGATGAACAAAGACCGTTTCAACTTATACGACGATTCGAGTGAAATTCGTCCCAATAAGAAAGGAAAGGAGCTAGGGGATAAAGAAAATGTCCAGTTGGAATTATTTTGACTATGGTTTATGGTATTGTTCTCCATATGAGTCTTATAATGGGCAAGGAATGATGAACAAACACCGATTCAACTTATATTATGATTCGAGTAAAATCTGTCTCACTGAGAAAGAATGTGAGGTTAGAGAGAAATAAAAGGTCCAGTTAGAATGATTTGGACTATGGTTTATAGTATTATTCTCCATATGAGTCTTATAATGGTGAATGAATGATGAACAAAGACCATTTCAACTCATATGACGATTCGAGTGAAATCCGTCCCGCTTAGAAAGAAAATGAGCTTGGGAGAAAGAAAAGGGGCAGTTAGAATGATTAGGACTATGGTTTATAGTATTGTTCTCCATATGAGTCTTATAATGGTGAAGGAATGATGAACAAAGGCCGATTTAACTTATATGACGATTCGAGTGAAATTCGTCCCACTTAGAAAGAAAAGGATCTTGGAGAGAAAGAAAAGGTTCAGTTAGAAGTATTTGGACTATGGTTTATTGAATTGTTGTCCATATGAGTCTTATAATGGGCAAGGAATGATGAACAAACACCGATTCAACTTATAGGATTATTCGAGTCAAATCTGTCTCACTTAGAAAGAATGTGAGGTTAGAGAGAAATAAAAGGTCCAGTTATAATGATTTGGACTATGGTTTATAGTATTATTCTCCATATGAGTCTTATAATGGTGAATGAATGATGAACAAAGACCATTTCAACTCATATGACGATTCGAGTGAAATCCGTCCCGCTTAGAAAGAAAAGGAGCTTGGGAGAAAGAAAATGGCCAGTTAGAATGATTAGGACTATGGTTTATAATATTGTTCTCCATATGAGTCTTATAATAGTGAAGGAATGATGAACAAAGGCCGATTGAGGAAACCAAGGGGTTTTAGAGAGAGAAGCTCTTCCTTCTCTCTAGAATGGGTTAGTGGAGTGAGTTATGAGTTGACTCGGTCAAACATGGTTTGACCAATTCATTAGTTAAGTTATTCCACTGAGTCATTATGATTGAAGACCAATATCAGATTCATGTACTGAGTTTGGAAACGAGTTGTTACAGATCTGAGTGTTTCTCCCTGAGGTTTTTCTGAAATTGGGGCGTTGACTTCTAGTTATCTCCTCTCCAAAGTCCTGTTACCGTTGTTTCTTCACACAAACTGCTCATTGGTCGAAGAACCCATCAGGTTGCTGTGTGCGGGGACGAAGTTGTGAAGTGTGGAGGTTGTGTTTAGGCGACCATCAGGTGAACCTGAAGTCTGAGTAAGGTGTCGCTGCCGAGCCATCTCGTCGGTTTCGTTTCTGATTCCAGTTCAGATGCAGTCCTGCAAGTCGGTGGTTCGTGTTTTCGAGGAGGCGGCGCTACCAGGAAGGGGTTGTTGTTCGTCTAACCGGGGATAGACGGTTCTTCAGACGAAGTTTGGTTCGTTGGCGGCGTGAAGACGCCGACCTGCTACGTCTGCGAAGGAGCATCGAAGCTGTGTTCGGAGAGTGCGCCTGAAGCTGTTCTGCGAATACTGTTTGCCGCTACGTCTGAAATTTCTGAGGCTGGGGCAAGCTCTGGGGTGCGGTTCATAGTGTGCAGAGTTCGTGGTCGAAGACGACGACCTGGGATTTGAAGTGTCGTGATTCAGACGAATTGATCGTCGGTAATGCGCGAGCTGCCAGTTTTGGACGACGAATTGTGGCTCTGTTCTGTACAACGAATCTCAGGAGGAGGGTGTTAGCGGAAAAAAT
Organism: Cornus suecica; assembly: GCA_963922005.1. Lineage (NCBI taxonomy): Eukaryota > Viridiplantae > Streptophyta > Magnoliopsida > Cornales > Cornaceae > Cornus > Cornus suecica. Next base: position 37,209,802 of record OY998243.1, read on the forward strand.
CCATTAGTTTTTGCTGAGATCGTGGGCGAAGTTGGGTGGGTCTGACTGAAGCTTCTCGGGGTGCCGTCAAATTGCGTCCTGGAGGTGCCACGGTTGAAGACGAAGACCTGGTGCGCCGAAACTGGGTTGAGTCTGTAATTTCTGTAACTGCTTTACTGAAGCTGCTTCTGTTGCAGGCTGCATATACTGAAGCTATTTCTAACCGAACATAAGCTATCTGATTTACTACCTCGAAGCTGCTTATTCGATTGTGGGTGTGATTACTACAGGTACTGAAATATACAGATTGGTCCGTGAGGAAACTTGCAATTTCTAAAGTTGCTACCCCTGAAGCTGCTTCAGCGATTGATGTGTTTATCTGGTATTTCTTGCTCTGAGCTATTTCAATTGGGTTAGTGCCCTTTCTTTTGGGTTGGTGCCCTCTTTCTTTTTGTTGTGTGACTGTTGGGGTTGATGCCCTAGCTGAATTCATGGTTGAGGATATGGTGGAATTATCTGAAAAGGATAAGTTGTTGAATGTCAAATGTAGTGCTGGAAAAGAGAAAATATGTGAACCAGTCATGGAAAACAATGCAAAAGATACATGGGTCAGTAGGTTAATGTCTAATGTTACCAAAAACAAGATGAAGTTGAATTATTACCCACATGCTGTGAAAGATAAAATCGTGGAGATTCCTAAAGAGGTTGAAATGAAGGGATGTCATATGTGGAGGGATTGTTTAGTGGGATATTGTATGGATAGGAAACTGCCTTTTCCTACAGTGAATTCTATTGCTAAAAGAATATGGGGAAATTCTGGTCTGATTGAGGTTATCAGTTTAGATAGGGGTTTTTTCTTATTCAAATTTGATTGTGGGGAGAATAGTGATAAGGTGATAGAAGGGGGTCCATGGCATTTTGCCAATCAGCTAATGGTTATTCAAAAATGGAGGTCTGACTTGAATATTCACAAACAGGGATTAAAAAATGTTCCAATATGGGCGAAGTTCTTTCATGTTCCGTTGAGTCTGTGGACACCTGAGGGGTTGGGGCATATAACAAGTATTATAGGCAAGCCTTTGTACACTGATGCTCAAACAGATAGTAAGAGCAGATTGAATTATGCAAGAATGTGTATTGAGGTAGATATAAATTCTGAACTACATATGGAAGTGGGAGCAAAGCTTGAGGATGGTAGGGTTGCTAATATAGCTGTGGAGTATGAGTGGACACCTCTAAAATGTCAACATTGTGAGGTGTTTGGCCATTCTACTAAGAACTGTATGAAGTTGAAAGTTAAATCTGCTATTCAGAAACCAATTGAAATGACGACAGAATGGGTAATAGTAGGGAGGAAAAATATAGAGGCTGAGGGGGAGGGGTCAAAGGATGACATAGAGATTCCAAATAAAGTTATTACTTGCCCTCTTGTTTTGGAGGAAAATGATTTTATTGATGATTGGGGTATTGATGATGTTACTATTGATCATATGAATGAGGAAAATGATTTACCTGATGACATAAAAGATATTGATCATAAAAATGAGTCAAAGGTCCCAAATAAGTTCAATTGTTTGGGTGACATAGAGGAAAGCAATTTAATGGATGAATGGGGCGTTGATTCTGGGTATGAAGAGTATGATGGAGATGATTTAAATGTTTTATCTCCAACCAAGCAACAAGGAGACATGAGGCTGGTGCAGAAAGGAAAACAAGCAAATAGTCCTATTGATTTATTGGCTGATAAAATAGGAGTCTTGAGCAAGGTGCCTCAACCTAAATATAAAACCAAAAGGGTGTTGAAAGGGGATTCTGGCGCATTAGTGCAAGGAGGAGTGGAGTATTCTCCAGGATAGTTGTTTCTTCACCTGTGTTTGATGTTTCAAACTGCAACGATATAAGCGGGTGATGACTGTGGAAGAGGATGTTTGATGACATAATACTTGTTCTTTTTCTTCAGATGTGTGGATATTTGAAGCTCATGTTTTATTTCTTCAATCTGATGAAGATTGATATATGTAAGCTTGGGATGCAGATGGTTATTGTTAAACCAATTGCTTTTTGTTATATTTTATTTCATTGGTTTAGTAATAGTGATATTATGGATTTTGTGTTATTATTCCCGTTTATCAAGTTATATCTAATGATTTGGTGGGTTTGGGGATACCACCCTTGGGAATGCCCAAGTATTATGTAGGCTTTTGCCATTTTATGAATTTATAATATTGACTTAACTTTCAAAAAAAAAAAAAAAAAAAAAAAAAAAAAAAAAAAAAAAAAAAAAAAAAAAAGGCCGATTTGACTTATATGACGATTCGAGTGAAATTCGTCCCACTTAGAAAGAAAAGGATATTGGAGAGAAAGAAAAGGTCCAGTTAGAAGTATTTGGACTATGGTTTATTGTATTGTTGTCCATATGAGTCTTATAATGGTGAATGAATGATGAATAATTAAAAATATTTCAAAGAACAAAATGCAATTAAAATACTTCCCACAAGCTGTGAAAGATAAAATTGTTGAAATACCTTATGATGTCGAAATGAAGGGGTGTTATTTGTGGAGGGATTGCCTAGTGGGATACTGTATGGATAGGAAACTACCATTCCCAACTGTAAATTCCATTGCAAAGAGACTTTGGGGTAAAAATGGGATGACTGAGGTGATGAGTCTTGATAGGGGTTTCTTTTTGTTCAAATTTGATAGTGCTGAAAGTAGTAATTCTATTATAGAAAACGGACCTTGGCATTTTGCAAACCAGCTTATGGTGTTGCAAAAGTGGAGGCCTGATCTTGCTATCTATAAACAAGGGTTAAAAAGTGTTCCAATATGGGCTAAATTTTATCATGTTCCATTACAATTGTGGACGCCGGATGGGTTGGGTTATATTGCTAGCATTTTGGGGAGACCTCTATATACTGATTCTCAAACTGATGATAGGGGTAGATTAAATTATGCCAGGATGTGTATTGAGGTTGACATTAAAGCTGAATTTCCATCTGAGGTAGGGGTCAAGTTGGCGGATGGGAGAATTGTTACTATTGGTGTTGAATACCAATGGGTGCCCATGAAATGTGAACATTGTGAGATTTTTGGACATTCGTCCAAAAATTGTGTTAAAATGAAAGTCCAAAATGCTATTCAAAAAACTAAAGAAATTAAGAAAGAATGGGTTGTTGTTGGGAAGAAAGGTGGAGAAACAAGTAATTATGATGCAATGCATCAGGAGCAGGTTAATGTTATACCTAAGGACATTCAGAATGAAGAAAATAATGTAGTTGAGGTTGAGAATATTGTTGAGTCAAATGAATTAAAAAGTCATGAGGTTCTAGTGAATGTTAATGAATTGAAGATAGAGGCTCCTAGGGATAATACAAATGTTCTTTCTCCTAATAAATTCGCATGCTTGGGCGATTTTGATGAAGGGGAAATAATGGAAGATTGGGGAATTGATATTAATAATGAAAAGGAAGGTTTTATACATGAACCAGGGGGAAGGGTAGAGGATGAGAAGCCTGTACATAAAGCTGGAGAAAACCCTCTGATCAGTACAAAAGAGAAAGGGAGTAAAAGCCCAATTTCTTTGTTAGTTTCAGGTGTTGGTAGGATGGGCCCCATTTCTAACAAGAAATTTAAAACTAAAAGGGTCTTGAAAAGAGAGGAAAGAGGGGGTGATCAGTCTGCTCAAAATTAGTTTTCCATATGAATTGCTATATTTGGAATGTTCGTGGTCTTAATGGTGAGGTGAAACAGAAGGAAATTAAGTTAATGATTAATTCTCTAGATATTTCTATTTTTTGTTTGATTGAGACAAATGTTTTAAAAAACAATGTTGATAAGGTGTTGAAAGTGATTTGCCCAGGTTGGAGGTTAGTTAATAATTATGAGTTTGCGGATTTGGGGAGATTATGGATTTGTTGGGACCCAAAGAAGATGAATGTCGATTTATTAAAGGGCAGTGCTCAGTTTCTTCATTGTAAAGTGAGAACTGTTGATAATAAATGGAACTGCTTTGCTACCTTTATTTATGGAAGTAATGATTATATTGAGAGAAGGATTTTATGGAAAGAGCTTTTTGATATTTCCATGACTTTGAAGAACAGCCCTTGGTTTTGTGCGGGTGATTTAAATGCTATTAGATATCAGCATGAGAAATGGGGTGGGGATGAGAAGTGGAATGCAAAAATGAGGGAATGTGGTCAGGCTCTTGACAAAGCAGGATTAATGGATTTGAAGTATAATGGTATCAAATTTTCTTGGTCCAATGGTCATGTGTTTAGTAAGCTGGATAGATGCTTAGTGAATTCAGCTTGGGTTGATTATTTTCAAACCACTGAAGTTTCCTTTTTGCCTCCAGGGGTTTCGGATCATGCTTGTATTAAGGTTAAAATTCCTATGGAGGTAGAGAGGGTTAAAAGACCGTTTAGGTTCAATAATTTTTTAACTAAACATGAAAAGTTTACTCAAGTGGTGAGAGAAGCGTGGAATGGCCAGGTTACGGGGAGTAAAATGTTTGTGGTAAGTCAGAAGCTGAAAATGGTTAAGAATGCTTTGAAAATTCTCAATAAAACAAACTTTGATAATTTACCAAGTCAAGTTTCCGAAGCTAGGAAAAAGTTATTGAACATTCAATGCTTGGTGGATATGGATCCTGGAAATCAAGAGTTGCAAAGCATTGAAAAAGATAGTCTTAAGAAATTTTACAAAGTGTCAAATGCGGAGGAATGTTTATATAGACAGTTATCTAGGATTCAATGGCTGAGGCTAGGAGATCAAAACACCAGCTATTTTCATAAGATAGCAAATCAAAGAAAATTTCATAACAATATTGTTTCCATAACAAGAGAGGATGGCACAGTCTTGACTGATAAAAGTGATGTTAATAGAGAGATTGTGGGTTTTTACAAGAACCTCTTTGCTAAGAGAGGGGAGGTCAGGATCCCTGTTTTGAATGAGTTTATTCAACATCCTATTTCTCTAGAGCAAGGTAGGGATATGAATAGAGATGTGACCAGAGAAGAAATCAAAGCTACTTTCCTTGCTATAAAAGATGACAAAGCTCCAGGGCCGGATGGTCTGAATGCTGTGTTTTATAAGGCTGCATGGGATGTTATTGGAAATGAGGTGGTGGATGCCATTATGGATTTTTTTGCTTCAGGGCAGTTGCTTTCTGAGTTAAATTGTACTTCCATCTCTCTTATTCCCAAAGTGGATAATCCTACTAAAGTGACAGAGTTTAGGCCTATTTCAGTTTGCAATGTGTTGTATAAATGCATAGCCAAAATTATTGCTAATAGGCTGAAGCCCATTCTAGAATCAAGTATAAGTGCAAATCAATCAGGGTTTGTTCCTGGTAGGAGTATTTGTGATAATATTTTGCTAGCACAAGAGATATTACTCCATTACCATAAAGATGAGTCCCCAGCTAGAGTTGCCATGAAAATTGATTTGACTAAAGCTTATGATTCTGTCTCTTGGGATTTTTTGGGTGAGGTGTTGAAGTGTTTTGGGTTGCCTGAAAGAGTTAGAGGTTGGATTCTTGCTTGTTGCTCTTCTCCTAAGTTTTCTATTAATATTAATGGAGCTCTTGAAGGGTTTTTCAAAGGGGGAAGAGGGCTTAGGCAAGGGGACCCTATGTCTCCATATCTTTTTGTGATGTGTATGGAAGTTCTCTCAGGAATGTTGAATAAGTTAGGGAAAAATGACGCGTTTAAGTTCCATACCAAATGTAAAAAATTGGAGATTAATCACTTGATGTTTGCTGATGACCTATTCCTCTTCTGTGAGGGTAGTGAAAATTCAGTGAATTGTATGTTGGATGTATTGAGGAAGTTTAGTGATTTTTCAGGTTTATTTCCTAATACCTCAAAGAGCTCCATTTTTACATCGGGTGTGGAGGGTAGAGTTTTGGATAATATTATCCGCGGGTCCAACTTTTCAATTGGAAAATTGCCTGTCAAGTATCTAGGGGTGCCTCTGATTTCTTCTAAGCTTAATGCTAATGATTGTCAAGAGTTAGTTTTGAAAATTACTAGAAGGGTTCAATCTTGGAATTGCAGATTCCTTTCCTTTGCGGGTAGGTTACAATTGATTGCCTCGGTGTTGTTTTCAGTTCAAGTTTATTGGAGTTCTACTTATATCCTTCCAAAATCGGTGTTTAAACAGCTGAATGAGATTATGAGGAAATTCTTGTGGAAAGGGGCTGACTTGAAGAGTGGAGGTGAGAAAATGGCATGGACTAAAGTGTGTCTGCCGAAGGATGAAGGGGGCTTAGGCTTAAAAGATTTGATAGCTTGGAATGTGGCTGCTATTGGTAAGCAGCTTTGGAACCTGTTGCAGCCTATTCCCACCAACCTTTGGAGTAAGTGGGCTAGGATAGAGCTCATGAAAGACCAAAATTTTTGGTTGCTTAAGGTCCCGGATAAAAGATCTTGGTCATGGAAAAAGATAATGGGGCTAAGAGATACATTTAGACATTACATTGAGTACAAGGTTGGGAATGACAATAATATTCTTCTTTGGCATGATGATTGGTTGTATCCCACTTCTATTGTAGAAAAACATGGGGATAGGATCAGGTATGATTCTGGGTTAAGAACCAATTGTAAAGTCAATGCCATAATCAGAAATGGGCAATGGTACCCTCCTTTTGCAAACTCTCACAAATTAATGGAGTTAAGAGATGATATTGCAATCCTCCCCCCTCCTGATTGCCATGATGTTGACACTTTGATTTGGAAGCCTACCAAGGGTAAGTATTCTATTAGTTCGGCTTGGAATTTGTTAAGGAACAGGGATAGTCAAGTTAAATGGTACAAGACTGTGTGGTTCCCAAATAATATTCCAAGACATGCTTTCATTTTATGGACTTTAATTCATAATAGGATGCAAACTCAAGATAAATTGGTCATTTATGGGTTACTTCAGCAACAAAAATGTGTCTTCTGTGATTTACCGTGTGAAAACAGGGAACATCTATTTTTTGAATGCAGTTTCTCTTCTCAAGTTTGGTCTTCGGTTGCTATTGAAAATGGTTTAAAGCAAGTTGGGAAGAAGTGGGTGGATATAGTAAATTGGTGCAATGACCATTGTACTAACAATACTTTAAAGGCATGTGTTACCAAACTCGCATTGGCTGCAAGTGTTTACATCTTATGGAGGGAGAGAAACCTCAGGTTGTATGCAGGAGAGTTTAAAAAGGAGGTTCAACTTGTTCAGGAGATAAATTCTTCTGTCAAATTTAGATTGTATCACTTGTTGGATATTCAAAATGGAGATAGAGTTTCAAGCAATGGGTGAGGGGAATATTTGCTTAGTTTTCCTGGAATTTATGTTCTGGGTTTGTGTTTGGATGAGTTGTAGAGAGTCAGTGTTTATGGGATTATGGTTCAGGAAATGGTTCAGACTTCGTGGGAGGTGCTTTGTGATCTTTTTTATAAATGTTGCATTATCTTTTAATCCCTTTGTTTATACTGTGCAGATTTATAAGTGGGTTGCTGAAGTTCAAGGGGTTCGGATGGCTATGAAGACTCTCGCTGTGATAGAAATTAATTTTTGTAATCTGATGAAGATTATGTATATTATATTTGTCGGGAGGTGCTCAGGAGATATGTTAAACATTGGTTCCTATAGTCTTATGTTTTATCAGACTTGTTTTATTGTTGTAAGGGTTATGGTGATCCTCTTGTATAATCCCCTGTGTTTAGAGTTAAGCTTAACTCTCTGGTGGGTTTGGGGGTTCCACCCTTGGGGTATGCCCCAAGTATTTTGTAGGCTTCTAGCCATTTTTTAATTTTCTATAATATTGACTTACTTTTCAAAAAAAAAAAAAAAAAAAAAAAAAAAATGAATGATGAACAAAGACCGTTTCAACTTATACGACGATTCGAGTGAAATTCGTCCCAATAAGAAAGGAAAGGAGCTAGGGGATAAAGAAAATGTCCAGTTGGAATTATTTTGACTATGGTTTATGGTATTGTTCTCCATATGAGTCTTATAATGGGCAAGGAATGATGAACAAACACCGATTCAACTTATATTATGATTCGAGTCAAATCTGTCTCACTTAGAAAGAATGTGAGGTTAGAAAGAAATAAAAGGTCCAGTTAGAATGATTTGGACTATGGTTTATAGTATTATTCTCCATATGAGTCTTATAATGGTGAATGAATGATGAACAAAGACCATTTCAACTCATATGACGATTCGAGTGAAATCCGTCCCGCTTAGAAAGAAAATGAGCTTGGGAGAAAGAAAAGGGGCAGTTAGAATGATTAGGACTATGGTTTATAGTATTGTTCTCCATATGAGTCTTATAATGGTGAAGGAATGATGAACAAAGGCCGATTTAACTTATATGACGATTCGAGTGAAATTCGTCCCACTTAGAAAGAAAAGGATCTTGGAGAGAAAGAAAAGGTCCAGTTAGAAGTATTTGGACTATGGTTTATTGTATTGTTGTCCATATGAGTCTTATAATGGGCAAGGAATGATGAACAAACACCGATTCAACTTATATGATGATTCGAGTCAAATCGGTCTCACTTAGAAAGAATGTGAGGTTAGAGAGAAATAAAAGGTCCAGTTAGAATGATTTGGACTATGGTTTATAGTATTATTCTCCATATGAGTCTTATAATGGTGAATGAATGATGAACAAAGACCATTTCAACTCATATGACGATTCGAGTGAAATCCGTCCCGCTTAGAAAGAAAAGGAGCTTGGGAGAAAAAAAAGGGCCACTAAAAATGATTAGGACTATGGTTTATAATATTGTTCTCCATATGAGTCTTATAATGGTGAAGGAATGATGAACAAAGGCCGATTTGACTTATATGACGATTCGAGTGAAATTCGTCCCACTTAGAAAGAAAAGGATCTTGGAGAGAAAGAACAGGTCCAGTTAGAAGTATTTGGACTATGGTTTATTGTATTGTTGTCCATATGAGTCTTATAATGGTGGATGAATGATGAACAAAGACCGTTTCAACTTATACGACGATTCGAATGAAATTCGCCCCAATAAGAAAGGAAAGGAGCTAGGGGATAAAGAAAATGTCCAGTTGGAATTATTTGGACTATGGTTTATGGTATTGTTCGCCATATAAGTCTTATAATGGGCAAGGAATGATGAACAAACACCGATTCAACTTATATTATGATTCGAGTCAAATCTGTCTCACTTAGAAAGAATGTGAGGTTAGAGAGAAATAAAATGTCCAGTTAGAATGATTTGAACTATGGTTTATAGTATTATTCTCCATATGAGTCTTATAATGGTGAATGAATGATGAACAAAGACCATTTCAACTCATATGACGATTCGAGTGAAATCCGTCCCACTTAGAAAGAAAAGGGCCAGTTAGAATGATTAGGACTATGGTTTATAGTATTGTTCTCCTTATGAGTCTTATAATGGTGAAAGAATGATGAACAAAGGCCGATTTAACTTATATGACGATTCGAGTGAAATTCGTCCCACTTAGAAAGAAAAGGATCTTGGAGAGAAAGAAAAGGTCCAGTTAGAAGTATTTGGACTAGTGTTTATTGTATTGTTGTCCATATGAGTCTTATAATGGTGAATGAATGATGAACAAAGACCGTTTCAACTTATACGACGATTCGAGTGAAAATCGTCCCAATAAGAAAGGAAAGGAGCTAGGGGAAAAAGAAAATTTCGAGTTGGAATTATTTGGACTATGGTTTATGGTATTGTTCTCCATATGAGTCTTATAATGGGCAAGGAATGATGAACAAACACCGATTCAACTTATATGATGATTCGAGTCAAATCTGTCTCACTTAGAAATAATGTGAGGTTAGAGAGAAATAAAAGGTCCAGTTAGAATGATTTGGACTATGGTTTATAGTATTATTCTCCATATGAGTCTTATAATGGTGAATGAATGATGAACAAAGACCATTTCAACTCATATGACAATTCGAGTTAAATCCGTCCCACTTAGAAAGAAAAGGAGCTTGGGAGAAAGAAAAGGGCCAGTTAGAATGATTAGGACTATGGTTTATAGTATTGTTCTCCATATGAGTCTTATAATGGTGAAGGAATGACGAACAAAGGCCGATTTTACTTATATGACGATTCGAGTGATATTCGTCCCACTTAGAAAGAAAAGGATATTGGAGAGAAAGAAAAGGTCCAGTTAGAAGTATTTGGACTATGGTTTATTGTATTGTTGTCCATATGAGTCTTATAATGGTGAATGAATGATGAACAAAGACCGTTTCAACTTATACGACGATTCGAGTGAAATTCGTCCCAACAAGAAAGGAAAGGAGCTAGGGGATAAAGAAAATGTCCAGTTGGAATTATTTGGACTATGGTTTATGGTATTGTTCTCCATATGAGTCTTATAATGGGCAAGGAATGATGAACAAACACCGATTCAACTTATATTATGATTCGAGTCAAATCTGTCTCACTTAGAAAGAATGTGAGGTTAGAGAGAAATAAAATGTCCAGTTAGAATGATTTGAACTATGGTTAATAGTATTATTCTCCATATGAGTCTTATAATGGTGAATGAATGATGAACAAAGACCGTTTCAACTTATACGACGATTCGAGTGAAAATCGTCCCAATAAGAAAGGAAAGGAGCTAGGCGATAAAGAAAATTTCTAGTTGGAATTATTTGGACTATGGTTTATGGTATTGTTCTCCATATGAGTCTTATAATGGGCAAGGAATGATGAACAAACACCGATTCAACTTATATGATGATTCGAGTCAAATCTGTCTCATTTAGAAAGAATGTGTGGTTAGAGAGAAATAAAAGGTCCAGTTAGAATGATTTGGACTATGGTTTATAATATTGTTCTCCATATGAGTCTTATAATGGTGAAGGAATGATGAACAAAGGCCGATTTGACTTATATGACGATTCGAGTGAAATTCGTCCCACTTAGAAAGAAAAGGATCTTGGAGAGAAAGAACAGGTCCAGTTAGAAGTATTTGGACTATGGTTTATTGTATTGTTGTCCATATGAGTCTTATAATGGTGAATGAATGATGAACAAAGACCGTTTCAACTTATACGACGATTCGAGTGAAATTCGTCCCAATAAGAAAGGAAAGGAGCTAGGGGATAAAGAAAATGTCCAGTTGAATTATTTTGACTATGGTTTATGGTATTGTTCTCCACATGAGTCTTATAATGGGCAAGGAATGATGAACAAACACCGATTCAACTTATATGATGATTCGAGTCAAAACTGTCTCATTTAGAAAGAATGTGAGGTTAGAGAGAAATAAAAGGTCCAGTTAGAATTATTTGGACTATGGTTTATAGTATTATTTTCCATATGAGTCTTATAATGGTGAATGAATGATGAACAAAGACCATTTCAACTCATATGACGATTCGAGTGAAATCCGTCCCGCTTAGAAAGAAAAGGAGCTTGGGAGAAAGAAAAGGGCCAGTTAGAATGATTAGGACTATGGTTTATAGTATTGTTCTCCATATGAGTCTTATAATGGTGAAGGAATGATGAACAAAGGCCGATTTAACTTATATGACGATTCGAGTGAAATTCGTCCCACTTAGAAAGAAAAGGATATTGGAGAGAAAGAAAATGTCCAGTTAGAAGTATTTGGACTATGGTTTATTGTATTGTTGTCCATATGAGTCTTATAATGGTGAATGAATGATGAACAAACACCGTTTCAACTTATACGACGATTCGAGTAAAATTCGTCCCAATAAGAAAGGAAAGGAGCTAGGGGATAAAGAAAATGTCCAGTTGGAATTATTTTGACTATGGTTTATGGTATTGTTCTCCACATGAGTCTTATAATGGGCAATGAATGATGAACAAACACCGATTCAACTTATATTATGATTCGAGTCAAATCTGTCTCACTTAGAAAGAATGTGAGGTTAGAGAGAAATAAAAGGTACAGTTAGAATGATTTGGACTATGGTTTATAGTATTATTCTCCAAATGAGTCTTATAATGGTGAATGAATGATGAACAAAGACCATTTCAACTCATATGACGATTCGAGCGAAATCCGTCCCGCTTAGAAAGAAAATGAGTTTGGGAGAAAGAAAAGGGGCAGTTAGAATGATTAGGACTATGGTTTATAGTATTGTTCTCCATATGAGTCTTATAATGGTGAAGGAATGATGAACAAAGGCCGATTTAACTTATATGACGATTCGAGTGAAATTCGTCCCACTTAGAAAGAAAAGGTCCAGTTAGAAGTATTTGGACTATGGTTTATTGCATTGTTGTCCATATGAGTCTTATAATGGTGTATTAATGATGAACAAAGACCGTTTCAACTTATACGACGATTCGAGTGAAATTCGTCCCAATAAGAAAGGAAAGGAGCTAGGGGATAAAGAAAATGTCCAGTTGGAATTATTTTGACTATGGTTTATGGTATTGTTCTCCATATGAGTCTTGTAATGGGCAAGGAATGATGAACAAACACCGATTCAACTTATATGATGATTCGAGTCAAATCTGTCTCACTTAGAAAGAATGTGAGGTTAGAGAGAAATAAAAGGTCCAGTTAGAATGATTTGGACTATGGTTTATAGTATTATTCTCCATATGAGTCTTATAATGGTGAATGAATGATGAACAAAGACCATTTCAACTCATATGACGATTGGAGTGAAATCCGTCCCACTTAGAAAGAAAAGGAGCTTGGGAGAAAGAAAAGGGACAGTTAGAATGATTAGGACTATGGTTTATAGTATTGTTCTCCATATGAGTCTTATAATGGTGAATGAATGATGAACAAAGACCGTTTCAACTTATACGACGATTCGAGTGAAATTCGTCCCAATAAGAAAAGAAAGGAGCTAGGGGATAAAGAAAATGTCCAGTTGGAATTATTTGGACTATGGTTTATGGTATTGTTCTCCATATGAGTCTTATAATGGGCAAGGAATGATGAACAAACACCGATTCAACTTATATGATGATTCGAGTCAAATCTGTCTCACTTAGAAAGAATGTGAGGTTAGAGAGAAATAAAAGGTCCTGTTAAAATGATTTGGACTATGGTTTATAGTATTATTCTCCATATGAGTCTTATAATGGTGAATGAATGTTGAACAAAGACCATTTCAACTCATATGACGATTCGAGTGAAATCCGTCCCGCTTAGATAGAAAAGGAGCTTGGGAGAAAGAAAAGGGCCAGTTAGAATGATTAGGACTATGGTTTATAGTATTGTTCTCCATATGAGTCTTATAATGGTGAATGAATGATGAACAAAGACCGTTTCAACTTATACGACGATTCGAGTGAAATTCGTCCCAATAAGAAAGAAAAGGAGCTAGGGGATAAAGAAAATGTCCAGTTGGAATTATTTAGACTATGGTTTACGGTATTGTTCTCCATATGAGTCTTATAATGGGCAAGGAATGATGAACAAACACCGATTCAACTTATATGATGATTCGAGTCAAATCTGTCTCACTTAGAAAGAATGTGAGGTTAGAGAGAAATAAAAGGTCCAGTTAGAATGATTTGGACTATGGTATATAGTATTATTCTCCATATGAGTCTTATAATGGTGAATGAATGATGAACAAAGACCATTTCAACTCATATGACGATTCGAGCGAAATCCGTCCCGCTTAGAAAGAAAATGAGCTTGGGAGAAAGAAAAGGGGCAGTTAGAATGATTAGGACTATGGTTTATAGTATTGTTCTCCATATGAGTCTTATAATGGTGAAGGAATGATGAACAAAGGCCGATTTAACTTATATGACGATTCGAGTGAAATTCGTCTCACTTAGAAAGAAAAGGTCCAGTTAGAAGTATTTGGACTATGGTTTATTGTATTGTTGTCCATATGAGTCTTATAATGGTGTATCAATGATGAACAAAGACCGTTTCAACTTATACGACGATTCGAGTGAAATTCGTCCCAATAAGAAAGGAAAGGAGCTAGGGGATAAAGAAAATGTCCAGTTGGAATTATTTTTACTATGGTTTATGGTATTGTTCTCCATATGAGTCTTGTAATGGGCAAGGAATGTTGAACAAACACCGATTCAACTTATATGATGATTCGAGTCAAATCTGTCTCACTTAGAAAGAATGTGAGGTTAGAGAGAAATAAAAGGTCCAGTTAGAATGATTTGGACTATGGTATATAGTATTATTCTCCATATGAGTCTTATAATGGTGAAAGAATGATGAACAAAGGCCGATTTAACTTATATGACGATTCGAGTGAAATTCGTCCCACTTAGAAAGAAAAGGATCTTGGAGAGAAAGAAATGGTCCAGTTAGAAGTATTTGGACTATGGTTTATTGTATTGTTGTCCATATGAGTCTTATAATGGTGAATGAATGATGAACAAAGACCGTTTCAACTTATACGACGATTCGGGTGAAAATCGTCCCAATAAGAAAGGAAAGGAGCTAGGGGATAAAGAAAATTTCGAGTATGAATTATTTGGACTATGGTTTATGGTATTGTTCTCCATATGAGTCTTATAATGGGCAAGGAATGATGAACAAACACCGATTCAACTTATATGATGATTCGAGTCAAATCTGTTTCACTTAGAAAGAATGTGAGGTTAGAGAGAAATAAAAGGTCCAGTTAGAATGATTTGGACTATGGTTTATAGTATTATTCTCCATATGAGTCTTATAATAGTGAATGAATGATGAACAAAGACCATTTCAACTCATATGACGATTGGAGTGAAATCCGTCCCGCTTAGAAAGAAAAGGAGCTTGGGAGAAAGAAAAGGGCCAGTTAGAATGATTAGGACTATGGTTTATAGTATTGTTCTCCATATGAGTCTTATAATGGTGAAGGAATGATGAACAAAGGCCGATTTAACTTATATGACGATTCGAGTGATATTCGTCCCACTTAGAAAGAAAAGGATATTGGAGAGAAAGAAAATGTCCAGTTAGAAGTATTTGGACTATGGTTTATTGTATTGTTGTCCATATGAGTCTTATAATGGTGAATGAATGATGAACAATGACCGTTTCAACTTATACGACGATTCGAGTGAAATTCGTCCCAATATTAAGGAAAGGAGCTAGGGGATAAAGAAAATGTCGAGTTGGAATTATTTGGACTATGGTTTATGGTATTGTTCTCCATATGAGTCTTATAATGGGCAAGGAATGATGAACAAACACCGATTCAACTTATATGATGATTCGAGTCAAATCTGTTTCACTTAGAAAGAATGTGAGGTTAGAGAGAAATAAAAGGTCCTGTTAAAATGAT
Organism: Cornus suecica; assembly: GCA_963922005.1. Classification (NCBI taxonomy): domain Eukaryota; kingdom Viridiplantae; phylum Streptophyta; class Magnoliopsida; order Cornales; family Cornaceae; genus Cornus; species Cornus suecica. Next base: position 37,225,019 of record OY998243.1, read on the forward strand.
TTGGACTATGGTTTATGGTATTATTCTCCATATGAGTCTTATAATGGTGAATGAATGATGAACAAAGACCATTTCAACTCATATGACGATTGGAGTGAAATCCGTCCCGCTTAGAAAGAAAAGGAGCTTGGGAGAAAGAAAAGGGCCAGTTAGAATGATTAGGACTATGGTTTATAGTATTGTTCTCCATATGAGTCTTATAATGGTGAAGGAATGATGAACAAAGGCCGATTTAACTTATATGACGATTCGAGTGATATTCGTCCCACTTAGAAAGAAAAGGATATTGGAGAGAAAGAAAAGGTCCAGTTATAAGTATTTGGACTATGGTTTATTGTATTGTTGTCCATATGAGTCTTATAATGGTGAATAAATGATGAACAAAGACCGTTTCAACTTATACGACGATTCGAGTGAAATTCGTCCCAATAAGAAAGGAAAGGAGCTAGGGGATAAAGAAATTGTCCAGTTGGAATTATTTTGACTATGGTTTATGGTATTGTTCTCCATATGAGTCTTATAATGGAAAAGGAATGATGAACAAACACCGATTCAACTTATATGATGATTCGAGTCAAATCTGTCTCACTTAAAAAGAATGTGAGGTTAGAGAGAAATAAAAGGTCCAGTTAGAATGATTTGGACTATGGTTTATAGTATTATTCTCCATATGAGTCTTATAATGGTGAATGAATGATGAACAAAGACCATTTCAATTCATATGACGATTGGAGTGAAATCCGTCCCACTTAGAAAGAAAAAGGAGCATGGGAGAAAGAAAAGGGCCAGTTAGAATGATTAGGACTATGGTTTATAGTATTGTTCTCCATATGAGTCTTATAATGGTGAATGAATGAGGAACAAAGACCGTTCCAACTTATACGACGATTCGAGTGAAATTCGTCCCAATAAGAAAGGAAAGGAGCTAGGGGATAAAGAAAATGTCCAGTTGGAATTATTTGGACTATGGTTTATGGTATTGTTCTCCATATGAGTCTTATAATGGGCAAGGAATGATGAACAAACACCGATTCAACTTATATGATGATTCGAGTCAAATCTGTCTCACTTAGAAAGAATGTGAGGTTAGAGAGAAATAAAAGGTCCTGTTAAAATGATTTGGACTATGGTTTATAGTATTATTCTCCATATGAGTCTTATAATGGTGAATGAATGTTGAACAAAGACCATTTCAACTCATATGACGATTCGAGTGAAATCCGTCCCGCTTAGATAGAAAAGGAGCTTGGGAGAAAGAAAAGGGCCAGTTAGAATGATTAGGACTATGGTTTATAGCATTGTTCTCCATATGAGTCTTATAATGCTGAAGGAATGATGAACAAATGCCGATTTAAATTATATGACGATTCGAGTGAAATTCGTCCCACTTAGAAAGAAAAGGATATTGGAGAGAAAGAAAAGGTCCAGTTATAAGTATTTGGACTATGGTTTATTGTATTGTTGTCCATATGAGTCTTATAATGGTGAATGAATGATGGACAAACACCGTTTCAACTTATATGACGATTCGAGTGAAATTCGTCCCAATAAGAAAGAAAAGGAGCTAGGGGATAAAGAAAATGTCCAGTTGGAATTATTTAGACTATGGTTTACGGTATTGTTCTCCATATGAGTCTTATAATGGGCAAGGAATGATGAACAAACACCGATTCAACTTATATGATGATTCGAGTCAAATCTGTCTCACTTAGAAAGAATGTGAGGTTAGAGAGAAATAAAAGGTCCAGTTAGAATGATTTGGACTATGGTATATAGTATTATTCTCCATATGAGTCTTATAATGGTGAATGAATGATGAACAAAGACCATTTCGACTCATATGACGATTCGAGCGAAATCCGTCCCGCTTAGAAAGAAAATGAGCTTGGGAGAAAGAAAAGGGGCAGTTAGAATGATTAGGACTATGGTTTATAGTATTGTTCTCCATATGAGTCTTATAATGGTGAAGGAATGATGAACAAAGGCCGATTTAACTTATATGACGATTCGAGTGAAATTCGTCCCACTTAGAAAGAAAAGGTCCAGTTAGAAGTATTTGGACTATGGTTTATTGCATTGTTGTCCATATGAGTCTTATAATGGTGTATTAATGATGAACAAAGACCGTTTCAACTTATACGACGATTCGAGTGAAATTCGTCCCAATAAGAAAGGAAAGGAGCTAGGGGATAAAGAAAATGTCCAGTTGGAATTATTTTTACTATGGTTTATGGTATTGTTCTCCATATGAGTCTTGTAATGGGCAAGGAATGATGAACAAACACCGATTCAACTTATATGATGATTCGAGTCAAATCTGTCTCACTTAGAAAGAATGTGAGGTTAGAGAGAAATAAAAGGTCCAGTTAGAATGATTTGGACTATGGTATATAGTATTATTCTCCATATGAGTCTTATAATGGTGAAAGAATGATGAACAAAGGCCGATTTAACTTATATGACGATTCGAGTGAAATTCGTCCCACTTAGAAAGAAAAGGATCTTGGAGAGAAAGAAATGGTCCAGTTAGAAGTATTTGGACTACGGTTTATTGTATTGTTGTCCATATGAGTCTTATAATGGTGAATGAATGATGAACAAAGACCGTTTCAACTTATACGACGATTCGGGTGAAAATCGTCCCAATAAGAAAGGAAAGGAGCTAGGGGATAAAGAAAATTTCGAGTATGAATTATTTGGACTATGGTTTATGGTATTGTTCTCCATATGAGTCTTATAATGGGCAAGGAATGATGAACAAACACCGATTCAACTTATATGATGATTCGAGTCAAATCTGTTTCACTTAGAAAGAATGTGAGGTTAGAGAGAAATAAAAGGTCCAGTTAGAATGATTTGGACTATGGTTTATAGTATTATTCTCCATATGAGTCTTATAATGGTGAATGAATGATGAACAAAGACCATTTCAACTCATATGACGATTGGAGTGAAATCCGTCCCGCTTAGAAAGAAAAGGAGCTTGGGAGAAAGAAAAGGGCCAGTTAGAATGATTAGGACTATGGTTTATAGTATTGTTCTCCATATGAGTCTTATAATGGTGAAGGAATGATGACCAAAGGCCGATTTAACTTATATGACGATTCGAGTGATATTCGTCCCACTTAGAAAGAAAAGGATATTGGAGAGAAAGAAAATGTCCAGTTAGAAGTATTTGGACCATGGTTTATTGTATTGTTGTCCATATGAGTTTTATAATGGTGAATGAATGATGAACAAAGACCGTTTCAACTTATACGACGATTCGAGTGAAATTCGTCCCAATAAGAAAGGAAAGGAGCTAGGGGATAAAGAAAAGGTCCAGTTGGAATTATTTGGACTATGGTTTATGGTATTGTTCTCCATATGAGTCTTATAATGGGCAAGGAATGATGAACAAACACCGATTCAACTTATATGATGATTCGAGTCAAATCTGTCTCACTTAGAAAGAATGTGAGGTTAGAAAGAAATAAAAGGTCCAGTTAGAATGATTTGGACTATGGTATATAGTATTATTCTCCATATGAATCTTATAATGGTGAATGAATGATGAACAAAGACCATTTCAACTCATATGACGATTGGAGTGAAATCCGTCCTGCTTAGAAAGAAAAGGAGCTTGGGAGATAGAAAAGGGCTAGTTAGAATGATTAGGACTATGGTTTATAGTATTGTTCTCCATATGAGTCTTATAATGGTGAAGGAATGATGAACAAAGGCCGATTTAACTTATATGACGATTCGAGTGATATTCGTCCCACTTAGAAAGAAAAGGATATTGGAGAGAAAGAAAAGGTCCAGTTAGAAGTATTTGGACTATGGTTTATTGTATTGTTGTCCATATGAGTCTTATAATGGTGAATGAATGATGAACAAAGACCGTTTCAACTTATACGACGATTCGAGTGAAATTCGTCCCAATAAGAAAGGAAATGAGCTAGGGGATAAAGAAAATGTCCAGTTGGAATTATTTTGACTATGGTTTATGGTATTGTTCTCCATATGAGTCTTATAATGGGAAAGGAATGATGAACAAACACCGATTCAACTTATATGATGATTCGAGTCAAATCTGTCCCACTTAAAAAGAATGTGAGGTTAGAGAGAAATAAAAGGTCCAGTTAGAATGATTTGGACTATGGTTTATAGTATTATTCTCCATATGGGTCTTATAATGGTTAATGAATGATGAACAAAGACCATTTCAACTCATATGACGATTGGAGTGAAATCCGTCCCGCTTAGAAAGAAAAGGAGCTTGGGAGAAAGAAAAGGGCCAGTTAGAATGATTAGGACTATGGTTTATAGTATTGTTCTCCATATGAGTCTTATAATGGTGAAGGAATGATGAACAAAGGCCGATTTAACTTATATGACGATTCGAGTGATATTCGTCCCACTTAGAAAGAAAAGGATATTGGAGAGAAAGAAAAGGTCCAGTTAGAAGTATTTGGACTATGGTTTACTGTATTGTTGTCCATATGAGTCTTATAATGGTGAATGAATGATGAACAAAGACCGTTTCAACTTATACGACGATTCGAGTGAAATTCGTCCCAATAAGAAAGGAAAGGAGCTAGGGGATAAAGAAAAGGTCCAGTTGGAATTATTTGGACTATGGTTTATGGTATTGTTCTCCATATCAGTCTTATAATGGGCAAGGAATGATG